>JAZHEH010002745.1:6000000-6492268 GCA_036589455.1 Ateles fusciceps | reverse complement strand
TAAGGACACATGCACCCGAATGTTCATTGCAGCACAGTTTACAATAGCAAAGACCTGGAACCAACCCAAATGCCCATCGATGATAGACTGGACAGGGAAAATGTGGCACATATACACAATGGAATATTATGCAGCCATCAAAAACGATGAGTTCGTGTCCTTTGTAGGGACATGGATGAACCTGGAAACCATCATTCTCAGCAAACTGACACAAGAACAGAAAATCAAACACCGCATGTTCTCACTCATAGGCGGGTGTTGAACAATGGGAACACATGGACACAGGGAGGGGGAGTATCACACACTGGGGTCTGTTGGGGGGAAAAAGGGGAGGGATAGTGGGGGGTGGGGAGTTGGGGGAGGGATAGCATGGGGAGAAATGCCAGATATAGGTGATGGGGAGGAAGGCAGCAAATCACACTGCCATGTGTGTACCTATGCAACAATCTTCCATGTTCTTCACATGTACCCCCAAACCTAAAATGCAATAAAAAAAAAAAACTAAAAAAAAAAAAAAAAAAAAAAAGAGTTTCCCATACATCTACTTCCTTGAGTAGTTTAGTCTTAATTTAGATATACATTACTATGTTTTATTTAGTCATCTCCTTTCACAATGTTTTCTGTTAGTTTGATTTTTATTTGTTTGTTTTAGAGCTGAAATAAACATGACTGCATATGGCTCTTCGGGCCTGTTTGAAGTCATTCTGTCTTTTCATAAAATACAGGAAATATTTTGTACTCTAATGATTAACATATTTGGATTGACTGAAACTGCCAGTCTGGAGTTCTGTAGATCCAATCCTGTGCAAAGCCAGTTGTGAGGATTCACAAGATCAGATATCAACAGGAGAGTGTCAAAGTGGCAAAAAAAAAGAGAGCTCAAGCCTCATGGTGACTTCAGCTGACAGACTGATTTGTGGGCATTTTAGGAACCATTCTTGAAGCTCCCAGTAACTGAGGACCTGTTAACAGTGACTAATTTGTGCCAACGAAGTTAGCATGAGCTTGGTTGACTACAGAATCAGTATAAAAATAAACTGTAAAAATTAGAATTAGAAGGTAACCAATAGCTGCTAAATCCTGGGACATGTGAGATATACCTTATCCTTGAAAAGTAGATTGAATATTGAGAAGACATTTCAGGAATAAAGGCTTTAAACCAAGAAAGTCAGAAATCCCAAGAAGTAAAGTAGATTGAATATTGAGAAGACATTTCAGGAATAAAGGCTTTAAACCAAGAAAAGTTAGAAATCCCAAGAAGTCACTAAAGCCCTGAAAGTATTTTTTTAACATACAAAACAAAGGGTTCAATTGAAATTATAGTAACCTCTTACTTCTTCTTCTTCTTTCATTTATTTATTTATTTATTTATTTATTTATTTATTTTATTTTTGAGATGGGCTCTCACTCTGTTACCTAGGCTGCAGTGCATTTATATGATCATAGCTCAACTGCAGCCTTAAACTCCTGGGCTCAGCTGTTCATCCCAGCTCAGTTTCTCATTACTTCTGTGCTTTCTAAATGAATCCTATCAAATTCATATTTTCTCTTAAATAACAATAAAACCTTAAATTTAAATTTTATATTTAATGACCGTGTAACTCTTTATGGAGACAAGCAATTAAGAAAATCAGATGGGAAAGTTCAGAGATTCATTAAGGATTGCCTGCAATGACTCAGTTGAGACCCAGAATTTGCCCTTCCCCTCAAGGGAAAGGCTCTGTCCAAATGCAGACTGCCCATGGGAGCTGAAAACCCCTAATGTCTGCAGTGTCAAGCAGATGACATTTACTTGCAGTCTCTTCAAAACTAGCAAGAAGGCTCAGCTTGATTCAGATGAGACCCGATGTATTTATTCTCTGAGGATGAGCCTGTTCTCACTCTTGCCCCATAACAAAGTTTGAGCAGTTGGCACAGAGAGAGTCCCATTGCTAGGATATAGTCCCATATATTGTGTCTGTTTCTGCATTAGATAATGAATGCTCCTCCGTTATTTGCCACCAGCTGACCCTTCTGCCTGGAAGTTCTAGCCTATACCAAATAATCTAGACCTGTGTTTAAAGCAATACATTAAAGTTGCTCTCATAATAATTTAATTTATGAGAGCAAATTTATGCTCTCATAAATTCCATTTATTTTCTACATTCAGGAAATATTAATCACTATTTACTTTCTTAAATATTTCTAAATTCTAATTTACTTTGAAACGTTAACATATATTTATGATGTTCTTTTTATAAGTAGTTTTTCTTTCATATTCAATATTTATCCATCCATCCACAAATTTCTCTGTTCAGTAAACCACCAAAGAAACCTTGAGACTTACTTTTATAGAAATATACTAAAGCACTTATCACATAGCCAAGAAAGCAAGGAAATTGCTACATAGTTTAGGTATGTGTGTGTGTATTTGTGTGGTGAGTGATATGGTGGTCTATTTGGGAATGAGGGAGATGTGGTATGCATGGAAAGCTATAAGGAAAAGTTTAGACTATTTATATAGTTAAAACTTGACTATATATCCCAGGTTTTGTTGACTGCTGCATTATGTGAAAGTATTGTCTTCTTGAAAATGAACAGCCTTTGAGTCACTTTATGAATTGCATATATTCAAGCCAACACCAATTACAAGGAAAACAGACGAGCCTGTCTTTCTCCCCTGCGCTGCTTTTACTTAAACAGTCATTCAGGTGGAAAGATGCCAGCCTTCCTGCCCTGGGGCTTGTTTCATGCACTCACAGATGTCTGGCTCAGATTACAAACATATACAATGGCACTGATGCCAGGCTCAGCCTTGGGATTTCACTGACATCATAGTGAAACATAAAAGTTTCAATGATCAGCTGAAACATGTCAAGGATGGCCTTTCTTAATTTTACAATAGATCTCCTTACCATCAACTTTTCTAAAAGGAACCTTCATTAAAAGATCTATATATCACTGTAGAATATTTTGGTAGGACAAAAATGCCAAGAGGTGGCAGAAGAATGATTGGTAATGACAATAGGCAGAACACTCTGTTAACCTGACATTGATGGGGAATGATCTGTACACATATGTTAATTTTACAGATAAGTGAAGCCTAACTTTTCAAGCACTAAAGCTAACCATTTTAATAGAAATATTTCTGAAACATATTACACATATTTATGGCTTCTAAAGTGGAATGAATTTAATGTAGTTTTTCTTATCCATTAAAAGTCAAAGTAACTATCTATATGAATGCTGATCTATTCTGTAATGTGATGACACCACATGGAATCTGTGGCCTGGAGAGCTACAGAAAGGACTACCCATAAATACATCTCAGTTTTTTTTGTATTCTCAACCAGTCAGTTGTAACTTTTACAATTGTCTATATTCCTACCCATAGATCTTAGCTCTATTCTAAACTTACTTTTACCACATTTGCTGAACCCTGAGAAACTAGGTAACTATCTTTATTAGGAAAGATAAAGTAAGATTAAGAAAATTTAACAAAAGTCTGTATTTCTCTGAGAGTGTACTGTGGGTTAGCTATTCATTCATGTATTCACATAGTACATGTTTATTATGTTCACACCCTCCAGGTGTTGAAAATACAAAGAATAAAATGACATGTGTCCTCAAGAAAGAGAAACTTGGACTAAAATATTAAAGAAAATAAAATATGACATGTCAATGATTGAGATTTTATTATGGGTCACGAACCTTAGATGAAATCACAAAACCTTTTAAACAAAATAAAGCAATTGATATTTTTCTCATTTAATAGATAAAGGAAACTTAAGTTTTAATAATTTCCTCAATGTCATAAGTGGCATAATCAACATTTGAAACTTTGTCTCTCTGAATTTAAAAGCTACTAAATTTCTTATGTACTATGCTCTTTTCCCAAGTGCCATGTCCTTCCTATTTTTCCCCACCTACTTTCTGAAACATGCAAGAAATGTGGAAAGTGGTCCCAAAGAGGTGAGATAACTTGCACAAAGCTGCAATACTTGTGAGAACCCTGAACTTCTTTCTCTTTTACTATGGTGCTGACTTGCTGTCACGTATAAATCTAAGCTTTAATTCAATAGCTTTTTCTTGATACATCTGGTGTTATCAATAGCTAAATTTTATAGAATTAAGACAATAAAAAATACTGAAATCTAGATAAGGGAGATGGCACTGACTTGTGTAGGGCAATCATCTTCCCAATTGGTTATTATTAACTTTGGGAAGGCCAAAAAATAACAAACATACAATGGTGATAGAGTGGACAGAGGAAAGCAGCGGGGCCAAAAAATACGGGGTACAATGTGCACACAATCAAGCTTGTAAAGGATCTGGACCAAGCCATATGGATGGTGAGGCGTTAACTCTAATCCTGGTGGTCTGTGGAGGTACCTGTGGTGAGCTGCTCTGCCCAGAAAACACACTGCAAGGCAGCAGAGAAGGGGAAGAACCCCAATGTCAGGAACAACTACCTGGATATTTAAGGGAAAAAAACAGACCCTATTTGCTGATGTAGGGACTACAAAAAACAATAGGAACTGAGAGTAGATATTTCCAACTATGAAACATGCTTCTGTGTACACTGTTTTCAGACTTAGCAAGCTTACCCGTTGCATAGTAAATTTTTTGTGTGTGTGTGTGTTAAAGCTCTTATTTTTGCATAAAATGCATCCAAATCTGGATTTTTTCCTAAATCAGTTCAAAACATGTTCCAAAATAATCTATGTTCCAAAAAGCAAAGCAAATTACCTAGCATGTAAACCATTATAATTTTCCCAGTGGCTTTGCCTTCAAGATTAGAGAAAGAATTATATGCAATACTAAGTTCAATATTTGGCATATCAAATAGTCAATCTTCTAAAATTTCCCTCATCTCTCTTTCTGTTTAGCAGAATGAATGAAAGAAATGGTTCTTTTTTATCCGACATTCAGACCAAATCAATAGGATTACAATGTAATAGCCAGTAAGTGAGAGAACAGTGAAGTAACCAGGGAACACTCTAGAGGTTGCTAATATTTGTCTAAGTCAAGTGATCTTTAGAGACTCTTCATCTCATAACAGGTTAAGTGGAGGCACCTTATCTTACTACCACCCATTCTAGCCACAGGCTGAACTAGGTGTAATGGCCATGGTTATTAGGAGACACTGTGCAATCGCAGCAAATAGCATCAAGATTTGATGATTATTTATTGTTCTGTTCACATTTACTTGAAAGAAAACAAAGTTCTCTAAAGCAGAGCCAATGAACATTGCTCACAAGAACAATACAAATAAGATATTAATCACACATATTTTAATGCCTCTGGTGAAAGAATGATATGAATAATAAAGTGATTAATAAGAGGCAACAAACCTTTGAATCCCTGTCAGCATTTGTATGCAGCATGCTTGAATAATTTAATGAATTAATATATCCTCCATGAAAGCCTGGAAGCCAGAATTATCTTCAGCAGGGTCACACCTTATTTTCAAGGGTTGCCATGCTCCTGTACTAATTCCCTGAATTGTTATGCAGGCTGGAGTAGTTGATTTAATGTTCATTGCAGAACTGAAGTCTAAACATTAAAACATATCACAACCTAGCGGGCTTTTAGTGAAACACTAGACAGACAATGTCAGTTTTGATTGAGTTCTTCTTCTATCAGAAGCAATTTAGTACATGCCAACTTACTTAAACAACAACAACAAAATCCTTGTCACCCACGCTGTAATGAAATCTTGGAAGAAAAGCTCTACAAAGAAAACAGGAGATAATACAAAACAAGTTTATCAGGAATACGTCAAAGAGGCAACCATGATTGTGAAAGGACATTCTTCTTCTTCTACATAATCTTTGAGCCAGGCAGCACTTACTGCCAAAAAAGATAACTTAATAATAATGAATCAGGTTGCTTCCTTTGCAAGAGATATGCCAGTATTAAAATAGGGTCTGGCAGCTAAGTACTGAAAACATGGCAACACATTAAAATATGCCATAAAGACAGTAAATGGTCTTGGAGAGACATTTAAGGAGAGAAGCTTACAGCATCTAAATTGCCCTATGTTAAAACAAATATCTGAGTGGGCTTAGCAAGGGAATCTAATTGTCTCCTGTGAAGGTAGCAGGCTTTGAATGGGGCCTGTGGGAAGAAATTATAGAGGAAGGCACAAATTTGATAATCCAGGTTCTCTTTGCTTCTTCAGCAGTTCCTATTTCAAACTTTTTTATTACTACCCTCTATTCTGCTGTTAAGTTTCTGTAATCTGGTCATTCAGAAAAGTATGAGAGGCTGGGTCTGAGTTCTCCTCTAATCCCTTTCTACTATATTCTTATCCTTCACAAGAAGAAATGTATCTCCAATCCCAGATTTTGCAGGCCATGATTGCACAGTGAAACACAAGATGCCCTCTGGAGATGACTGCTAGGAAAGGAAAATGAGAAGAAAACAAATATTTTTCCTCATAGACTTCACCTCCTGAGTAGTTTCTGAGACCTTTCATATATTCCAACAGCTACAGAAGGTGAAGAACAGGCTTGGCAAGCCTCTGATAATCTCTGTAAATTTTAAAAACATGTTTTTTTTTGGTGGAAAATATTGAGCACTTTGAGTGCACCCCTGTTTCTCGTGTCCTTTCTGCATTAACAGAAAACTGCCTCTTCCACCCCCATCCCTCTCAAAAAAGAGTGTCTTTTAAAGCTCTCTGAAAAAAAGTTTATCCTTTTTCTCATGAAACCCCGCCTCTCCAAGCTTTTAGTTCCATGTTCTTATTGCCTATCCAGCTAATTAACATTTCACTCTTTCCAAACCAACTACTCAATGATATTCATTGAATTTCATATATATTGATAGCACAATTTGAACTCCCAAGTCATGACTATGACTGTAACCTTTAGGTGATACACTCATATTTATTGAGAACATTAACACAAAACATATACCTGGCTCATAATTTTTCTTCTGAATGCAGCCTTTGGCACCATGTTAGACATGCCTATGTGGTTCCACAGGGGAGCCTGATTTCACAGTAATGGTCCACCCTCCAATATACTTCAGCCATTGTCTTTCCGGACTTTACCTGGACCTTTCACAGTCCAGAATTACTTTTGCCTCTGAAACCCTGACCATAACGTTTTAATTCCCACTATAGGTTTACTCTTTCTAACTCTGTTCTTCATTTCTTCAGTATCTCTAATTCCTGGCTCCTCATTTTTTTTTTTTTTTTTTTTTTTTTTTTTTTTTGAGAAGGAGTTTCGCTCTTTGTTGTACAGACTGGAGTACAGTGGTGCCATCTCTGCTCACTGTAATATCCGCCTCCCGGATTCAAGTGATTCTCCTGCCTCAGCCTCCCCAGTATCTGGGATTACAGGCACATGTCATCATGCCCGGCTAATTTTTGTATTTTTAGTAGAGACGGAGTTTCACCACGTTGGCCAGGCTGGTCTAGAACTCCTGACATCAGGTGATCCACCCGCCTTGGCCTCCCAAAGTGTTGGGAATATAGGCGTGAGCCACCGTGCCCGACCCTCACCCTTTTTTTAAACCCTATTCTAACCTGACCCTTTCATGTAGCAAGCACCTGGTTAATTACTGGAACTTTCCACATTATCACACTACCCCTCCCCCTACAAATCATTTCTTTTATCTTCTTTTCTACAGTTTGACTTCTCTACTTCTGCATTAGAAAATTTGCACTTGCATGTCTCATAGACCCCCTAAAATATTCTCCCTATAGAAACATAATTATGTTAATTAAAGTCCAATATATTTAATTGCATTTATCTTTTACTGTATGCCCAAAGAAGGGGGTGTTATTCCTTTGCTGCTGATACTACACTACAACATGTTTCAGTAATTTTGCAGTTCAAGTGTTCAAAGGAAAAGATATCTATTCTGCTATTCTTCTCTGCTAAAATCTCCACCTCAAGCCATAATCTAGTTCAAGTTTTTCTATCAATTTAAAAATGCAAACTATTTCTGTCTTCCTCTATCCAAACTCATCAAAATAGTGTTTTCCACCTAACCTAATGCTTCGTCTTCCCCAACAGTCTTTGTAAATTTTCTTAAAAAGAAAATCCAATGACCTTCTTTAGTATATTAGTTTATCACTCTTTATTTATTACCATCAAGCTCTCTCCAGCTTTTCAGAGCATTTTTCTTCACCTCTTTTACTAGCTAATATCACTTGGACAACGCACTTGTTTCAAGTAGAATTTAACTCATTCAAGTATAGTAATTTTTTTCTCTGTACTGTCTCCCTTGATACATTGTGTGTACCTTCAAGTAATATGTTTTTGTTGTCTCCTCTTGCAAATTATGCTACTTACCTTCAAATCTGTAAAAAAATAGATAGATGCCCGATTAACAACATTTCCTTAACTTCCAATTAACTTAAAAAATTAATTTATTTTTTATTTTTATTATATTTTAAGTTCTGGGATATATGTGCAGAAAGTGCAGGTTTGACATAGGTATACATGTGCCATGGTGGCTTGCTGCACCCATCAACCCATCATCTGGTATTTCTCCTAATGCTATCCTTCCCCTAGCCTCTCACCCCCCGCAAGCCTCAGTGTGTGATGTTCCCCTCCCTGTGTCCATGCGCTCTCATTGTTCAATTCCCACTTATGAGTGAGGACATGTGGTGTTTGGTTTTCTGTTCCTGTGTTAGTTTGCTGAGAATGACAGTTTCCAGCTTCATCCATGTTTCCGCAAAGAAAATGAGCTCATGCTTTTTTATGGCTGCACAATATTCCATGGTATACAGGTACCACATTTTGTTTATTAAGTCTATCATTGATGGGCATTTGGGTTGGTTCCAAGTCTTCGCTATTGTAAATAGTGCTGTAATAAACATACATGTACATGTGTCTTCATAGTAGAATGATTTATAATCCTTTGGGTATATACCCAGTAATGGAAATGCGGGGTCAAATGGTATTTCTATTTCTAGATCCTTGAGGAATTGCCACACTGTCTTCCACAATGGTTGAACTAATTTAGACTACCACCATCAATATGAAAGCATTCCTATTTCTCCACATCCTCTCCAACATCTATAGTTTCCTGACTTTGTAATAATTGCCATTCTAACTCGCATGAGCTGGTATTCACTGTGGTTTGGTTTGCATTTCTCTAATGACCAGTGATGATTAGCTTTTTTTAATATATTGGTTGGCCACATAAATGTCTTCTTTTGAGAAGTGTCTGTTCCTATCCTTTGCCCACTTTTTGATGGGGTTGTTTTTTCTTGTGAATGTATTTAAGTTCTTTGTAAATTCTGGATATTAGCCCTTTGTCAGATGGATGAATTGCAAAAATTTTCTCCCATTCTGTAGGTTGTTTGTTCACTCTGATGATAGTTTCTTTTGCTGTGCAGAAACTAGTTTAATTAGATCCCATTTGTCAATTTTGGCTTTTGTTGGCATTGCTTTTGGTGTTTTAGTCATGAAGTCTTTGCCCATGCCTATGTCCTGAATGGTATTGCCTAGGTTTTCTTCTAGGATTTTTATGGTTTTAGGTCTTACAGTTAAGTCTTTAATCCATCTTGAGTTAATTTTTGCATAAGATGTAAGCTATGTTTAAAACGTCTAATAACAGAAAATATGGTTATAATGAATAAAAAAATGGATAATTTCAGAGGAGAAGTTAAAATTAGAAAAAGTAAAAAAACATAAAAATTTAAAACAATCATGTATAAAGTAAAATATTTGGCCTGGCAGGGAAGCTCATGCCTGTAATCCCAGCACTTTGGAAGGCTGAGATGGAAGGATCACTTAAGACCAGTAGTTCAAAACCAGCCTGGAAAACATACTGCAACCCTATCTCTACAGAAATAAAAATAAAAATTAGCCAGCTCCGTGGTGCACACCTGTAGTCCTAGCTATGAAGTAAACTGAGGTGGAGGATCTCTTGAGCCTAGAAGTTTGAGGCTGCAATAAGCAATGATCAATCTACCACACTCCAACCTGGGTGGCAGAGTGAGACACCTTCTGTAAAAACAAAATGCTATACAAACATAAAAAACAATTGAAGGTAGAGTAGAAGGAAGGGCTACTGAGCTTATAGACAGATACATGAAAATTATAGAAACTGAAAAAAATGAATTTAAAAAATTGAAAAGCAAATCCTGAGGGATCATATCAAGTTGTCTAATCTATCTGTAATTAATTAATTATAAAGAAACAAAATAATAAAAAGTAGCATATATATGCAAATATGTAAACACACATAAATATATATACAGAGACAATGAAAATAGCAAATTCTCCAAATTTAGTAAAAAAGCATGAACTTATGTACCCAAGGATATTAGGAATTCCAAGTAAAATAAATAGAGCAAACCACACTTATGTACAGCATATTCAATCTGCTAAAATAAAGACAAAGAGAAAATTTAGAAAATGTCAAATTAATAATAGGTATTTCACACAGAGGAAGATGAAGAATAAAACTGATGACTGTCTTCGCGTCAGAAACAAAAGAACAATTACACTTCTCATTTACCAGGGACAATGACAGCTGCCTAACGCATGTCAAGCTCAATCCCATGCACTGATTCTCAAATCTTGCAAATGCAAGATAGAACAACAAATAAATTTGCCCCCCCAAGTCCCCCAGACTCAATATACATGAAAAACCTACCCAAACTTCAAATTACCTGGATCGTAAAAAGATACAAGCCATATTCCAACAGGAAGTCATCATATTCCTAGTGCAAGACTTGTGGTAAGTTCAAGAACAACTGCAGAGAATGACTTCCAAGAGAGGAGGAGGCAGCAATAGGTTCAAATTTGTGTATAACCACCACTGGAATGAGAAAGTTCACAATAAGTATATAAAAGTATTCAAAAAGTGTTCTGGGAGATCATAGCACAGATTACAAGAAGATATTTAAATGTTTACATAGTGCATAAGGAGGCAGAATTAAAAAGATACAGCTTCTGTGGAAGTAAAAGGTAAGGGGTTAAAAAAAAAAAGGAGACATTTGATCATTACACGGTGAAGCAAAAGTGGGATTGGCACTTAGGGTTCTAGAGATAACAAAAATGTGGAAGTTACATAATCTTTCCCTCACCAAGAGAAAAAAAACCCTCCACTAAATAAACTGTATTTGCTATGATGACAAAAACAGATGTCATTGAGATAGGAATTCTATGGATCACAAATTTTTTTTTAAATGAATAATTCTGTAACAAATTATTAAAAGAAAATAGAATGAGGATGAATACTTCACAGCTACTGAAAGTATATGATGAAAAAACTATAGAGCAAAAGAAAACTGTAACATTCCAAACTAAATCTATATACATAAACAAGCATATGAGAAAAAAACACGTTGATTTCAAAAGTTAATATTAGAAATGTACAAAATAATGACATAAAACCAAGATAAGATTGATCTCACAGAAGAAATGGGGCTGGGAGAAGAATTTATTTCAAAAATTAGAAACAAACCAAGAGGTGGCAAAAGGAAAGTGGAATCAATTTGAAATCTTTACATTCTTAAAAAAGAAAAGCTTCTAAGAAAAAAATGCAACCATGAAAGATGTACAAAATATCACAGAAAAAATTAATGAAATGAAAAAAGCCAAGAAAAATTATAATAAATGTATAATTTGAGCCACTAAAAGGAATAACAAATAAATCCAATATGTGATATTTAGAAGCATCCTCTAAGAACATTTTCCTGAATTTAAAAATAAAAGCTTACATTTAAGTGTATGAGATTACCGTGGCAGGTGTGAGTAAGTTAATCTCAATCAACTCCAAGCCATATCCAATTATAAATATTATGCTTCAAAGATTTTTTAAAGACCCACAAGGACTCCAGAGAAAAGACAAAATAATTGAAAAGAATTAGGTTTCACATATTCCAAAAGCAACATATGAAATAATGCAACAATGGAGTCATAATTTCAAAATTAATAAAAATATTATGTAGACATTTTATATAAAACCAAATTGTCCTTCTTGTATCAAGCCTATAGAAAGACAGTTTTGACCATATAAAGACTCAGAGTATATTGAATCCACAATCCCATCTTGCAAAATTCACTCTAGGACAACTTGATCCAACCGTGAGATAACTAGAAAAATGTCAGCAAAATTATTTCTAGTAAGCATTTTTAAAGATAAAAAATGATAGATCATGATGATTAGACAGATAGAATTCTAGGTCACAACTAAAACAAAACTAATTACAAGGGTGTAAGACAAATATATGAAATTTTTTATGTTGTTGCAAAGTATAAATAATGCAATTAAAAGTGGAAAATACAGAGAGTAATGTAGTATAAACTCACAAAGTGCAATATGGGCAAAAGGAATAATTAAAAGATACCATTAAACTGATAAAAAGTATGGTTGAAGGTTAAATAAAAAATACTGAAGTCATTAAAATTATGATTAATAAAAACACACAAATTAGAAAACATATATAAGAAAAAAGTAGCTATACTATACATAATAATTATAAAACATTATGGGCATGTAGATATCAAATATAAAAGGTATATGAAATATATAAATGTGCTTAATTCACCTATACACAACAAAATATTTTCAATTTGGCTGTTTATATGCATTAACATATTGCATACAAGAAACATACCTAAAACAAATTAAACAGGAATGCTAAATATAAAAGAATGGGCAAAATTATATCTGACAGATAATATAAGGAAAAGTAAAATTTAAGCAAAAAGCATTAAGTATGGCATAAACAGTACTTTTTAATCCCAAAGGAATTATTTGTAATAAACACTTAGCATTTATGGTTTTCTATGCACCAAATAACACAGCAAGCAGCTTTATAGGGAAATAACTGCAAAAGATCCAGGGGAGGCATAGATAGACCCACACCACCCTATTAATAGAGGTCAGTGCACACCATTCTCACTATAGAAAGATAAATAATACGTAAAAATATAAGAAACTTAAAGAATGTTAAAAATTAGGTAGATTATAAGAACATATATTAAACTTTTCATTCTATTAATAGAAAATAAATCTTAACTGATTACATTAGTAATGCTTTCAGTCAACACAAGTTTTTCACAGTAAAGTTTTGGGGGACTTAAAAAGTGTGGATTTTTACTGTGAGGAGTTTGGTGCCCCCTAACTCCTGCATTGTTCAAGAGTCAACTGCATACTATAAAACATTATTAACTATAGTCCTAATGCTGTATATTATATCTCTTGACTTACTTATCTTAGATTATTGAAAGTTTGTACTCTTTGACCTACTTCTCCCCATTTCCTCTGCCTGTCCACCCCTGGTAATCACCATTCTACTCTCTGTTTCTGTGTTTTTGACAGGTTTTAAAGTCCATATATAAGTGAAATTATGCAGTATTTTTATTTATCTGCCTTATTTCATTTAGCATAATGTCCTCCTGTTTAACCCATGTTGTTGCAAATAGCAGTGTTTTCTTTTATAAGGCTGAATGATATTTCACTGTGTGTATGCATGTGTGTGTGCACATATGACCCAATGGACATTTGGGTTGTTTCCGTATCTTGGCAGTTGTGAATAATGCTGCAATGAACACAGAAACACAGATCCTTCTGAATTCATTTCCTTTGTATGTGTCCACTAAAGGGATTGTTGGATCATTTGGTTGTTTAATTTTTAATTTTTTGAGGAACTTTCTTACTGTTTTCTATAATGGTTTTTATGTTCCTGCTGAAAGTATACGTGGGATCCCTTTCCTCCACACACTTGCAAACATTTATCTCTTGTCTTTTTAATAATAGCCATCACAATAAGTGTGAGGTGATATCTCATTATTGTTCTGATTTGCATTTCCCTAATGATTGGTGATGTTAAGCATCTTTTCATACACCTGATGGTCATTTTTCATGTGTTCTTTGGAATTAATATCTATTATGTTCCTTTACCCATTTTTAAATTGGTTGTTTTTGTTAATTTTTTTTTTGTTTCGTATTTTTGCGAGTTTGCTTGCTGTTGTGTGTGTTACTTATACATTTTAGATATTAACCCCTTATCAGATGTATACTTTGCAAATATTGTCTTTCAATATTTAGGCTGCTTTTTCATGTTGACTCCTTTCCTATACAGAAGTTTTTCGGTTTGATGTAGTCCACTAGTTTATTTTTGTTTTAGTTGCCTGAGCTTTTGGTGTGATACCAAAAAGTTATTGCCAAGGCTAATATCAAAGAGACATTCTCCTGTTTTCTTCTAGAAATTATAGTTTAAAGTCTTAAGATTTGGTCTTTAATTCTTTTTGAATTGATTTTGGTACATGGTATAAGATTAGGGCCATTTTCCTTCTTTTGTATGTGAATATACAGTTTTCCCAACATCATTTATTAAAGTGGTTGTCCTTTCTCTAATGTGTCTTTTTTTGTGGCCTTGTCAAAAATTCATTGACCATATATACTTAGGTTTACTTTTGTGCTCTCTACTCTGTTACAATGGTTTATGTGTCTGTTTTTAGGCCATTACCATACTATTATGATTCAATATATTTTAATATAATTTGAGATCAAGAAATGTAATGCCTACAACTTTGTTTCTCTTTCTCAAGATTGCTTTGGCTAATTAGGGTTTTTTGTGATTTCATATACATTTTAGAATTTATTTTCTATTTTTGTGAAAAATGCCATGATAGTTTTAATAGGAATGGCACTGACTCTGTATATAACTTTGGGTAAGATGGCTATTTTAACAATATCAATTCTTCCAATTCACTGACCTGGGATAGCTTTCCATTTATTTGTGTCTTCAGTTTCTTTCATCAATGTTTAGCAGTGTTTAGCATACAAATTTTTACTTCCTTGGTTAAATTAATTCTTAAATATTTTACTCTTTTTGAAATTATTGTAAGTGGAATTATTTTCTTGGTTTCTTTTTCACATAGATTATTGTTGGTATAAAGATATAAAACTGATTTTTGTATGTTGAGTTTGCATTCTACTACTTTACTGAATTCGTGTATTAGTACTAACAATTTGTGGAGTCTTTTTATGATTTTCATCATATAGGATCATGTCATCAACAAACAGATATAATTTTACTTCTTCTTTTCCGAGTAGGATGCCTTTTGTTAGATTGCTCTTGCTAGCACTACTGCTCTAACTAGCACTTCTAGTACTATGTTAAATTGAAGTTCCCTTGCCAGACCTCACAGCAAAAGCTTTCAGATTTTCCCCCTGAATTACAATGTTACCTTCTAGCTTTAACAACAAATGGTCCTTGAGAAATGTTGAGCATTTTTTGCAATGTTAAGTTGAGAAATTTCTGCCAGTATCTATTTTGTTGAGGTTTCTTAAAATCGTGAAACAAAATTGAACTTTGTCACGTTTTTGTTTCATCTATTGAGATTAATAATATGGTTTTTACATTTTACTCTGTTAATGTGGTATATTACACTAAGGTAATATGTTAAAACTAACTTGCATCCCAGGGAGAAATTTTACTTGGTCATGGTCTATACTCTCAATGTGTTGTTGAATTTGGTTTGCTAGTATTTTGTTGAGGATTTTTAAATCTATGTTTATCAGAAATATTGGCCTGTAGTTTTATTTTCTTGTGGTATCTTTTTCTGGCTTTGATATCACAGTGATACTGGCCTCATAAAGTGAATTTAGAAGTATTCCCTCTGTGTCTAGTTTTTTGGAAAATCATGATGTTTTCTGTTAATTCTTTGAATGGCTACTAGAATTCAGTCATAAAGTCATCTGGTCCTCGGCCTTTCCTTCTGGGGTTGTTTTTTTTTTAATCATTACTCAGTCTGTTTTTAGTCTGCTCAGGCTTACTATTCCCTCTTGAGTCTTTCTAGGTTGTATGTTTCTAGTAGTTTATCCATTTCCTCTAGTCTATCAATTTTGTCAGTGTATAATTGTTCATAGTAGTCCATTATTATCCTCTTTTATTTCTGAGGCCACAGCTGTGATGTTTCTTTTTGTTGTTGTTATTGTTAAATGTATTAAATCTTTGCTTAACCCATGGTTGCAATTTATTTTTCCAATGTGTTTTTTTAAATTTGTTTCTTATTTCAATAGATTTTTTTGGGGGGACAGGTGATGTTTGATTACTTGAATAAGTTCTTTAGTGGTGATTTCTGAGATTTTGATGCCTCCATCACCCAGGCAGTGTACACTGTACCCAATGTGTAGTCTTTTATCCCTAATCGCCCTCCGTACGTTTCCCCTGAGTCCCTAAAGTCCATTATGTCATTCTTAAGCCTTAGTGTCCTCATAGCTTAGCTCCTACTTATGAGTGAGAACATACAATGCTTAGTTTTCCATTCCTGAGTTACTTCACTTAGAATAATAGTTTCCAGTTTCATCCAGGTTGCTGCAAATGCCATTATTTTATTTTGTTTTATGGCTGAGTGGTATTCCATGTTAGATATATATATATTTCACATTTTCTTTATCCACTCATTGATTGATGGACATTTGGGCTGGTTCCATATTTTTGCAATTGCAATTTGCACTGCTAACAAACATGAGTGTGCAGGTATCATTTTTGTATAATGATTTCTTTTCTTCTGGATAGGTACCCAGTAGTGGGATTGCTGGATTAAATAGCAGAAATAATTTTAGTTCTTTGAGAAATATCCAGACTGTTTTCCATAGTGATTTTGTACTAGTTTACATTCCCACCAACAGTGTGAGAGTGCTCCCTTTTCACCGCATCTACAGCAACATCTATTTTTTTCTATGTTTTGATTACAGCCATTCTTATAGGAGTAAGGTGGTATCGTATTGTGATTTTGATTTGCATTTCCCTGATAATTAGTGATGTTAAGCATTTTCCTATATGCTTGTTGGCCATTTGTATATCTTCTTTTGAGAATTGTCCATTCATGTCCTTAGCCTACTTTTTGATGGGATTGTTTATTTCTTGCTGATTTGTTTGAGTTCTTCGTGAATTCTAGATATTAGTTATTTGTTGGATGTATAGCTTGCAAAGATTTTCTCCTATTCTGTGGGTTGTCTCTTTAGTCTGTGGATGTTTCTTTTGCTGTGTGACACTTTTTAGTTTAATTCTCATCTATTTATCCTCGGTTTTGTTGCATTTGCTTTTGGGGTCTTTGTCATAAAGTCTCTGTCTAAACCGATGTCTGGAAGGATTTTTTTCTGATGTTATCTTCTAGAATTTTTATGGTTTTGCATCTTAGATTTAAGTCCTTGATCCATCTTGAGTTGACTTTTGTATAAGGTGGGAGATGAGGATCCAGTTTCATTCTTCTACATGTTGCCAGCCAATTATCACAGCACTATTTGTTGAATAGGGTGTCCTTTCCCCCACTTAATGTTTTTCTTTGCTTTGTTGAAGATCAGTTGGCTGTAATTATTTGGCTTTATTTCTGGGTATCCATTCTGTTCCATTGGTCTATGTATCTACTTTTATGCCAGTACCAGAATGTTTTGGTGACTATGACCTTATAGTATAATTTGAAGTCTGGTTAAATGGATACCTTCAAACTTGTTCTTTTTTGCTTAGTCTTGCTTTGGCTATGTGGGCTCTTTTTAGGTGCCATATGAATTTTAGGATTTTTTTTCTAGTTCTGTGAAGAATGATGGTGATATTTTGATAGGAATGACATTAAATTTGTAGACATTTTTGGCAGTATGGTTATTTTCACAATATTGATTCTACCCAACCACAAGCAGAGGATGTGTTTCCATTTGTTTGTGTCTTGTATGATTTCTTTCAGCAGTGTTTTATAGTTTTTCTTGTAGAGTTCTTTGACTTCCTTGGTCAGGGCCAGAAAGGTTCACAACAGAATTCTATCAGACATTCAAAGAAGAATTGGTACCAATCCTAGTGACACTATTCTATAGGATAAAAAAAAGGGAATCCTCCGAAAATCATTTTATAAAGCCAATATCACCCTAATATCAAAACCAAGGAAGGCCATAACAAGAAAAGAAAACTACTGATCAATATCTCTGATGAACACAGCTGCAAAAATGCTCAACAAAATACTAACTAACCGAATTCAACTGCACATCAAAAGGATAATTTATCATGATCAAGTACGTTTCATACTGAGGATACAGGGATAGTTTAACATCCACAAATCAATAAATGTGTTACACCACATAAACCGAATTAAGAACGAAAATCACATGATCATCTCAACAGATGCAGAAAAAACATTTGACAAAATCCAGCATCCCTTTATGATTAAAACCCTCAGCAGAATCAACATAGAAGAGACATGCCTTAATGTAATTAAGGCATCTATGACAAACCCACAGCCAGCATTATACCAAATGAGGAAAAGTTGAAAGCATTCTCTCTGAGAACTGGAACAAGACAAGGATGCCCACTTTCACCACCTCTATTTGTCATAGTACTGGAAGTCCTAGCCAGAGCAACCAGACAAGAGGAAGAACTCAAGATCATCGGAATCAGTAAAGAGGAAGTCAAAATATCACTGTTTGCTGATGACATGCTTAGAAAACCCTAAAGCCCTAAAGATTCATCTAAAAAACTCCTAGAACTAGTAAACAAATTCAGCAAAGTTTCAGGATACAAAATTAATGTACAAAAATCCGCAGCCCCACTATACACCAACAGTGACCAAGGTGACAATCAAATCAAAAACTCAATGCTTTTTACAATAGCTTCAAAAGCAAAATAAATTAGGAATATACCTAATCAAGGAGTTGATGTTTCCTCTAATAAAATGTTATATGTTTAAAATTAGACTGAAATTAGTTAAAAATAATAGGTCATCTATTTATATTCCTGATACTGATCATCTAATAAAGAAATCATAAAATCTTATTAAACAGCTAACCAACAATGCAAAGGACTATAAGAATAAATGCTAGAAAGAGCAATAGAGCTGGTAAATATTCTGGAATAAAATATGTTTGCTTAAACAGAAGGCAACAGAGAATGTTCCAAATCCTCAAATATTTGACCAAAAGAGTTGTATGCTTAAGAAATAATGTTTTGATAAGAAAAGTTTAATCTGGCAATAGTTAATAAATTAGAGAAGATAAAGGGAAATGACGGGTGATACTTCAGGAAGTGACAGTCAAGATACAACCTTAATAATTCAACTTGAAATTGGTAATCCCAGACCCACACTTAAGTGTCTATGTGAGTTACAGATCTTTAACAGTAGAAAGATGAGGATAAAAAGGGTCTATAAGAAGATTTGGAAGTATTTCCTGACTGGCTATAAATGATACAAGTAAGGAAATAAAGCACTCAAATCTCTGTTGTTATGTTGAAACTTCTGTAACTTGAAATATCGTATTTATATTAATACATTAAAATGTATTAATCATTTTAATTAAAATAAATACAATTTACAATGTAAACATGGTGTTAGGAATCTTTAAAAATGGCTTTAAGTTTTCACTTCACTTTACTTTTTGTCATTTAAAAATTCTCCAAAACTATGTAAACATTGAATATGCTATAAGAGTATTCACAATGTAAACTCTTCTTTTTAGGGGTTGATTTTGGTAATTCAAACATATTTTTGTTTGCTATTCCTTCTAATGTGAATTTTGGAATACTTTTCACTGTTATCTTATATACCAAGAATATCTGCTAATCTCATATAAAATATCTCAGAAAAACAAGATTTTGTTTGCAAAAGTTTTCAGACTTTTGGAAGAAATTTATCCTATATTTAAAAAAACACTTTAATTCAAAATCTTTTTATATAAGTCAATCTCTATACTCTGGAGTAAACTTGAAAATATTCCAGTTTTTGAAAATTTTAAAATGTACTGAATCAATGGTCTAGTAAGAAACTACTAAGCTTTCTTCAGTATTATCTGGCTTTTTTTAAACTTCTGTTAGGCTGATTCATGAGATTTTAAAAAATTTTTCTTGTTGAGCCAACTATAAAAATCTAAAATTATATGTTTTCATAGAATACTTACTTATATGTATACAAACATACTTACACTGAATAAATATTGCATTTTATGAAAAATACCTATGCCAGAGGCATAGGTTATTTCTGAGGTTTTCTTTTTCCTTTTCTTTTACTTTTTTTAACCATGCTCTATAAGGAAAAGCCCAGAGACCTTGCTCCATTGCATTCCATGTCATTCTCTGCAGACAAACTTTTAAACAGCATATATTTATAATTACTCTGCAGAAATGTAAAATAATGATTGAATTTTTAGAATAATAGCAATACATTTCTGAAATAAGAACTATGAGCCATACTTATATATTATCTGTTCCTTTTTTAAAGTTAAAGTAAGAACATATTTTAAAGTTTTAATTTTACAATGCCCAATTTCTTTAGATCAAGACTATAAGAAATTATGTAGACATCTTTCTATATTTTCCAGCTGAATTTAAAATTACCAGCTACCACTGACGTAACAAGGAAAAAATTGTAAAATGAGCTTCATTTTTGTGACTGAAAGCTCACTCTTTTAATATTAATAGTATCATATTTCATTCACTGTAAACTTTTTTCTTAATTTAGTTTTTAGGAAAAAAATACTCTCTTTATACTCTACATTTAGTATTAACTTTTGCATGTGAAATTAGAAAGAAATACAAAGTGAAGACTGTCAGAGTCCAAGGATTTGTGTTACAATAGTTAATGTTAAAAGCTAGTTATAATTATGGCAATTTAGTGAAACATGGAACTTACTTCATGTGTCTACATCCTTATCAGATACAATAGAAGAACCTGAGACACTTTATTCAAGACCAATAATTAAATGTCCTTGATATTATTAGATTATAAGTATACAATTAAAACGATTAGAAAATAAGTAATTCCTAGAAACCCTAAAAAGTGACAAAAGTAGATATTTTATAATTTCTTCTTTTATATCCTGTTAATTTTTGTGTCTTTAGATTTCATAGACCTTAACTGAATATACTTTTCACTAAATACAATGGGAGTAAAACCAACTTCAAAGAAAGGCACTGTTTGTACTAAAGACATTATGATTAGGACTCATTAGAAAATAGACCAAATTATAATTGAAGAACATATGTTTTAACGAGTAACACTTTGCGTTGTGCAAGAAAGCTAATGAGATATTTGTTATAAACAGTGAATCAATAGGTGTTTTAAATACAACTAAGTGCATCATTTTTGGTTTACAGAAGTTCTTTTGTTGTTTTTTTCTTTTGAAATTTGTACTGACATAATTTTAGATTCACATGCAATTATAAGAAAGATTCCATGTACAGTTTATGTACTTTCCCCAATAGTGAAAAACTATAGTGCAATATCAAAAACCAGCATATTTACATTGATAGAATTCACCAATGTTATTCAGATTTTCCCAGCTTTACTTGTACTCATTTATGTATGTGCATTTAGTTCCATGCTAAAGTTATACAGGCAAGACACTGACCAATTCCAACACCACAAGCATCTCTCCTATTGCCTTTCTGTAATCATACTCATATCCTTCCTTCTCTCTACCCACTGGCAACCACTAAGCTGTCATTTACTTTTTGAAGTTTTTATTTAAAAATGTTATGTTAGTGGAATCATACAGTCTGTTTTCCTTTTGAGATTGGTATTTTTTTTTCATGCAGTATAATTTCCTGGAGAGTCATACAAGTTGTTGCATGTATCTAGTTCATTGCTTTTTAATGCTGAGTCATATTGCAAGGTATATGTACCACAGTCTCTTAGCCATTCACCTACTGAAAAACATCTAAGATTCTAGTTTTTCGCTTTTACAAATAAAGTTGCTATAAATGTTTGTGTATTGATTTTTCTGTGAACACCAATGTTATTTCTCTGGGATAAAGATCCAAGAGTACAATTGTTGTGTTGCATGGTACTTACATGTTTCGTGTTATAAGAAAGTGGCAAAATGTTTTACAAACTGGCTGTACCATTTACATTTCTACCAGCAAGGTATGAGTGATCCTTTTTTTTTTTTTTTTTGAATTCTCAATCTGTTGTTGTTATGATGTTTTAAAGTTATTCTGGTATGTGTAAGTATGTACTGATACCTCATTGTGGATTTAATTTCCCTTTCACTTATGGCTAAAGATGCTGAATATTTTCTTCTATGAAATGTCTGTTCATGTCTTTTGTCCATTTTCAAATTGAATTTTCACTTATTTAATTTTCAATGCTGAATTTTGGGAGTTCTTTGTGTATTCTAGATATTAATTTTATGGCAGATATATAGTTCACAGATACTTTCTCAAAGAGTGTAGCTTGTCATTTTATCTTCTTCACATGAGCTTTTGCAGAACAAATATATTTAATTTTAATGAGGTCCAATGTATATATTTATCTTTTATGGAAAGATAAAGAACTCTGCATAGCTCTAGATATCTTCTCATTTGTTTGTCTAAAATGTTGTATAGTTTTATGTTGTATATTTATGTCTATGATCCATTTTGAGTTAATTTTTAATAAGATGCGAAATTTTCGTTCACTTTTTTTGTCTATGAATAATAATCAATTGCTCCAGCACTATTGAATAGACTATCATTTATCTATTGAATTGCTCTTATACCTTATCAAAAATCAGTGGTGTATTTGTTTCCATTGACCTATGTGTCTGTCACTTCACTGATACCAATTCTCTTGATTAATGTAGCCATATAGTAAGCCTTGATATTTAGTAGAGTGATCATTCCCATTTCATTCTTTTTTGAGATGATTTTGGGTTTTCTAGCTTCTTTACGTTCCATATAAATTTTAGAATAATTTTGTCTGTGTTCACAAAATATTTTCTAGGATTTTCATACTTACAGCATTAAATCAATAGGTCTGTTTGGGGAAAAATAATATACTTACTGTTTTGAATTTAACACTCCATGAACATGTATGTCTCTCTATTCAAATCTTATAATTTTTAGCATATACTTCTTGTACATAGTTTGTTTATTGTATATTTATATTTTACATTTTCTTTGACATAGTTGTAAATGGTTTTATTTGTTGTTTTAAATTTTAATGTTTGCATGTTCATTGTTAGTATATACAAATGCAATTGTTTTTGTTTTAACAACATATTGGTCATTTTTATGGTCATCCACAAAGGCAGACAGCCTCTAACCAAAGCTTGGTTCAGATGTGGAGGCTAATGATGCCACACATGCACAGGGGTGTATTTAAAAGTTTATTCATTATATAAGTGAAGTCTCTGGGGGACCAGGGCAAACCAGTCAACTAGGTCCAAAATGAACTAGAAAAGAAAATTAGTCTGGATTTTTATTTTATTGTGCTTGGGGTATGAGCCTGGAGTAAGTGTTCCTGCACACCAAAAGGGGCTTCTATCGTTTGAATTCTCTACAGGTGCCAAATGATGGGCTTCCCAGGCTTTCTCATCAGCATATCAGATGTAGGGCACAAGGAGAAAGAGAAGTGGGGATTAAAATCTATTGCAGTCAAATATCAATAACTGAACTCACACTCCTCATTATAGTCTTGTGTCACGCAACCTTGCTATGCTCACTACTTAGGCTTATAAGTGGTTTTAGATTCTTTGGGATTTTCTACATATACAATCATACAATCTTCAAATAATGACAGTTTGGTTTCTTTTTTTCAAGTCTGACTACCTTTATTTATTTTTCTTGATTTATTATGATGACTAAAACTTTCAGTACTATATTGAATAAGGCATATAACTCACTTATAATATAGAAAAGCATTCACTTTTTCACCACTAAGTATAATGTTACCTGAGGATTTTAATGGTTTAGAGTGGATTTTCCGTCAAACTCTTTTTCTGTGTCAACAGATATGATCACATAATTTTTATTCTTGAGCTTGACAATACTAAATGTCTTTACATATGTCAAAAAATCAAATATTTAAGATTTCAACTTAATAAAACCAATTTGCTTTCTAATCACATTTCCCAAAATAACTTTGATTTTTTTTATTACAACGACAGGGCAAAACTGTGTATTATTATTTATTATTTTGTATTTTTTTCATCCAAGAGTGTTTGTTTCTTCACTATGATATAATTATGAACTTGAACTATTCATGTCTTTAATATCCCTATAAAATTTAGTTCAACTTCCCATAGATTACAAAAGATAGTATCCCTTTGAATTGTTCTATTTCAGCACAGTGCAAAGTCTTTTTGTATTTATTCACCTAATAAAATTATGTTTCTAAGTAATGATATTATTATTGATGAATGAGTACAGCTGTTTCCCAAACCTAAAATGGGCCATGCAAAAGTATTCACAGATTTGTAAGTAAACCTGATGATATGCATTCAGATTCCCCTTATTGGTATTTGAAACCTGCAAAATAGGTGTTTTTTTTTTAATAGTTGTACATATGGGAGTTAAGTGAATAATGGCTTTCATAGTTCTCTCATTAGTTATCAGCTCTGTTTCCTCTTCATGTATAATCACCTATTCATAAACATGAAACAAGCTTCCCTTCTCCAGATCATACCTTCTAGTTAGGTCTAAGTTGCTTAAAATATTCTTTTTAATTGTGAGTCTTTGATTAAAAAAAAAAAAAGAAGAAAGCAAAGCTTACACTCATTCCAAGTATTCTTGGACGTGGACAGGACAGAAATTACTGCTAGTTATAGATTGTAGCAAGAATTTTCCGCACTGGCTCCATTTTTGATGGGGCTAAATATTTGATGAACATTATGTAGGTGACAGTGTTGGCATTTAGCAACAGTGGGCCCTTGTGTGGTGGAGTCAGGAAAAGTAAAGTTACATTAATTCTAAAAAGGAAAAGGTCAACCAAAGCCTTGTTATGTGTCTTCACCCCCCTCTGTTGTTTCATACATATTTGCAGATGGTTATATATTATAAATTTCTTCACAGAAGTGTCATATACAATACCATTAGGTAACAAGTGGTCTTCCTAGTATAAACTAAAGTTCTTGGAGCAATTCCATGCTAAACAAAACTTTGTGTCAATGTCAGTTGTTCAAATGTACATAAATCTTTCTAGAAAGCAAAACATGATAATTTAAAAGCATTTAAGTGTTTAGGGATCTCCCATAGTTATAAATCAAAACTGAAAAATAAAGCAAACCCTGGAATAATTACAAAATAGAGGAAAGTGTGTCTTTGGCATTTCCCCCCATCTTCTCGATGATGTGTATCCCCTTTGTTACCGGTTTACTGTGTAAAGTTTAATGATCTCTTTGTTCTTTTTCAGTAGGTGAGGAGGCCCCAACTCTAAGACCTCATGAATGCAGTGCTACTTCCCAGTAAGGTCCTTCTCCTATTCTATAAGACAATGGTAATTTTTCTATCTTTGGTTATCTTTCTTCAAGGATTATGCAGCTAAAAAAATGAAACATGCATACACAAGCAAATCACTAAATAACTAAGCATTTCAAACCTAGACATGCTGAAGTATTTCCAACAACTGCTGGTGGATAGCTTGTTAATACATTTAAAACATAAACTGAGTGTCTATTAGGTATCAAGAACCATGATAGTGTTTACCAGTTAAACAGATAATTGTTGGCTCTATTCTTTATGAGCTATTATTAGGATAATAAAATTGTGTGCCTCCTTACGTATCTATTCAACAATGTTGGATGGGCATGGTGGCTCACGCCTGTAATCCCAGCATTTTGGGAAGCCCAGGTGAGCTTATCACAAAGTCCAGAGATTGAGACCATCCTGGCCAACATGGTGAAACCCCATCTCTACTAAAAATACAAAACTTAGCTGGGTGTGATGGCAGGTACCTATAATCCCAGCTACTTGGGAGGCTGAGGCAGAAGAATTGCTTGAACCTGGGAAGCAGAGGTAGCAGTGGGCTGAGATTGTGCCACTGCACTCCAGCCTGGTGTCAGACAAGACTCCATCTCAAAACAAAAAAATAGAGTGCTCTCTTTCTATCTATCTAAAACATGTAAGGAAGTTCTAAATTTACATTCTAAATGCATATTAACTACTTAGATGTACACTAAAGTAACTCTTTTTCAATAATATAATTCTACTTAGCTAAGAAGCACATAATTCTACTGATATTTGAAAATTTAATCTTAACCCACCACTCCAGAAGTCAGTTTAATGAGAACACAAACATTGTTTTATTTCTGCATACTATGGTAGATGCCTAACACATATCTGTATAAAAAAATATTATATTTAGGCATTTTATAATAATCTTTACTAGAATGAACTTATTTCTATTTTAAAATCTAAATACTTTTGAACATATATTTATTCAAATAAAAGATTTAAGTTGTGGCTTCCCAATTTTGATGTAAGATGGTCTCAGTCATGGTTTGGATTTATGTCCCCACCCAAATCTCATGTCAAATTGTAATCCCTGATGTTGGAGGTGAGGCCTAATGGAAGGTGATTAGATTATTGGGGCAGATTTCTCCTTTTAGTTCTGCTCTTGTGACAGAGTTCTCACAAGACCTAGTTGTTTGAAAGTGTGTGGCATCACCCCCCTCTGTCTCTTCCTCCTGCTATGGCCATGTAAGATGTGCCTGCTTCCTCTTCAATTTTTGCCATGATTGTAAGTCTCCTGAGGCCTCCACTGCCATGTTTCCTTTACAGTCTGTAAAATCATGAGCCAATTACAGCTCCTTTCTTTATAAATTACCTAGTCTTGGGTATTTCTTCACAGAAATGTGAGAATGGATAAATGCAGAAAATTAGTACTAAGGAGTGGGGCACTGCTCTAAAGATATATAAAAATGTAGAAGCAGCTTTGGAATTGGGTAGCAGGCAGTGGTTGGAAGAGTATGATGGGCTAAGAGGAAGACAGGAAGATGAGGAAAGGTTTAGAACTTCCTAGAGACTTGTTAAATTGTTGTGAACAAAATGCAGATAGTGATATGGACAGTGAAGGTCAGGCTGAGGAAGTCTCAGATGAAAATGAGGAATTTATCTGGAACTAGAGCAAAAGTTACTTTTGTTATGCATTAGCAAAGAACTTTGTGACATTGTGCCCCTATTCTAGGGATCTGTGGAACTTTGAACTTGAGAGCGATGAGTAATGGTACCTAGTGGAAGAAACTTCTAAACAAAAAAGCATTCAAGCATTGGCCTGGTTGTTTCAAACAGCATAAGCTCATATGTGTGAGCAAAGAACTGAAACTAGAACTTATATTTAAAAGGGAAGCAAAGTGTAAAGTTTAGAAAATTTGCAGCCTGGCCATGTGGTAAAAAAGAAAAGGGCTTTTTCAGGGGAGGAATTCATGCCAGCTGCAGACATTTGCATAAGTAAAGAGGAGCCAAATGCTGATAGCTGAAAAAGTAGGAAAAAGGGCTCCAAGGAATTTGAGAGAACTTCACAACAGCCCTTCCCATCACAGGCCCCGAAGCCTAGGAGGGAAGAATGGTTTTGTGGGCCAGGGCTAAAGCCCAGCTACCCTGTGCAACCTTGGGACACTGGTCCTTGCATCGCAGCCACTTCAGCTCTCACCATGTCTAAAGGGGCCGGTTACCTCTTAGGCTGCTAAAGCCCAGCTACCCTGTGCAACCTTGGGACACTGGTCCTTGCATCGCAGCCACTTCAGCTCTCACCATGTCTAAAGAGGCCCGGTTACCTCTTAGGCTGCTACTTCAGAGAGTGCAAACCATAAGCCATGGCAGTTTCCATGTGATATTAAGCCTATGGATATACAGAATGCACAAGTTGATGCTTAGGAGTCTCCACTTAGATTTCATAGGATGCATGGAAAATCCTGGATGTTCAGGCAGAAGTGCGCTGCAGGAGTAAAACCCTCATGGAGAAGCTCTACTAAGGCAGCACAGAGGGGAAATATGAGGCTAAGGCCACCATACAGAGTCCTCAACGGGATGCTGCCTCCTGGAACTGTAAGAACAGGGATACCTTCCAGAATGTTAGATCCACAGAAGCTTGTATCCTGCACCTAAAAAGGGTTCAGGCACTGAATGTCAGCCCTTGAGAGCAGCTGTGGGGCTAGCCTTGCAGAGCCATGGGGGCAGAACTGTTGAATGGGAGCCCATCCTTTGCACCAGCGTTCCTTGAGTGTGAGACATGGGGTCCAAGGGCATTATTTTGGAGCTTAAAGTCTTGGTGACTCGCCTGCTAGGTTTCAGACTTGCAAGGAGACTGTGGACCCTTTCTTTGGGCTGATTTCTCTATTTTGGAATGGGTGTATTAACCCAATGCCTGTATCTCATTGTATCTTAGAAGTAACTACTTGTTTTTTACTTTATAGGCTCTTGGTGGAGGGACTAGCCTTGTCCCAGAAGAGAATTTGGACTGCACTTTTGTGTTAATGCTGGAGGAGTGCAATGTGAGAAGGACGTGAGATTTGAGATGGGTCAGGGCAGAATGAAATGATTTGGGTCTATATCCCCCACTCAAATCTCATGTTGAAATGTAATCCCCAACGTTGAAGGTGGAGCTTCGTGGGAGGTGATTGGATTATGGGGGTGATTTTAATGGTTTAGCACCATCCCCTCCAGTGCTGTTTTTGTGATACAGTTCTCATGAGATCTGGTTGTTTGAAAGCATGTAGCACCACCCCCCACCCTAAATGCCTCTCTCTTCCTTTTGCTCTGGCCTTGCGAAGACATGTCTGCTTCTCCTTTGCCTTCCACCATGATTTGAGTTTCCTGAGGCCTCCCTAGCCAAGCTTTCTCTACAGCCTGCAGAACCATGAGCCAATTAAAACTTTTTTCTTTATAAATTACCCAGTCTCTGGTATTTCTTTATAGCAGTACAATAATAAACTAATATAGTCTGCTCTCAGGCTTTCAAATGGGAAGCAAAAAGCAAGCTCTCTGCTACTGAATTTCTCCTTAACATATCTAGGGTTTGTATTTCCATGGCCCTCCTGCCTGGGCTGATCCTGTATCATTCCTGACTTCACCATTTATTCTCATAAAATCTATTTTCTGATAATCTAGACTTCAGCAATACAAAGCCCAGCTGAATATTCCAAACAGAGTTTTTAAAAATTCAACACATATCTGTCTATATGAAGTGTTCAGCTCTTTCAAGTCAATGTACTTGACTTCAAATCAAAGTATCTACTATAAGGCTGGGTGTGGTGGTTCACACTTGTAATCCTATCACTTTGGGAAGCCAAAGCGGAGGATCACTTGAGTTCAGGCAGGTTCCTATAATCCCAGCTACTCAGGAGGCTGAGGCAAGAGAATCACCTGATTCCTAGAGACAGAGGTTGCAGTGAGCTGACATTACACCACTGCACTCCAGCCTGGGCAACAGAGCAAGACTCTGTCTCAAAAAAAGCAACTACTATGAGCTAAAGCATTTTTTCAAAATTTGAACTGATTTTATTTTTTTACTTAAGGTGCTGTTCACTCCTTCCCCAAGTAATCCTGCAGTGTAATCAAAAAGACTGTAAGATATAAACTTTTTGATAACAAAGATAGACAAAAGTGTTGAAGAAAGAGAAAAATTAATGGACATTTTAGAAAAGTGAAACACAATGGAACTCTCTTCAAATACAAGTATCTGATGTAAATAATAAACAAGATGCAATATATTTGAAAAAACAATTTAACAAATGATGATCACAACTATCAGCACTTGGATATTGTTCTTATACATCTCACTTCTATTTTATCTGAAACAAATATAACTTTCATATCAAAAAAAAAAGTTTCTTCTAATCTTAGCTTTTCCAATAACCTTCGTAAAGCCACCAATAAAGGCTTTTGTGCAAATCTGATTTAACATTCTGAAACATGAATTTCCTTATGGACAGATGCAGGGTCCCCTTGCCCTCTTTAAATGAAAAACTTCAGAGGAAATAAATTTAACAGAGTTCATTTGAGTAAAGAATGATTCATAAATCAACCAGCACTCAGAACCAGAAAAGGTTCAAAAAACTCTGCTCTGCAACATGGACAGTGAACATTTATACCAGAATATGAAAGTCAGTACAGAAATAACTGGAATGGTCACACAGAGGCATCTGTTTTACATAGACATGACCTGATCAGTTAGCTGCTAAGCTTCCTGTGATTGGCTAAGATCCAGCTCTTATTACAAAACATATTCTCCCACATTAGGTTTTGGTTTGTTTGCATTCTAGGAAGTTGCAGTTCAATACATAAGAATGAAAGGTATGAAGATATCCTCATGGCAAATATAATTTTAAAATTTCCATGTTTTGGTCAGCTTCTCAATCATGAGAGATGGACCAAAACTTTGGGTATTGAATCCACTCTGTCACCATTATGATGAACTTGTTTTGTTTCAACATGGAATTCACAAGTCAGAACCTCAGGTTAGTTGACGAATGTTTACACTCTTGCTGTTCTAGTCAAAGTGAGACCATTTAATGCATGATGTATATCTGCATACAAATATTTAAGACTCCTACTGATTTCTGTTGTTGATTGTCTTATTACAGGAATTTTCAAAGGGAAGCTATTCAAAAGGTGTGAATGAACCAGTCCATATAATATCTGAATCAGTAGCGGGGCAGAAGACAGTAAGCAAATTCTCTACAGACACTATATAGGCCCTCAGGGGCTGAAAAACAAGGCTACCTTGTGTTATTTGAATATGAGTCAGCTAAATTTGTTCACCCATAGGTCAGTATAATTTCTGAACAAGATTCAGTAGAAAATTAACTTTTTTTTGTCATCTTTTTTAACATGCTGTAAGGGTGTGCAGCCATGTTTAGTGAAAAAGGATTTAATCCAATGGCATTATACTAGCAATTACATATACCAGATAGATAGTCCCCAGGTCCTGAGTACATGATGCCTGGAAGCACAACATACCATTTGCAGGCTTCCCTCAGATAGGTTTTCTATATTTGGTAGTGGTTATGTGATTAATAGGAAAGCAAGTGGCAGTGATGTCTAGAACATCAAAGACAGATTTCCACTGTTCTTTTTGGGCTTCAAGATTACTGTCACTGGCAATGTGGACAGGCCTTGATAATAGTGGAATTGTTTTCTGTTTTTTGTTTTTTTTTGTTTTTTTTTTTTTAGCATTAGCCCACAAACCCAGTAGCTGCTCTGGTGTTTTGCTATTGCATGAGCCTTTGCCAAAGCCATCGAATGATTATGGTCATATTGGTTTTTCTGTAGAGAAAGGGAAAAAAATTAGGACAACAACATATAAGAAAAAAGAAAAAAATGTTCAGGTGCAGTGGCTCACACCTGTAATCTCAGCACTTTGGGAGGCAGAGGTGGGTGGATCACCTGAGGTTAAGAATTCACGATCAGCCTGGTCAACATGGTGAAACCCCATTTCTACTAAAAAAATACACACACACACACACACACACACACACACACACACACAAAGTTAGCTAGGCATGATTACAGGTGCACACCTGTAATCCTGGCTACTTGGGAGGCTGAGACAAGAGAATTGCTTGAACCTGAGAGGTGGAGGTTGCAGTGAGTTGAGATTCCACCACGGCACTCCAGCCAGGGTGACAGAGCAAGAAAAGAAGGAAGGAAGGAGGGAGAGAGGGAGGAAGGAAGGAAGGAAGAAGGAAAGAAGGAAGGAAGGAAGGGAGGGAGGGAGGGAGGGAGGGAAGGAGAAAAAGAAAGAAAGAAGGAGAAGAAGAAAGAGAAAAAGAAAAAAAGTAAAACGTTTTCATGATGGCAGAGGAGCTAAACCTTGATCTGTGATATTGGGAAATGTGTCCACATCTAGGATGTCCTTTGATTCTGGGGAGAAACTTCCTGGTCAGTTTTACCTTAAGGTCTACAACAAGTTTACAGCTCCAAAAGTCTGAAAGGGAATACTTGAGTCGTGAGATAGACATAAGATTCAAGGCCTTAATATTTTACTATAGTACGGTTGGTAAGGATGTGGCATGATCCCTTTCAACAGGGTTCAAGGGCAGTCTTTCACTTATGTCATTTCCAGAAGACCTAATTGCTGGGCTCTACATTAGGAAAAGTTTGGTTGTCCTCTATTGGTGAATTACAAAAGGCTTCTTTTTTCTGGATAAAACACACTCTGGCATAAAGCATTAAAGCCTTGTAATATTGTTCTATAAAAGATTACAAGAATGGGAGATAGATAAGGTTCTATTATTAAAGACATACACCTTCGTAAGAGTAGCTCTGATTGCCATAAAGTGCAAAGAAATCCAGTGAGTTTAGTTAACATTGCCAATTTCAGCCTTTTCTCAGAAAGTGGAGGATGATAAGGACCACGGTAATGCCACTGTGTCCATAAGACCTTATTTATCTGCTTTATAACTTATTCAGTAAAATGGGTTTCTCCATTGCTAGAGATTTCTTCAGGAAAGCCCCATAAAGAAACACATTTTCTTCCAATAACGTAGTTATCAGAGCATCAGCTTTTCTATAATACATGGGAAAGCTTCTATCCAACCAGAGAATATACAAACTAGTATAAAATATATTGATATCCCATTGATAGTGGCAATTAAATGAAATCCATCTATCCAGACGGTTCACCAGGTGTCAGAAATGTCCCACCTAAAGTTGTAATGTTTTTCCCACGTTTATGGGCTTGACAAACCAAAAATGGTTACAAACCATTTTTGCAATTTTAGAACAGTTTCCCCACCAATTTTTTGAAAAATAATATATCATTTTATCTACTTTATGATATGATCTACAGTACAGAGCTTTTCACAATGGCTTTAGAACTCAAGAAGAACCAAGCAACTATGTTAGTTCTCCATGAGTTCACACTTAATATTGAATTTATATCCTTTTAGATACTAGTTTTGTTTTTCTAAATCATACGTCTAGCACTTTTTATTAAATAGATTACCATAGGTGACTTGACTTGGATTAATCTTCTGGAGTTAAGTTGAATATTCTAATAGTTTCAGTACTAAATAACTTAGCATAAAAATATGTCAAGGTGTTTTCTTGGTATTAAAGTAATGGTTATTCTGTTTGATATTGAGTTAACAGTTTTGTGATCCAAACAGTCTCTTAGAGTTCTAGAAATTCTTACTCAGTCCAATGGTATAATCTTAAAGTTATGAGAAACCCGTACTTTTTAGAGTCATTTCCATGAATCTTCTTAAAGACAAAACACTTTCATATTATAGTTGCTAACAAAAGCTTCCAGTTAAGTACCAGAGTAATATAATTAACTGACTTTGGATAACGAGATTTAAATAGTTATGGTGAAATATCTTACCAAAGTTTATAATAATAGTAATGTAATTGGCAAGAAAAATTGGCTATTTCTGTTGGCATATAACATTTTATGATAATTACTAGAATTATGACTGATAATGTTATACCAGAACTATCAGATTTCCAGGAATTTAATATAATTTCTAGAATACACATCAATAATATATTCAAACCAACTTAACAAAGAAAGCAAACATTATTTCTTTTTTTCTTACCCCTTATTGGTCTTCTTTTCCAGGATTTAGAAGGTGTTTGTGCACATTAATATATGACTTTCACATGTAGCTTTTCTAATCCTTGTTTACAGAGAGCCAACAGTACATCCACATATGGCCCCTAAGCAATTCCTGCTGCCCAGCAGCAGTGACACCACATGGCCAACATCCCATCTCTAATCTATGAGTGGGTGTGAAGGCCATCTCAGGACCATGCCTCCTCACATGTTCATGTCACTGAGTCACTACGGGGTGGAATCTAAGTGAAGATGAGAAAGACTGAGGGAAGGCATGGTGAATGCAAGCAAACACATCAGGCAGAGTGAAGGGGACCACTAGCAACTCAGGTGCCTAGCATTTCAGAAAAGAAGGAACACATCAATTGAGAATATCACTTTACCTAGTAAGAGCCAATCCTGACATTTTTTCTTCCCTCTTTTGGACTTCTTTCTTGGGTAACATGAGACTTTAGAAGTCAATCTTGAATGCCAAAAATATGTTACTTAATGCCTAGAATAAACACAGTCCCTTCCTGCACCACAACCACACTCACAAGGAAGACCTCACCATGTGGAAAGATGGTCCTCTGCCCACCGTACCAGGGGAGATGAAGGGACAATAAACTCTTACAAGAAACCAACAAATAAGTGTTTGACTTCTTTTTCCAGAATTCCCTCCTGCCCTGGTTAAACCCAGTTATGTGCCATAGTGGTGGGGAACTGGGCTGGACTGAGCTCCCCTTCAAGGCACAGACTAGGTCTGACTAAACTTGATGCAGATAATAACTCCCCAACTGCCTCCCAGTTTCATAGGCTGAACTCAGAAATGGAGGCCACTGAGCTATAATGTTCAATGCTGGATACAGATTAAAATCAACTTTAAATATTAAAGACGAGCCCCAACTTGACTATTTCAATAGTGCAGTGTTATAGCACAAGAGGATATATGTGCAGAATGCCTCAGGACTCTAATGTGAAGCCAGGGGTTGGGCACCACTCAGAGGTGCAAGCCCAGCACACCTCCACTTTCTGGTTCTGCTCTCCCCTTGGGGTCTCATTGTCACCAATATCTAGACAGTGGATGGCCAAGGAGAAGAAAGAAACATGCAGAGCAGTCAACATGGACCAGGCATCGGGGTGAGGTTGTGGCTGCAATGGTAAATGGGGAAGCCTCCTGTGCTTCTTCCCTGCTGTGGTTCTCCCTTTGCTCTCCTCTTCACCAGTTGCTCTTGCTTGCTCTCCAGCACCACCTTGTTCTGTCTGCTGTGGCTCCAAAGCTTCCAGTCTCTCCCCTCACTCTCTTTTGAGGTGCCTCCCGCTTTACTGTCCTTCTCCCTATTTCTCTCTCTTTTACCTCTTTGGAGATATAGCTTTTCTCTGAATTGCTTTTTTTTTCCCACTCCTGTCACTTTCTTTGAAGTCTTTTCATTATCACTCTGGTTAAATAAATGACTCTCTTCCTGTCTTCTTGCAAATTTCTCACCAATCCTCTGATTTGCCATCTGTTTATGATCCTTCCTTATTTTCTTTCTTCCTTCTCAGTTTGCCTATGATTCTTAGTTACTCTCTGTCTCTCTCCTTACATTCGTTCATTTATTGTGTTACTGTAAAGGAATACCTGAAACTGGATAACTTACCATGAAGAGAGGTTTAATTGGCTCACTGTTCTGCAGGCTGTACAAGCATAGCACCAACATCTGCTCAGCTTCTGATGAGGCCCTCAGAAAGGTTACAATCATAGCAGAAGGTGAAGTGGGAGCACACATCTCACATGCAAGAGATGGAGCAAGGAGGGAAGGTGTCATACTCTTTTAAACAACCAGATCTCTCAGGAGCCAGAACTCACTCATCACCAAGGGTATGGTGCTAAGCTATTCATGACGGATCTGCTCCCATGATCCAAACCCATCCCACCAGGCCCTGCCTCCAACAATGGGGTTTACATTTCAACATGAGAACAGAAGGGGACATACATTGAAACCATATTACCCCGATCTCCTTTACACACATTCCAAAGGAGAAAGATTAAATAAAATGCCTACATTCCAGAAAAGCACATTTGCAGTTGGTTGGAATTTGGGGCACAAGAACACTGGATGGCACAAAACAGGCCCAGGTCACCTTTCTCAGCATGGAGGGGTGATTGTAAAGGGAAGGCATGGGGGGACAGAAAGACCTGTCCGGAGAAGGCAAAGGATATGAAGTGAGGGCCCAGAGAGGTGGTATCTCAGGTCAGGGGTGGAGTCTGCAGAATCCCAGGACCAAGAAGAGAACACCATCCCTCCTGGATTGGGGCTGCAGCACTGCCCTCCAGTGGCCGGAAAGGGGAAGTGTGCATGGCGCAAAGAATGTTACTCCACCTCTCTGGTGAAGATTTTTGTCTGCTTTGTTTTGTCTTTAATAATTTCAACTTTTATTTTACATTATTTAGATCCATGGTTATACCGTATGTATACTATGTGACACTAAGGTTTGAGGTACACATGATCCCATTACCAAGGTAGTGAGCATGGTACCCAATGGGGAATTTCTCAGTCCTTGTCCGCTCTGTCTCTTCCTGCTCTAGTAGCTGCCAGTGATTTTGTTCACATCACTATGTTCATATGTGCCAATGTTTAGCTACCACTTTTAACTCAGAACATGCGGTATGTGATTTTCTGTTCCTGCATTAATTTCCTTGGGATGATACCCTCCAGTTGCATCCATGGTGCAGCAAAGGACAGGATTTCATTCTTTTTCGTGGTTGTTTAATATTCCATGGTGTATATGTACTACATTTTCTTTATCCAATCCACCACTGATGGGGGCACCTAGGTTGATTCCATGTCTTAGACTTTATGAATCGTTCTATAACGAACACATGAATGCATGTGGTTTTTTTTGTTTTTTTTTTTTTTTGGTAGAACAATTTATATTCCTTTGGATATATACTCAGTAACGAAATTGTGAGGCTGAATGGTAGTTCTTTTTTAAGTTCTTTGAGAAGACGAACTGCTTTCTACAGTGACTGAACTAATTTACATTCCCACCAACCCTTTTCTCTGATCTTAATCTTGAAGACTTTAAACAGAAGGGTTGCGGGAGAGTTTAGTAAAAGATCTTAAGCAGAAAAATGATGCAAAAGGAAGTGTCCGCATGTCTCGACACAGAAACTTAGAGGAAAAGATCAGTCTCAAAGCAATGTTAACTTGAAGCAAAACAACCTCCAGGCCCTCATGGTGACATCTGAGATTGGTTGTGGTGGAGAGGCAGTACATGCAGGGCCTTTAGGGTGAGTAGCGATCCTGAGATCCTGGGGATGGAGAGCAGAGAATTGTGAAATGCTGATTACAACTAGATAAGAGGAAAATCAGGCCCTGGGGTGTGATCCTTGCTCCATGTTATCTGCTTCCCTAAACATCATTTCTTATTTGACAAAGCTCCTCATGCAAATTTAACAATATTGAAGTTGTCTAATTAGTTTAACATCTCTCTTTTCATAAGGAAGAGAGAGAATAAATTTTTAAAAGCTATTTTGGGGGCCCTCTGGAAGATTTTAAAGTCAGCCCAAGTCAAAAAGACGTAATTTAGAACTGGATTTGGGGAAGTTTATAAAAAAATTAGATGTAAAACACTCAATTAAATAGGATTACAAGTCTCTCTGATAGTAGTAATTTATTTAACCAGAGTGATAATTAAAAGACTTCAAAGGCAAATACGAAAAGTTACATAGTTATATAAAAACCTTAGCTCTTTTTAATAGAGAGGATATGGTTTTCTTAAGTAACCAAAGATCTAATAAAGCAAGAACAGACCAATACTCTAAGAAAACTTTGTAGCAATTTACTTTCAATGGTAAGGTTCATCATTTTCTTTTCAGTAACTGTCTTACTTTATTTCGAAGTACTATAAGACAATACCGAAGACTGGGTAATTGGCAAATAATAGAAATTTATTGCCTTACAGTTCTGTCAGGTAGGGAGTCCAATATCAAGGGCCCAACAGGTTTGGCAATTCCGATTCCAAGATGTCACCCTGAAACTGCATCCTTAGGAGAGGAAGAATGCTTTGTCCTCACATAATGAAGACATAAGGGCAAACAGGCAAAAGAGAGCTGAACTAGCCCTTTTTAAAAAGGCATGAATCTGACCCATGAGGGATCTGCCCTCACCTCCATGGCCTAATCACTGCTCAACGGATCTACCTCTTAATAATGTTATAACGACAATTAAATTTCAGCATGTGTTTTGGACGAGATAAACATTCATACAAGAACATCAATATTCTACCTATATGTGTACACATATATACACACACATACACATATATATACCTCCACTCAGATCTTAGCCAGCTTTACTACACATAGAATTCATTTTCCAAAATTTCTCTTCCACGTATCTTCTACAAATTTCTTACATCCATTCAGTTTGGGCTATACTGTTTCTATTTTCCATTGTGGAATAATCAATCATTCTATTTTGGGGAAAAATATTTGTTTTTTTTTCCTTAACAAAGATATATTCCTCATCCCTCATAACTTCACTTACCAAAAACATGTCTTACTTTTCTCAGATACAGAGTTGTTTTCCTTAATATTTCTAGTTTTAATTGTCTGCCAAACTAGCATTTTATAGACTGGCAAATCTATGAATCATAATTCCTAGAAGCATGTACTTCCTCACATTATATTTTTCAATGTGACACTGGATCTGTTTGCTGACAGACCCAAATATCTTTAGTTCTTCTACAATAAGAGTATTCAGTAATTAATGTTTCTGTATGTAAACTTATTTAGAAACTATCTAGATATGAAATTACTATCTATCATTTAATTTAGCAAAGCTCTAAGGTTGTAACTTATCAAGGAGATTTGTTAAGAATTTTTTTTTCTTTTTTTTTTTTTTTTTTTGAGACAGAGTCCACTCTTGTCATCCAGGCTGGAGTGCAATGACACGATCTTGGCTCACTGCAGCCTCTGCCTCCCGGCTTCAAGTAATTTTCCTGCCTCAATTTTCCTCCTGAGCAGCTGGGATTATAGGCACCTGCCACCATGCCCAGCTAATATTTTGTATATTTAGTAGAGACGAGTTTTCACCATGTTGGTCAGGCTGGTCTTGAACTCCTGACCTCAGGTGATCCACTCACTTAGGCCTCCCAAAGCACTGGGATTACAGGCGTGAGTCACCATGCCCAGCTAGGAAGCTATTTTTAAGTAGACATATTATAACACAAAACAAAGCTAGCCGTTATCAAATTATTTTCCTGTTAGCCATTTTTACAGAATGTGAATGTGAGGCAGTCATCACAAAAGCAAGATTCTTAAAATGTTAAATACATGGGTTTGTTGTTTTACTGCTGTCCTTGATGTATATCAGGGACACTGCACTTTCACTTGCACATTTCTTATGTTAAAACTAACTTGAAAACATTTCAAGTTAGTTCCTTTCTGAAAGTTTAAGGAACACCTAGTTTTTATAAGTTCTATAAAATAGAGCCAATTAAATAGAGCTGTTTTATAAATTAATTTTGGCAACATCATCGGAGGTAGAAAACTATTCCATATCCTAAACACACATGCAGAGGCATCAATAAACATACAGAGAGACACAAATCTTACAACTTTCATTTAAAACTCTAACCATGTGTCAGGTACTATAATACAAACTCATTAATTTATAGAATAATAGCTGAATATAAATTATGTTTCTAGAAGATGGGATAAATTAAGGTTACCTATAGAAATGGCCAAAGCTTTCTAGTGATAATTGCTGACAAAAGTTTTCATGTGCCAGTTTTCAAATAGTTTCCTTTTGTCTTTCTTTTTCTTATTCTACTTTTGATGAATCATAGCTCCCCAATTTGCATTTCCGAAGGGATGGCTCTTAGGATCACATATATCTCAAAGGCACAGAGTTTAGACTCCAGACTTACATACTATCATTTGTTCAAACAAAGAAATAAGGGTATATGTAAAGTCCTAGTTCAGACAAGATGGCTGCAAAGAAAAAGTACCTTAAATAAATTTAAGCCTTGTTATGTAGATTTAAGCTCATGCCTTTCCTTTGTGAGAGATTTTAGTAATTTTAGTCAACCTCCTTTTCCTGGTGCAGAGAGCGAGACATACTTACAAATGGAGATTTCTTTTGTAGAAGAAAATTTCTCTTACAAAAGAATATTAAAATAACCATGTGAGGGCTGGCACAGTGGCTCACCCCTGTAATCCCAGCACTTAGGGAGACTGAGGTGGGCAGCTCAACTGAGGTCAGAAGTTCGAGACCAGCCTGATCAACATAGAGACCCCTGTCTCTACTAAAAATACAAAATTAGCCAGGCATGGTGGCGCATGCCTGTAATCCCAGCTACTCAAAAGGAGGCAGGAGAATCACTTGTACCCGGGAAGTGGAGGTTTCAGTGAGGCAAGATGGCACCATTGCACTCCAGCCTGGTGTGCAACAAGAGTGAAACTCCATCTCAAAAAATAATAATAATAATAGTAATAACCAGGTGAATGCAGTAAAGGTGAATCTCAAAGGCTTATTCAGCTATATATACACCTTCCTAACACAGCTTCTGTTTTAACTAGATTACAGAGTGCAGGGCAGAGCTCACTGAATAGGGTAGACAAAGCATTTCCTATGCCCAGACTCAGCATGGTTAGGCCAAAATGTTTTACTAATAGTGCTTCTAGTCTTTCCTTATACTCAGAACTAGTTCATTCTTTTTCTCTTTACAAATTTGAATGATAGACCAATCAGGATTTTCTTTCTTTTGAGGAAAAACTGGGGGATATATTCTAATAAATTGTTTGCTACTTTTCTAGCCCTCATCACTTCCTTTTTTGGGGAGTTCGTGCCTGAAAGATTGAATGGTTAGATCTTTTATACCTTTCTTAGGTGCCTCTCATTTGAATTTAGCTATCCATTTACAGGCTTCACCATGTTAATAAAAGGCTATGGAATCTATGGAGGTTAAAAGGAGAACTTTATTTTCTGAAAGCTATGTGTAGACTGGGAAGATGTAGGCTTCTGTGTGAAACCAAAGTGTGTTCCAAGGAGCAAGCTGGGAGTAGAAGATTATAAAGGCAAAACCAGGGCTGGGCACGGTGGCTCACACAGCTGTAATCCCAGCACTTTGGGAGGCCAAGGTGGGCGGACTGCTTCATGCCAGGAGTTCGAGACCAGCCTGACCAACAAGGTGAAACCCCTTCTCTAGTAAAAATACAAAAAAAAAAAAAAAAAAAAAAAAAAAACAGATGTGGTGGCGCACGTATGTAGTCCCAGCTACTTGGGAGGCTGAGGCAGAAGAATCATTAAACCAGGGAGGCAGAGGTTGCAATGAGCTGAGATAGTGCCACTGCAGCCTCTGCCTCCCATGTTCAAGAGATAAGGAAGACTCTGTCTCAAAAACAAAACAAAACAAAAAAAAAACTTGCAGGGTGTTGGGGGACAATCAGGTGTAGGGTCCAGATTTGATAGCCTTTAAGGAAGACATCACAATGAATCTCTCCTCGTTGGTTGGCCTCAGGTGAACTATTAGTGGTCATCTGGGAATTTCCAGCTACAGTTTATCTCGGCACCAACAATAAGAATTGGTTTGGTTTGATTGCAGAAGAGGCAGTCTTTCGATACCTTTACAACAGCTTTCTAAGAACAGAGAGTCACTATCCCAGCATTCAAGATATGTGGCCACTCTGTCAACTTGCTATGGCTGTCTAATTCTGCTTTCAATGTTAGCCAGAAGGAGTTCATTTTGTCTGCTGGCCAGAGCATGTTTTAACAGCTAGGTCCCTGTATCATGGAAATAAATGGGCAGAGATCAAGGAATTCTATATTACAAACTCCAGTGAGAATTCTAAATTCATTAGCAACTTTCTTCCCAGACAGGGAAATCTTTCAATATTTCTCTGAGCTCAAGATTCATTTGCCCTTTGTAAAGAGCCTTTTAGAGAGGTAAATTTTTTTTTCTGAGGCAAAGTCTTGCTCTATCGCCAGACAAGGGTGCAGTGGCCGATCTCGGCTCACTGCAACCTTCCGCCTCCTGGGTTCAAGCAATTCTCGAGCCTCAGCCGCTCGAGGAGCTGGGATTACAGGAGTGCGCCACCACGCCCAGCTAATTTTTGTATTTTTAGTAGAGATGGGGTTTCACCATGTTGGTCAGGATGGTCTCAATCTCCTGACCTTGTGATCCACCCACCTCGCCCTCCCTAAGTCCTGGGATTACACAAGTGCGCCACTGCACCCAGCCTAGAGAGGTAAATTTTTAATTCAACTTTTAGAAGGCTATGCATGCCAATCAAAAATACATCCCACTTCTGACAACAGGCTGGTTAATCAAAAAATTTACACGAATAGATTTAACAACAGTTTATTTTAGCAAAGAATAATTCATAAATTGGGCAGAACTCAGAATCAAAAGAGGTTCAGATAACTTCACTCTGCAATATGGATAGTGAGTATTTAAATCAGAACACAAAAGTAAAGTACAGAAATAGCTTTATTCGTCATGAAGAAATTGAAACTGGGACAGACCAATACTAAGTTCTGAAATTGAGTCAATAATAAAAATCCCGACAACTAAAAAAAGCCTCTGACCAGATGCATTTACAGTTGAATTGTACCAAATGTACAAAGAAGAGATGGTACCAATTCTATTGAAACTATCCCAAGAAATCGAGGAGGAGGGACTCCTTTCTAACTCATTCATGAAGCCAGCAACATTCTGATACTGAAGCCTGGCAGGTACACAACAACAAAAAGAAAATTGCAGACCAATATCCACGATGAACATAGATGTAAAAATCCTCAACAAAACACTAGCAAACCAAATCTAGCAGCACATCAAAGAGTCAATTCTACACCATCAAGTAGCTTCACTTCTGGGACATAAGGTCGGTTCAACATATATAAATCAATAAATATCATTCAGCATATAAACATTATCAAAAACAAAAATCATATGATCATCTAAATAGACACATAAAAGTCCTTCAAAAAAAAAATCCAGCATGCCTCCATCATATAAACCCTCAACTAACTAAGCATCAAAAGAAGGTACCTCAAAAGAACATACCTCAAAATAATAAGAGCTGCTCACGTCTGCAATCCCAGCACTTTGGGACTCTGGAGGCTGGTGAATTGCTTGAGCTCAAGAGTTAGAGACCAGCCTGGGCAACATGGTGAAACCCTGTCTCTACATAAAATACAAAAATTCGTGGGGCATGGTGGCACGTGCCTGTGTTCCTAGCTACCCAGAAGGCTGAGGTGGGAGGACTGCTTGAACCCAAGGAAGTCAAGGCTGCACTGAGCTGTGATCTTGCCAATTACATTCCAGCTTGCATGACAGAGCAAGACCCTATCTCAAAGTAATAATGATAACCATCTATGATGGCGTATTATTATAACCCACAGCAAATATCACACAGAACAGTCAAAAGCTGGAAGCATTTCCTTGAGAGCTGGAAATGTGCCACTCTCACCACTCCCATTCAACATAGTACTGGAAGTCCTAGCCAGCATGATCAGGCAAGAGAAAGAAATAAAAGGCATTAAATAGGAAAAGAAGAAGTAAAACTATCTCTCTTTGCTAGTGATATGATTCTATACCTAGAAAACCCTAAATGCTGTGCCAAAAGATTCCTCAAACTCATAAACGATGTCAGTAGAGTTTCAGGATACAAAATCAATGTACGAAAATCAGTAGCATTTTTATACAACAATACTTAAGCTGACAGCGAAATCCAGTACATATTCCCACTTATACAATAACCACACACACACACACAAATACCTAGGAATCTATCTAACCAAGGATGTAAAATATTTTTATATGGAGAACTACAAAACACTGCTGAACGAAATTGAAGATGACACAAGCAAATGGGAAAACATTCCATGTTCATGGATTGGAAGAATCAGTTTGGTTAAAATGACCATCCTGCCCAAAGCAGTGTATAGATTCAACACTATTCTTATCAAACTACAAACATAATTTTTTACTGAATTTCATTTGTTTTAATAAATATATATAATTGCATATTAGTATTATATATGTAAAATAAAATCAAGTGTCTTACTATTTATTTATGACTATCACAAACAAAACATGTAGCTTGCTTACTGGGCCTCTTGTATATTAATTGAAAGAGAGACTGACATCTTGGACTTCATCACATGTGGCTAGAGAAAATATTCTTGGATGAGGAGCACTTTAACAAATTCATATCACAATGCATTATTGAACCCTGATTGGTCTCCTGAAATAATCTGTAATCATTGTTCTTATCTCTTAGAGAAAATAATGTTTATATTATTATTCATTCTTTGTTTTCACAGAATAAATATTTGCTAAGCCACCATTTAAAAAAAAACCTATCAACAGAGATAGTCTGATAATATAACACATTGGTATTTTGTTCCATTTTCTCCCTAGCCATGTGTTCTCTTCTGACAGGGAAACAAAATTTAAAAAGAATTCTTTCAACAAAGCACACTTCAACTTTCAAATGACCAACTCATAGTCCATTGCAGTGATGAAAGCAAGTTACATGGAAGGGATCAACAGCCATATAAATAATAACAAATTATGAAAAAATGCATTTACTTTCTAGATATCTGCATAATATTCTACTGCCAAATATATTCTTGCTAAAAAATGTCAAAACCTAAAATTCTGCTACTATTGAAAGCATCAAAGCCTTCATGAGGCAAATGATGCATGGAAACAGATTCCTTAAAGCAAATTCTGTCCTAGCAGTAGGCAATAGACAGGCATGAAGAGCATATGTGGTTAAGTACTCTTTTAGATGCTTTATAGTTTTTCTGATTACCAGCTGTGACCAGAAATTTTGGGAATATTTAGTCACAGACAATGAGGAAAGAAAACAACCAAATAAAGCAAGTATAAAAACCAATACAATATATGAAAATATGTCACTTCCTCTCTGTGACTAATCTACTAATTGTGAAAGCTCTCTAAGATTTTCAGGACCCCAAAAAAAGTCAATTTTCTGATTTTTCAGGACTTATTTAATAACACTGATTTGCTATCTCTTATAGGGTGTACATCATTATCTCTCAAATTTGCATAATCACGGAATGCTTGATTAAGGAATGGAAGCTTAGAGTGTAATAGATATGCAAGCATGATTAGCTGTAGGAGGAGATCTGTAATTATGTGGTGTATAAATATACATCTATATACTTTAAACCTTCACAATAAACACAACAAAAGTCTTAACATTTATTTTAAAATTCTTCCAGTCATAATTTCAAAAAGGAAAACAGCAGTACCTCTAAAAAGAGTCACAAAACCCCTTAATTACAATCTTCCAGAAGGTAAATTTACAAGATAATTTAAAATGTATAGTTACTAGAAAAAATATTGGTAATTTTTAAAAAGGCAGAGGGAGTCTTCGGTTCACAGGTATTTTTGTTATTAGCCCCAAATATCCCATTTATACAGAATGCAAAGTGAATCTAGATAGGATGTATGTCTTAAATCTCTGTAGTTTACACCAGCTTCACTGTGTTTAAAATGGGTACCTTCTTTATATACCTTTCTCCTCCATTACTGTACACTCTGGTACAAATCCCTGTAAACACACATTATCCTATGACTGCCTGCAAATATCAACGTAAACTCCAAACTCTCAAATTGTATAAAACAAGAATGGTAAACTTGGTACTAAATCTTTCCATAATAGATATCAGAAGTTGATTAACTAAATCCAAAGTTCAATCTAACGCTAAATATTCTAATAATTACATTATAGCAGAATTAGAAATTTAGTTTACATGAGTCAAACTTTTTTCTGTGTCCTAGATGACAAGTATTTTTGTAATTATTTAAATTAATTCTGTAAAGTTATTTTACTATTATAAATCTTTTTTCCACAAAACATGGATATATGTTTATCTTTATGTTTTCCATTATATACACTGAGAAAGAAAACTAACAACCATTGATAACTAAAATTATTTTATGCTAAATGATTCTGAGAGATTTTAACTGTGATAATTTAAATGATACTTCTTAAGCAAATTTATTCTGAAAATAATGTAAAAATATATTTTAAAAGTTATTTCTCATGTTTTTAATGCAGATTTCTTTTTGCAGAAACAAAAGTTAACACATTTAATTTAATCACATGCTTCCTTTTTTATTTTCATGAACCACACAGTACTTAGTTCTTTATAGTCCAAACTTCACTAAAGCAAACCTAAGAAAAATTTAAATGTCATCTTAATTTCCCACCTCACAAAAGGTTCCCTGTAATTGGGAAAAGTGATAGTGAATTTTTGCCAGGTCATTCAGGTGATTTTCTGGAGTGAGTTGATGCTTATGGCTCATGTAAAACCTTATGTGCTATATCAACAACCTATATAGGAAGGGCAAGAATAAAACACCTCAAGTTACCAAATGCAATGCTAATTAGAGCTATGATCTTATACAATTACTATCATGCTTATCTAGTAGAAGAGGAAAGACTGCAAAATACTAAGCAATGAATCAACAGTTTTATTCTGTCTGTAGTAATTGCATCTTCTAATGTTAATATTAATCTAAACATAAAGAAGAGAGGGAGAAAAGAGAAGAATAAGGAAGATGAAGGGGAAGGTAAAAGTGAATGAGAGGGTTATCCCCCAATAATGACACAAACAAATACAAAACACAAAAATTTCTATTTTCTTAGTACACATTATTTTCTTTCTGGGAGGTGATTCTTTTCTTTTCCTTCCTTCCTTCCTTCCTTCATTCCTTCTTTCTTTCATTCATTTATTTAAGTTTTTGAGTTAGGATCTTGCTGTTGCCCAGACTGGACCGCAGTGGCATAATCACAGATCACTGCTGCCTGGATCTCCCAGGCTCAAGTGTTTTCCCACCTCAGCCTTCTGGGTAGCTGAGATTACAGGTGCACATTACCATGCTTGGCTAATTTTTGTATTTTTTGTAGAGACAGGGTTTTGCTACATTGCCCAGGCTGTTCTCGAACTCCTGGGCTTAAGCATCTGCCCAACCCGGCCTCCCAAAGTGTTGGGATTACAGGTGTGAGCTGCCACATCTAGCTAGGTGATTTTTCTTTAGGCACTATACAAACTCTTTGTGTGTTATGTCACTTAATTCTCATGTCATCTATATATGCAGGCATTATTATACCTGCATTATAGATAAGAAACTGTGGCTTTGGTAAGAAACCTTATAGTTATTTGTGTCATTTTATTGCAAAGCTTGAATTAATACTTATCTCTGTCAGACTCTAAAATTTGTGCTATTGAATTCTACTTTTTTGTACATTCTTAGATGATGTCAGTCCACTATAGCTTATTTTAGTAAAATAAAATGTAAATTGTTTGATGCTATAAATTTTTGTTCATTTCACCTTCAGATAAAACTTGAGAACAACATTTATAAACTCAACTAAGGTTTTCTTCCTCGTATGACAAGCATACATGAAAATAAAATATGAGAAAATTAAACGTGAATAACTTAATACAAGAAACGGCTTCTATTACTATAATTAATGAAAATGGTTTGTCTAATATTATTTTGCATAATATTAGTTTATCTTAATGTTATGTCAGCATTAGAAAGCTGTCTTCTGTCTAAATCAATGGGCATTTAAAATTTCTTACGTTTTTGATAATAAACTTTCAGATGGCTTAAAAAGTAACAACTACAGGAAAATGGCATAATTAAAAGGCTTTTCTATTGCTTGAGAGTTAATGTAAAATAATTCTTCAAAATTAAAATTGTTACCTATTAAGACCATATGTTGCACAAGATATTCTTGTTGATGTCAATGGGAGTTCCAATGAGGATGTGAGCAACATATGGGCCTGGCATTTTGTTAATTAAAAACAATGTTTTGTTACGTTGATGTGTGTTCCAAAGAGATTCCTAGAGCATAACACCAAGTTGCTGAGTTTAGTGTTTTAGGAGGTTGGCAGTTATACAGTTCACTGTTAGACTTGAAACACAGAGATGTAACTTTCATGTTGCACACAAACATTCTATTTTTAAGAATAATAATAATTAAAAAAAAAAACCTTAGTTGAAATTTTTTATTGTGATAGCTGGAATTAATTCCAAGTAATTTTCAAGTCTACTGAAAGTTGAATACTAAATTATAAAAGTTAGAATTGAGAACTGAACACTTATAGGACACATTTTTTATATCTTTTACCCATATGCGGGGTTCTTTTTGGTAGATTTATTGCCAAAATAATTCTGCTTCTCCATGTTTCTCATTATCCACAACTGCACTGCGACTTTGCAGCTACTATCTATGAGAGGAGTCTATTCCTCTACATAATAAATCTGAGACAGACTTTTGACTTGGCTTTGTCTAAGAGTATGATTTGGAAGTTTTTAAAATAGCCAGGTGCAGTGGCATGCACCTGTTGTCCCAGCTACTCAGGAGGCTGAGGCGAGAGGATCGCTTGAGCCTGGGAGGTTAGGTCTGCAGTCAACCACAATTGTGCCACTGCACTCAAGCCTGGGTGACAGAGAGAACTCTGTCTTCAAACCATAAAAAATAAAATTAAAAACTAAGAAGATGATTTAAGTAATGATGTACCAATATCAAAGTTGGGTCTAAAAATCTTCATTGCCTTCTTATTTGTTTTTCTTCTGTTGGACTCTTGCCTAGGCTGAACTGCTGAGAGGACATATGGAGCAGATTCAAGTCAGTTTGGTTATTCCCTAAAACCCCAGGAACAGGAAAGGGCCTAGCAGAGATCAGGCAAGCTTCACTGCTAACCTTCAGATGCAGTAGTGAGAACCAACTTGAAGCACAGTTCAGGAAGCCGGCAAGCTTGTGAGCGATAATGAATGCTTATCGTTTAAACCACTGAGTTTTGGAGTCATTTTGTTATGCAGTATTATTATGATGATATATTCCTGCAACATTACTTCTTCTCCATCAAATACATGGCAAATCACTTACTGAATTAACATCAGTTTTCAAAAACCAGAGAATAACAATGCATAAAGAAAACTAGTCATGCAGAACCCAAAGCTAGGAAATATGGCCTGTAGTGCTTACATGTATGCACAGCGGTGAGAGCAAAATACAGTTCTTTGTAGCACAACTTTTGGACTCAGATATATTTAAGTTTCAATCATAGCACTATTTACAGAATGCCTCTGTCAGTCTAGAACAAATGGCCCTCTGCTCCCTCCTGAGATAGACTGATTGTTGCTATTACTGTTGCTTCAGACTAAATAGAAGTAAGTTGTTTCACGCACAGTTTTTCAAAAAGAAACTGATGCTTAAATAATTCATATTGGGTCTTGACTTTTGCCAATATAGAGCATTGATCTTTAAGCCAAAAGACAACTTGTCTACCTCTTGTTAACTGTTGGATATCATTGCAAGGAGAAAGGATATGAATGAAAGAGGCAAGGCTTACATTACATTTGATAAAAGCAGTTGTAGAAAATCTATGCTTTTAGATAGCGTTCTACTATATATGAATGTGGAATGTCATTAAACAGCCTATTGAGGAACAATGTGTATCTCATCAGAGAAAAGTAGTCACAACACAGATACCAAAAAAATTGCTTTTGCTATTAATAATAACCCAAAGCAATTATCAGTGATAATACTTTTTAATCTGCACAGACCTATGTGTCATTTGTTTGTCTTGAAGCAGCAAAAGATGCCTTAGAAGACCACGTGAGTTAAGCACACTACACTTTTAGATACTGTGAATGAAAAATGCATATGGGATTACTCTACATTCAAAAAAATAACTTCAATGTAATGTATAGCTTTTGCTAAAGTTCACTGACACCAAGATAATTGAAGAATGTCTCTGTCAAAGGGTGTGTACATGTCAATTCAATGGCTTGGCACAATGTGGAGAATAAATGTTGGTATTTTTGTCTATTGAAAAAATAAGAAAGGAGACAAAGTGTTATCAGACTTATATGTGGCTGCAACATAAGAAGTCATCAGTAATACAGAATAAAAGTGAGGAGAACCAAAGGTACCATAATAGATAACAGTTAGGAAGTTAATTTATAAAAAGATTTGTTGGACATCTGCCAGAAACCAAAGTTAGTAATATATGTCAAGGCACAAAATTTCCCAGTTATTCTGGACTGCTTAAATGACCTAAATAATACATGTTTCTTTCCCCTCCCTTTCTTCCTCCTTCAGTTTGTTCCTTCCTGCCTGCCTCCCCTTCCCTTTTCCTTCCCTCCCTCCCTCCCTTCCTTCCTTTCTTCCTTCCTTCTTTCCTCCCTATTTATTTTTTTCTTTCTTTGCTTTCCAGAAAACATTGATAAGATGGCTCATGTGCCTGTTATCTGGTGTTTAAATAGAAGGGAACTATATTCATCCTTATCATGTAGCTTCGTTCCCCCAAATGTTGTTTGGATCAGAGAGATTAAAAAAAATTTCCAAAATGTTTGCCAAGATGTAGTGTCTCTGATTGACCATCAATCTTCAGTGGGCTACAACAGTTTTTCTCCATAATTAGTTCCTGGACTCATGCCCTTTTAATAAATCAACAAACAGGAAGGCACATATATCTGGCAAGCATTCAACACATACAAAAATTGGGTCTTGTAGGGGTATCCAAAGATAGTCTTAGAAGAAAGCTATTACTTTGTCTTAGGAAATTCCCTACTTAAAATAGCATTTTTTTTTTTTTTTTTTGCGTATCTTGTTTGTTGAGACTTTTAAAGACACTAAATGTCATCATATTCTAGCTTATAGTTACATAGTACATTTGGATATAGTACATTTATTAAAAAGAGTATGTAGAGTTCATTACTTTCTATGTGCTAATATACAAAATGTATGTACTTCTTATCTTTTTTTTTTTTTTGATGGAGTCTCCCTCTGTCACCCAGGTTGGAGCGCAGTAGAGAAAACTCAGCTCACTGCAACCTCTGCCTCCCAGATTCAAGCAATTCTTCTGCCTCAGCCTCCCAAATAACTGCAACTACAGGCATGCGCCATCATGAATGGCTAATTTTTGTATTTTTAGTAGAGATGGGATTTCATCACATTGGCTAGGCTGGTCTCAAACTCCTGACCTTGTGATCCGCCCGCCTTGACCCCCCCAAAGCGCTGGGAGTACAGGCATGAGCCACAACACCCAGCCACTTCATATTTTATAGTTACATATCAAACCAGGTTTTAGTGTTCACCTTATAAAAATTCCGATTATTTTTCTCTCAACTGAATTAAAAGTGAAATGTGCAATATATATTAACACCAAAGTCTTTCTTTTCTAGGTGAAGTTTATCTGTATTGAACACTTAAACTCTCAGATAGAAGAGTATAATGCCTACTGAAAGGTAACAGTAATTAGTTTAGATGCTCATTTTATGCTCTATATCTGTACCTCCTCTTTTTAAGACAAAAATAAGTATAAATTCTTAAACATCAAAAAAACTACCAGAACAATTTGTCATAGAATCAAAAGTTCTATAACTTATTTTCATAGAATTAATAAGACAGAATCATCTATTCCTTCACATGTCTCTATTTGACTGCAACAAACGCAAAACTTTGACTTGGCCAAATACAATCGTTACAAACTATAACAGTCAGCCCTACACTATCAAGCAAATATTTGTATCAAACTATTTATTCAGTGATGTGAAATTTAGTTCCATGTATTCAGCACATTAATGTTTACTTGAAAAAGGTGACAGATGTATTAGAAAGAGTACAAGTCTTGTGATTGAAATTCCAGCTTCAATTCTCAAAGGTCTAAGATGTTCAGCAAGTTTTTCAATTACTTTGAGCCTCAGTTACTTAGGGGGAAAATCTTAATCTCAAGATGTAAATTTATGAGTATGTGTTGTGTGGGAAGCATAATTTAATAATCCAAACAAGTTGACTGGGACTCCATAAGTAATCAATAAATGTCAGTCCCTTTCTTCCTCTTTTAGATAGATATTATAAGAATTCTGTCTAAAACAATATCATTATCCAGAAACATATGGAAAGAATAAAAATTCTTGAATTAATTTGATGACAAAACAATTAGAGAAATGAGACACAGATAAATTTGCACACTTAGGTTAATAAACAAAATGGCTGTAATTTGGAAGAAGAACTAGAAAAGTAGTGCTTCTTAAAAAGGGAAGTGGGAAATCAGGAAAGTATCTTAGAATCAGTACCTAAAAAATTTCAGTCTTTTTTTCATTGTAATTTATTTTGTTATATACATATTCATATATGTGATTTCAGATCCAAAACTATTCTAAGAAGAAAACAAAAACAGTATGTGACTTTCCTCAACATCCCACTCACATATCTACAATATAGAACTCATAAATTCAGTTTAACCTGGATATTGGAATAAAATTCACAATGTCTCTTTGTCTGGTTTTCACTTTTAACATTATTAATATTTTAATTTTGAATGTTTGGTTCTTTTGTTATTGTAGATCAGACTAGATGGAGGCACTTAGCCATGCATATATGTATGAGAGCAGAACATTGTATCATGCATCTCTTGTATGCTTATTCCTAAATATGATACATGGAAAATATGTAAAAACCATAATTAACCATATAAACTACTTAAACTATTTTTCCAAATAAGATTATTTGAAGTCCCAATGAATTAAAAGTATTGTAAGCACTATAATTTTTAAAACATCAATAAAGAACAGAAAGTTCTTTGGATATATACCTTTGAGTATATATCCAATAAAGAGATTGCTGGGTTGAATGGTAGTTCTGCTATTAGCTCTTTGAGGAACTGCCATACTGCTTTCCACAATGGTTGAACTAATTTATACTCCCACCAATAGTGTATAAGCATTCCCTTTTCTCTGCAGCATCAACAGCATCTGTTTTTGGGCTTTATAATAGTAGCTATTCTGAATGATGTGAGATGGTTTGCCATTGCAGTTTTGATTTGCATTTCTCTAATGATGAGTAACGATGAGATTTTTTCCTATGTTCATTGGCTGCATGTGTGTCTTCTTTTGAGAAATGTCTATTCACTTCCTTTGCCCACTTTTCAGGGTAGTTGTTGCTTGTTTTCTTGTAAATTTGTTTAAGTTCTTGATAGATGTTAGATATTAGACCTTTGTCAGGTGCATAGTTTGCAAATATTTTCCCCCATTCTATAGGTTGTCTGTAAAACACTAATTTTTACTAATGTTTTGAACTCAAACCACATTTCACAGCAGAAGTGTGTGGCATGCTCTTTAGATTTCTTCCCAAGGTTCATAAAAATCAATTTAACTGTCCATTTTCAATAAGGAACTAGAAGATAATATTATATTAATTTAGAGATTTGGGTTGAAAGAAATAGAATTCCACTGAGTTAGCTTATTACAAAAAAGAAATCTATTTGTGCTACATGTCAAACCCTAATATAGGGGTAAATCCTAATATCAATAATAAATTAGAACCAGAACTAAAATAGAATCAGGATCCTCTCTTTCCATCTCTGTCTTCTGTAACTCTCTGAGTACATTTGTTTTCTTCTGTTACTGAAGTCTCATGATTTTTACTCTATGAATAAGACATGACAGACCCCAGCTCCCAAGTTTACATCTCCACTTTGTATGTATTTGTTCTTCTAATTCCCGGGGCAGGGAATTTGATTGGGTATAGATGATGAATCTATCCTGAACTAGTTAGTCGTATTTATGAGAGCAGTATCCTATTTTCTGGATCTAGATTATTCTACATTAACCATGTGCTTGGAGATTGCAGAACTGCTATAGCTGTGGGATAGAATTGGATGTCTCCCTGAATACCTAGCCAAGAAAACTGGAAACAGCACAAGTGGGCAGCAATGATGAGAGTAGCAAGTATTCTGTAGCATGGCTCAGTCAAGGAAAGGAGAATTCAGGAGAACAGAACCATTGGCAGAAGGAAAATAAAATAAGAAAAAAAAGAAAACCAAAAGAAGGAAAATTATAAAATGGCAGCCTTTCATTTGTATATTTCAGCTGAAGCATTTTCAGTGTACTACACAAAGCCAGTGTTACAAGTACTACATCTTGGTATGTACCAGTCTATATGTCATTCTCATTATCAACAACAACAACAAAATGATTTTTTCACATATTTTCATAATAGCATGGATGTTTTCCCATAATAAGCCTGGTAAAAATGATGGAAGAAAATTAATTTTTAAATTTTCTTAATTTATCTCCCAAATTATGACTCTAAGAGACTGGATAAAAATTTGATACATAAAATTTGTTTCATATGTTTTAGATGCAGATCTCAAATTGTGGCATAATAAAATTCTCAGCATATCATTAGCATAACTTTCATTCCCCTGTGGTCTTCCAGCTGAAAACAAACTCCAGTCAGTTCCCTTATCTCTGTTTCCAATAGAAAAGATAGCTAATCTTTCAGTACAATTAAGTATAGAAAAAATCAAGCCTTTTGCTAAAAGAAGCAGATACCTCCTGCCAGAAAATTTATCTTTAATGGTTATCAGGAGTTGTCTAAAAGCCTATGTCAAAATATAAGAGTTAAGGATTCTCTAGGCAGCTTTTGAGGAGATGTAAATGGAGTGGCTTAACTATAGGATAAGTTGTAAAACACAACACTGGTCTTAGCCACAATCATCCTGAATTAAGACAAGATAAATACAACGTGTAAATTGTGTTAAACAGCATGTGCTTCATTTTCTCACTAAAGATCAAACTTAATGTCAGAGTATCCTAAGTTGTTAGTCAAGCTCTCCTACAACAGTGGCCCTTAGTCCAATATGCAGTCAACTGACCCTTGTGAAGGAAGCTAGCAGATTATATTCTGGGATATATTGTCCTTTAATAACACTGTGAGTTAGTTAGAAAGAGTCAGATTATGCTTCCATTTTATTAATGAGGAAATGTATTTAGAAAGATAATGCTTTCTCAGATGTCCTAACTTTGGTATGGGTTAGTTTCAGAACTCAAACTGAAAAAAGTTTGTGTTTCAGTTCTGTGCTTTCATTCAGCATAACACATTATCTTAAAACTATGAATAAAAGGAGCATAGATAATCTTCTAAGATATAAATCCAATCAATAGAGATACAGTGTTATTTATTTGTTGGCACTTATGCCCATACCATTAACTATTTTGAAATCTGAGACACAAATGGTCTTCCCAATTAGTTTATAATAAAAGAAGGAAAGAGCATTTTAAGTTCATAGAGAATGTAACTATTTGTCCCTACATGCTGAATCCCTCACATACACCCCTGACAGGGAAGACTTGGTTAAACAAAGTCTTAAGAATAAAGGAAGAACCTACTAAAACAGCATGAAAAGAGAAGTGTTTTCTATCTGCTCTGCTTAGACAGTTTTTTTTTTCATTTTAGTTATATGAAATGGATCTGGTACAATGCCAGTGGAGAGTACTGAATTTAGTTAATAAATCCATATCACTTGCATCAAACTACTTTTTTAAAGCTTGTAAAGTTTCTAGAGTTTTCATCAGTTCTGTATAGCTTGAGATATATTTCATCATATAAAACTGTTTGGAAAATATGGACATTTTCTTTTAATATGACATATTAAATTTCAGGTGGAATTAATTTTAAATTTTAGTCCACTTGATCTCTTGATTCTTAGGAAAGAAGTTGATCTATATTTAACCTCATCCAGAAATAAACTTTCTATTTTCTTTTCAGCAGCTCAGAGTTAAATTTCCTATATCTTATGATACATTAGGACTTTTGCTTGCAAATAGAACTATGAGTGCAACAGGAACACTTTCCAACCCTCACCAAGGATATGGGGTGGATCAAAAAGAGCTGTTAAATGATTATTAAACTCTTATACCTCTGTAAGTTCCCTCTGACTGGCTAATGGAAAAAAGCTGGTGAAAAACATTTTTCTCTGTTGTCAGGCCAGCATTATATATTGTGAACACTGTTTCAATTGGACTTCTTAGCAGTATCATAAAAGACCATTAGGAATTATCTTATATGTTTTAGTTTATAGGCTGCTTAATTGTAATGGAAAATTAAGAGTTTCCTTCTTGTTTGCTCAGTGAGATCTCTCTCCTTGAATTTCTATTTCCCATATGTGTTTAATACGTCAAAAATCAACGGTAAAATCCAAAACCCTTATTCATCACATGCAAAAGATAGTAATTATGTGGAATCTCTAATCAATATCCAGGGCTTGCACACTGTGTAAGGATTTGGTGTTTCACAGCTCTAAGTAGCCAAACTGGATATGCTTTAATCAGTTTTGTTTTCATAGGCTTTAGATTTTCTTTTTAAAATTAGCATAATGAACAAGTAATTTCTTCCATCTCTCACTTGTCTCCTAGAAGAGTTCATTAAACTGATTACATTTGTCTTGTTAGAGAGGAAGTTTCATTCCAAAGAGCAACTTTCATTCCACCCTAACCCTGATTTCGTTTCATAAAATTTAGCACTTTATGCAGTAAAGATACTTTTAAAAATGTCCAGTTTTTGAACTTTTCAGTCTAAGTCCTTTTTATGAACTAAAAGAATTTTCCTTACTAAGCAATGCAATGCATCTATATAAAACCTCCATTGAATAAAATGTTAGTTTATAAATCCTTTGCCTTTCTAGTTTATGTGAACCTCTTAGTCTTTCTGCTTCCATACAGCACTAAAATTGTTACTTCTTGAGATAGGTCGAATGGAATTAATTATTAGGAAATATTTCCTAGAATATTTGTTGTCATTGTCGTTTATCACAGTGTGTTAAACGAAACATTAAAGCTGTTCTTTCCTACTCTTTATTAGTGTTACTCAAAATACTCTCTTGCTTTTACTATTAACATTGAACACCTAAGAAACCTAATAAGGCATATTATTGTTTATATTATATGCTATAATTATGTGATTCCTAGACTTTAGCACAGGTATTACTGCTCACTGACATTTTTTACTTAGCAAACAGCCTACAAATCACTGTTATGGCAATCTGTATTTTAACTTTAATTTTGCAAAGTTGTCTTTCTGAATACTCTGGCAAGGTGGCCTCATGCAACTTCTTAATTTCATATAATGCACCAGTATGTTGCATACAGTATGACAATTATCTAACTTACAGACTCTTTCTCCACTGGTAGAAATAAAGGGTTAATAAACTAATATCTGTGATAAAAAAAAAAAACTTGGAATGTTAAAGGCTATCTCTAATTACCCTTTTCTAAAATTTAGTTTGTACAATATATTTTTGAAAATGTGACCATGTATACAATTTATTCACATACAAAGTTGATGAACTAAAGTACAAGGGATAACTGTTCAGTGTTCACATAAATTTGTTTAATAATTCACCTTTATAAAGTTGTGATATGTTTTGGAAAGTAATTAAGCAAGCTTCTGAAGTCTGTACATTATATTATGAGAAATATCTTATATTTTAGTTAAATATAATTTCCTTAGAATTTGAGAATAAAATCATATTATCCATGCACTCAATTCACTTTAATAAACATTCATGTTTAAATCATGATACTTAATGGTGTAGGGAACCTCAAGATGTAAAAAAGTATGATCTCTAATTTCCCAAAGTTGAAAACCTTGGAGATAATTAGAAATGCCTCACTCTAATGATAGTGATAATGAGCAACAGTTAAAGATTGTTAGTTTGAACAACTTTACAATCACCTGATACATAATTACATATGTCATGGCGAATATTCAGAAAATCATACGAAAAGATCTTTCTGGAGTTACATGTGAATAGTATAGGCTTACTGACTTGACTTTACAAAGGTAAGATTTCTCCCTATTTTGAGGATGTTTCCACCTAACTTTTTTGAGGGTGTTTCCACCTAGCTTGTTCTATATATCTATTTAAAATCCCTTACAACAATTCTTTTTAAACATGTGTATCTTTTTTTTTTTTTTTTTACAGAGTGTCCCTGTGTCACCCAGGCTAGAGTGCAATGGCGTGATCTAGGCTCACTGCAACCTCTGCCTCCCGGGTTCAAGTGATTCTCCTGCCTGCTTCAGCCTCCCAATTAGCTGGGACTACAGGCACACACCATTACACCTGACTAATTTTCTGTATTATTGGTAGAGTCAAGGTTTCACCATGTTGGCCAGTCTAGCTTGAACTACTGACCTCAGGTGATCCACCCTCCTCAGTCTCCAAAAGTGCTGGGATTCCAGGCATGAGCCACCGTGCCCAGCCAACATGTATATCTTTTGAATAATTGATATACTTCTTTATATTGAATAGTGGCCATTTTGAAAATCAATATGATTTACTTTCTTTTGTGGGATGTGCTGGGAGGGATGAATTATTAGAATAAAAATTCTTTTAAATAACTTTTTAATCATTTTAGCCTGATGCATGGTTTCAAAGTAAGACCCCGTATGGTTCCTGAGACCCTTTCAGGAGGTCTATGAGGTGAAAACAATGTTCTAAGATAATATTTACCTGTTTACTGTTTTGACATTTGCATTGATACCACAAAAGCAAAGGTATTTTGGGATTAGGGTAGGAATTAGGGTGAGAAAATTGAGGCATTTGTTGAGTGAATAATTGAAGGGCACACCAAAAAACTCAGTAGTCAAGACAAATATTATTGTTTGTCCATTTTCACACTGCTATAAAGAACTACCTGAGACTGGGTAATTTATGAAGAAGAAAAATTAAATTCACTCACAGTTCTGCAGGCTTAACAGGAAACATGGCTCAGAGGCCTCAGAAAACATAGAATCATAGCAGAAGGAGAAGGGGGAAGCAAGTATGTCTTACTATGGAGGAGCAGTAGAGAGAGAGCAAGGGGGGGATGTGCCTCAATTTTAAACCATCAAACTTCAGGAGAACTCAGTCACTATCATGAGAACAGCATGATGGAAATCCAGTCCCATGATCCAATCACTGCCCACCAAGTCCCTCCCCTGACACATGAGGATTACAATTCAAGATGAGATTTGGGTGGGACACAGGGCCAAACCATATTGTTATTTTAGTGCAATATTTTAAAAATTAAAATTAACTAAAAAAACCAGAATGAACAGAGTAACAAAATTTTAAATAAAGACTGGTGCTAAATTGAGGTACACTGGGGTCTAAGAAAAAGGATGTTTTAATGTTTCAATGTTTTTAAACCATAATAATATTCTTGAAAAAATTTTAACCATTAAAACATACATAAAACATACATTAAAAAAAGCATGGTGCATACACACACACACACACACACACACAATTTTCCTTTTGACCGAGGCTCCAGTATGTCTTGTCAAGTTGTCAAGTTACTGGTAATTAAAACCACTGGATGCAGTGACACAAAATTCTATTACTAGTCATTGTATCCTTCACCACCAGGTACTTATAGAATAAAAAAGAAAAAAAAAAAAGATTTTCATTTAAAAATGACTATTTTCAGTGAGGCAGGTTAAAACCTGATCCTCTTGTATACATGCTTTTTATATTATGTAACAAATGGGAATAATTTGTAAGGCAATGAATAATAAAGTATGATTGTTGTTTCTTAAAAAAAATACACATTTGAGTGTTGGCATTGTAGTATTCCATTTTTTGATGGAATACTCTTTTTACTTGAAAGAATGACTGACAGAAAATCTAGCACTTTTCAGAGTTGAATACTGGCAGATTTCTTGAACATGAATGAAGGGAGAAAGACATGTCATAGGAAAAAAGATAAAAAGACCTGATTTGTCCCCAGTGATAACATTTGAGCCTCCAAGTAAGTGGCTTTTTTTGTTGTTGTTGTTGGAAAATTTTTATTTGCTACCATTTTGTAATGAATTTATCAACATTTGAAAAAATTGTGTAACAAAATGAGCCAATATTTTCTGAAGGACAAATGCATAATTGTGGTTAAAATATCCATTCAAAGTATAAGATAGGCCAATAGATTTTAATGTAACAGTGTATGAAAAGTTCATTGGTATGGTTGCCGATATAATTATGTTTTAAGAAACCAACACTTGTACAGTTTTGATATAATATCAAAAAATAATTTCCACGATCATCTGAAAAGATTATTAAACACTGTTTGCTTTTCCACTTACACATCTATGTGAGGTCATATTTTTATTATACACCTTAACCAAAGAAAAATATCTCAATAATTGACTATAGAAATAAATAGAAGAGCTGGGCGCAGTGGCTCAAGCCTGTAATCCCAGCACTTTGGGAGGCTGAGGCAGGCAGATCACGAGGTCAAGAGATCGAGACCATCCTGGCCAACATGGTGAAACCCTGTCTCTACTAAAAATACAAAAATTAGCTGGGGTGTGGTGGCGTGCGCCTGTAGTCCCAGCTACTCGGGAGGCTGAGGCAGAAGAATTGCTTGAACCCAGGAGGCGGAGGGTGCAGTGAGCTGAGATTGTGCCACTGCACTCCAGCCTGGCGCCTGGTGACAAAGTAAGCCTCTGTCTCAAAAAAAAAAAAAAAAAAAAAAAAAGTAAATAGAAGAATCCAGTTGTCCTCTCCCAGGCCAGACATGGAAGAGATTTATAAAAACCATACCACTTTTCTTATTAAATTATTTTTTAAAAAATATAGTTACTTTTAATGAACGATGTAATAGTTATATTAACATGTAGTGGTTTATTGTTATACTTAAAGGAATCAATTAAAATAATTTTTAAAGTTATGTGTTTAAATTTAAATAATATTATATCTACACATGGAAGTTGGCAAAAGATAATTATATAACCAAAGCGTTGGAGTTGCACTGATGTAAAATGTAGATTGAAAAGTTGGTAAGATAAGGCTTATAAATAGACTACCAATATACTAGAAATTTTATTTCTTGAACAAATAAGAGAGATATTCAGAAATTTCAGGAATGTAACCCTCTTGGCCACATGGGACATTAAAAGGAAGATACTGAGTATAGGGAAACTAGTACATGACTGCAATAATCTAAGTGAGTGAGGTCTAGACCAAGTCAGTATCAGTAAGAAAGAAAGAAGGGTTACATTCAAGGCACATGTATGAGTAAAATCTTCAGGAACAATTTAACACCAAACTGTGTAGAGTTAATTAAGAAAAGATGTGTTGGTAAACAGATTAGTTTACTGGGTAAATGAAGATACAATTATCTGAAAGGTCAACTATGTGACAAGGTCATGTTTGGCTGACTAAAGGAAAGCTTTTGAATATGATGAGCTTGAAGAGGCTATGGGGTACTCAGAAAAGTAGAGAAGGCAAATATACATTTATACCTGATATTCCAAGGAAAGATCTGGATTGGAAGCAAGCAGTTTTGCCATTAAGACAAAGTAACAGTTGCAAGCATGAAAGTGATTAATATTACCAATGGTGAACTTGTAGCTTAAGAAAATCACTGAGAAAACCACGCATTACCAACATATTTGCTTTTCCCAAAGATAAACAATAATTCTGCTCACTTCAAAATTCGTAGGTGATTTTCATATAATCCAAAGGGCACGTACTCAGAAGGTTTGCTATATGAGATAAATTTTTACAAGTCAATCTCACTTAATTCACATTAAAGAAAAAAAAATTTAAAGGGGGATTCTCTGGGAAAAAAACACAAAATATATTTCCTCATTTAACTTTCTTGCTTTTTTAAACTGTTTCCTTTTTTTGCTCCAACATTAAAGACACATAAATAGACTTAGCCTACAGTTGCTAAGAAAAGTTCCTCTCATAAGCATGTTATATATTCTTTGCTCAAAATTTACTGAGTTATTTGGTAAAACACAGATTGCTCAGCACTGACTCAAAGCAACTGAATTTGTTACATGTTCTCAACATTGTGATTTTGTTTTAATAAAGTTTCAGAACCACTGCACTAAATAGCAATGTTGTGTTTCTCTCCAGAGATCCTATTTGCATTTCAATACTTTGTGAGTAGCCCGGGTATAGATTTGAACCACTAGTTTATATATTTCTCCTTTGTGACTCCTACCATATTATTAAGCTTATTTCAGTTTATGTGTCTTCAGGCTTCTATATATCGCTATATATGGTATATTCAGGTTTCCTGGATATATATGTGTATATATATATTCTCAGTGTAAAATGCTTTATTTTTTCTCTTAAATCATCTTTCCCAAGAAAATAGCTTCTAAGATGTATTTATATACTTAGGTGGTTTACTAGGGAGTGCCCTCAAGAAATACACCTGTGTGGAAAGGAGAAAACAGGTTTGGGTAGAAGGAGAAGCTGTAAAGGAATAAAGTTGCAAGGAAGACTTCAGTCCCTCTCATGATATACAAAGGAGCTAGGAGGGACTTGCACAGTTGTTGCAAAATGAAGCAGTGAAACTGATCATTTGTACCACTTATCCCTAATTTTTTAATTTGAAAAATCCCCAGAAATAAGGTGAAACCTCGAATGAGGCAGCCATGTTCAGCAAAGGCCAATACCTAGGGAGGAAATAAGCTGTGAAATATCAATACCTAAAAACCCTGGCAGTAGCTAAAAACAAGTGCCTGGTTCCTAAAGGTGTAGTCTGAATGGAGACCTACATAATCTACTGTGGTTATTAATAATAAAAAGGTTAATTTGTTACTGCTAATGAACATAGTAACACTGACTCATTTCTTATGAAGGCATTGCTCAAAAAAAATTCCTTCCTGGCTTTCTGGTTAAGACGGGAAAAAAAAATGGTGAGAGGGAAGAGTTTAGAGGAGAGAGAAGGCTTTAGAGAAAAAAAAAATAACACTACAGAGGAGAAAGACTCACTGATGTTGTAAAACTTTTCATGTAGACTCTTTCTTTGTCCATCTTCAAGGCAGAGTATGTATTTTTGGTCAGTAAAAGTGCTTAATGTTTCTAAGAATTTGTAATAATTTCAGATACAATATTGTTGAATGTTAAATGCTGCAAATGATACTGTTTGGGAACAAGAATTGTTTCAAAATTTGATTTTATTCAATTTGAATACTGTGAAAGTAATGTAAGCAGCTGAAAAAGTTGTTAACTATTCCTAAATATAGAAGATGCTCTTCCATAAGTGTTGTGTTTCATATTTCTTGGTTTTCAAGATTTGACATGTCTTTTTCATCTAAGCTTTAGTTACACAATTTAAGTAAGGTTTGAGATATATAGATCTTTCATTAACATTTCTATTCCTTTAATAAATCAATACATATAAGTAGTGTGAGTAAAGCCCTGTGTTGGGTTATGGTGATATAATAGCACATTACTTGTCCTTGATGGCATTGATTCCCTTACTGACTGACATTTTTGTATGACACAGTAAAAATAGACTGCCAAAGAAGTGAAATAGAAATACAGAGCCAGTTCTTTCTTTATATGAGCCATCAAAAATAAGATGACTCTGTCAAAAATGGTTGCTAAACATTTTTTTTAACTTTTTTATCTTAGATTATTAGCAATTTGTGAACTAGTAATGGGGCTATGGATTTCATTTACAGTAAGACTGTTTTATGAAACATGCCTTATTTGAGCAGAGGTGAGAATCCTGACCAATAAACTGAGAAATAAAAGACCATTATCAATTCACTGAATAGACACTGATCCTGCAACAAGTCTGCCAGGAGGAAATGTTAAATCTGAATGCTAAATGTTAAATGGAAATGACTTATCTGGGAGTCAGAGGGAGTTGGATTTTCCCAAGATGAGAAAACAACTTGTATTTTCAGAGGGAAGACTGAAGAAACAAGCAGGATCAACTTCATAACGGCTCTCAGTAGCCCTGCTTTGGAGTTTGGACTTGTCATTAAGCCAAAGAAGATGTTTAAGAATGGGGTGACATAATATATGGGTAATTAACTGGAAATAGTTGGAATAGTATGTGTCATTTCTAGGAAAGATCTATATTTCTGTCTTGATCCACCAAACGGATGATAGCACCAGTGACTGGAACAGAAAAGTCAAAAGCAAACAGTTCATAGAAGAAAGATGTTGAATTTAGTTTTGGACAGTTTAAGTCAGAATCATCTCTAGAATATACAAGTTGAACTTTATAAAATTAAGTTTATAATGCATGTCAACAGCTTAGGAAATATTTGACTTAGAGTTACAGCTACAAATTTTATCAACTAAGGGAGTAAATTAGATTACTAAGGAAGAAAAGAGAAAAGGGTCTGAAAAGGCAAAACATTGAACAAAAACATTCAAAATATTAGTACATTCTAGTTGAGAGAAACATATTCAAAAACTAGACACAAGATTTTCAGTATACAGATAAGACACATTAAACACTTCATAAAAAATGCATTTGTGTGTCTTGGGATGAAGTCCATTAAAAGGAAAATCTCTGAGTTTCTGAAATAAATAGCAAATAAATATATCTTTAGTCTTGCTTAAATTAGGGAAATAAATTTAGGAAAATTTATTTCTATTGATTTTTCTGACATGATTCCAAAATAAAGCACTTGTTTATAAATAAATAATTTTTAAGGAGAAAAGAGAAGCTCAGTTCAATGGTGATTTGTCAGAATTATTTGGGGGCTTTCAAATATCACACACCTGCTGCAACTAAATCCATCTCCATGCTCCATAATCACTTACCCAAACCATTAACATTCTAATTCTAAATATATGTTATAGTATGGTAGTATTTTACTCATTTTCTTTCTGGAGTTAATATATCTTAAAGAGCAATTTAATTCAAGGTGAAAGCTCATTTATTTATTTATTCGACATTATTTATCCTTGACACCAAGGGTATGAAGCAGAGTGAAAAACACTCCTTGTATTCAAGGAACTTCTAGTTTTCTTTGCAAATTATTTGTTTCATAATACTGTAGAAAGATGCACACATTGAACATAACACAAATATTAATCTTGTGAGAAATGTAATGATAAAAAGTTGTTATTTGGTGATAGAATGAGATTATTAACTGTTTTGAGTTGTTCTGCTCCTAATTTCATGAATTTAAACAAATCACTTAACGTCTTGGGGGTTCCAAGTTCTTACTTGTTAAAAAAAGTTGTTGGACTATTTGTCATTTTATTAGAAGGACTTGGTAGCAACAAAATATATGTATGTTTACCCAATAATTTTTTAAAGGGAGGTTTAATACGCATGCAGCCAATCTTCTAGCAGTTTATTTAACCATCTTTTGGGAACATCTGGAGTAAGTGGCCACCAACGTCATGTCTACTTACTAGTTATTTCCTTTATCCACAAGATAGGGAGCAAATGCAACTTCCTGAATTGTGAAAGAGGTTATATAATTATATAAAATCTACCCTATTATAAAATTGTATTTTTAAATTTTTTATATTGCTTTCAAAAATCGTGTGATTCCAGGCATGGTGGCTCATGCCTGTAATCTCAGCACTTTGGGAGGTTGGGGCGGGCGGATCACCTTAGGTCAGGAGTTTGAGACCAGCCTGCCCAACCCAACATGGCAAAATCCCACCTCTACTAAAACTACAAAAAATTAACCTGGAGTGGTGGTGGGGGGCCCTGTAATCCCAGCCACTCAGGAGGTTGAGCAAGAAGAACCACTTGAACCCTGGAGGCAGAGGTTGCAGTGAGTCGAGATCGTGCCACTGCACTCCAGCCTGAGTGACAAGAGTAAAGCTCCATCTCAAAAAAAAAAAAAATGTGATTTCTTGCCAAATTTTTTTTTGTAATGAATAAACCAAATGGCTATTAAGTGTTTGATACAAATAAAATATAAAATATATAACTAAATAAATTACTTTCCACTCTAATAATAAGAGATATTTTAGATAGATAACCCTTAATTACAAACTTTAATAAGATATAGTCTCTGTATCAATAAAAAATTTGCTTACATTTTCTCACAGAAAAGTAATCTACTCTTATGGATACCTTTTTTTCACCTACTCTTCCAGCCAACCAAATCATTCAATCCTTCATTGATTTATTGAAAATCAATTACAAAAAGCATGATGCTAATAGATTTATTGTCACAGATTATTTCCACCTTAGGAAAAGAACCACAGTGAATATGAAGCTTTCCTCAAACTGAATCTAACAATGAATTTGAAAAGTTGCTACATAGGGACCCACAACGAAGCACCTGCCAGCAAATATATCGCCTGGATGGGGCACTTTTCCAAGCATAACACTGTAAGCATTTAATTTGCAACAGAAATATCCATTTATTAATTCTGTGATAAATGATCTCATCTGAGAAAAATTATTATCAGAGGTTTGAATTACCCAAATTTCATTTCTTGAGCTTGATATAGACTATTAAGGATATGTGTGAATGAATGAGAAAAAGTGATATTGTGAATTTCTATCTGGCTGGCATGTGTATGCTCTAACCCTTGTTCTTAGTTCATGTAAAACCACTAGAAATGCTTTTAGAATATTCAACAATTATATAAATGATTAGCATCTCTTTCACATTAAGAAACATGATAACATCTTTATGAACTCTTATTCAAAACGAAGACAGAATCAAAACAATTTATTATATATATCGATTTTCTAATGTGGCATGATGTTTAAACAAAAAGCTCTTGGAGTGAGCAGGAAGAGCATTCAATATTTTAATGTGCAACCTTTATGCTGTGTTTCTGTGACTTTTTTTTCATGCGGTGCTAGAAAATAATTACAGTGCCATATACAACAATAATAGAAAAATGTCTGAATCCTTGCTGTGTGTCATACACCATGTAAAATAGTACATGTGTTATCCCATTTAATTCTCACAGTCATTTTAGAAAATAGATACCATTATTATCCTTTATAAATGATGAAATTGAGGCACAGATAAGATTACAGTCAATAATCTGAGGAAATTATATTTGAACCTAAGCAATCTAGATTATGTAACCATTATGCTAACTCCAACATATAGAATGTATATTTATTGCAAATGATCGGCTAGAATTCTTTAATGTCTACACTTTGCCAATAAAAATTACAAGTCAATGCCATCTTATAAACACAGGCATCTATGTAATAATATTCTCTTTCTAGAAAGATAAATGATCAATCAATAATGTCAATGTATAGGGGTGAAAATGAAAGTGCCAAGACAAATTGACATCATGGATTTTAGAGTACATTGTTTTCTGTTGTTTTGTCACTTTGTTTGTTTGTTTTGATTTTTAGTAGTAAATTTTATAATATAATTCTTAGCATGGAGTAACCAGTGCTCTACCAGTGGGAGTTTTCAAGCTTAACATTCAAGATCTTTTTTCATGTATTGTTGAAAACTTAACAAAAAACCAAATATAATTTTGTTTTATAAACAAACAACTAGTAAACTCTTAAATAAATGAGGAAGACCTACCAAAATTCAGAAAGGATATAATATGGCACATTTCTATGGTTTACTTTGGATTCAAATAAAAAGTCTCTCTGGATCCTGCATTTCATAAAAATTTTGTCTTGAGTTGGCTATGGTTTTCAGTTGCTGCTATTCTTGATTATAATTATAGATTAGTGTTATTTTGACTTCACAATCAGCACTTTAATTTGTTGTAGGTTTGGTTAATTATAAAGTGATGCATATTTCCATTAACAACCTTTTTAGAAGCATAATTTTTTAAATGGGCTTTTAAGAAGTGTGTGCATTGTGGTTCAAATATGAATAATTTGCACCTCTATTGCTAAAATAAATGCAACTGTAATTCCAAAACAGTATAGTTATATGGTGATACTCCATTTGGAAAGAGGACCAGATACAGCACAAGATCCTTTTAAAAATCTTCATTACAAACTACTTCAGAATAACACTAAAGTCAAAACAATTTTCACCACCTAGTTGTTCTACACATAATAATAATAGACTATTCCAAAGTTTATCCTAATTTAATTTATGCATCTAAATGTACATCACAATTCTTTCCAAAAGACATGTAAGGTAACAGTACATACATGCATAAGATTGATATAGTATATTTTAAATATAAAATTAGAATCAAGAAAAATTATATATATTACACTTAAAATAATTATTGTAATTAACATCAAATTTGGCTTGAGAATGCACCTTAATTTTGAACCGAATATTAAGAACCATGTATAATCCAGAAATAGAGGTCTTTTAATGAGTTCACTTGGAAATTTGTTTGATCTTATAGACAGTAACATCTCCAATAATAATTTATATGGCTACCGCATTAATTAGTATAACTACTCTTGGACAGTTAGAAAAATATAAAACCTTTTAGAGAGCTATAAATGTATTTTAGTGACACTGCCAAGAAATATTACATATCCGTGGGTTTAGTATCTCATTGTCATTTGTAAAGGATATGTTTGAATCATTTCAAATTGGAGGATTTCACTATTAAGGATTTCACCATATAAAATTATGCTACATTTTTTTAATTTAAAAAAGATACACTGTTCTAACTCTTAAAAAAGTATTTCTTATTTGTATTTTTAAGTAAGCTGTATATGTTTCCAGTTCTTTTTAACCTTTAAGTTGTTCAATTACTTTCACATTTAAGATATCAATTACAAATATTCATACTTATTCTATTATATTTGCTTTTCATACATATTTTCCACTACATCATTTAATTTTGTATATAAAACTTGTTTGAAAGACTGTCAAAGCTATTGATGTTTCTCTTAGAAATTTCTTCCATTGCTTTTGTGCTTAGCCCCATTTAATCCAACGATCAGTTAAAATTTCCCTTCATATGTGTTTAACTGTTTATTTCTCCTGAACTGATTTAATCTGTGCTGACAGCGGCTGTTACTTTCAAATCACAAAACCACCAGTATGCCTGGGCATGGATCAGTCAGAGTACGTATGACCAGAGGCTAGAACAGGGTCCCAAGTACACTGTGCTTGCCAGGGTTCATTCATTCTTTAGTTACTAGTTAGGAAAAAGGCTGGCAGAGCAGAATTCTGCCTGGGGGCTCAGGACAAAGCCCACTTTACAATGTGCATTATGAGATTTAAATATTTTAGCTGTATGACTCTACCAGTGTGTACTCACAGATTATCAGCATTGGCTGAGGTGATTGCTGCTAGTGAAAAATTCTCATATTATAAATCAAATTTTTCCTTTGATGTTAATCACTGAAGGAAAAAGACTCAGCTTATCCTACTACTAGTTCCTAAGGTTATTTTGTTTGTTTTTGTATGCACATATTTGTTTTATGTTTTTGTTTGTTTGTTCTTCCTATGGCCAGGAATAATATGTATATTTTTGAATAGGAACACTGCTAAAAAGAATTCCATTAGAGCAAGATGATGGACAAAGTTTCCTAGAGTTGCAGGCCCTGTAGTTGTCTTCATTCATTTCAAGAAATAAAAAATAAGAAAATGACAGATACATGAAAACTGTGAAGAAGTTGTATGTGTCCTAAGAGTTAGCCCAATCCCTTCTATAGTACTGAGGTCGGTTGGGGCTATGAAAGTAACACAGTAGGATTTTATTAATTTACATCTACCACTTAAATGGTACATGGTGTTCAGCAAGTTACTTAATTTCCTAAGCTTTAGTTCTTGCATCTGGAAAACTGACATAATAACAGCTCTGAAGTATTATAAACGTGTGGGTATGTAGGTACAATTTATTTAGTGCCAATTTTAATCTTTTCTATCCATGAGGGTATGCTTTGTATATATTTTACGCATGTGTGTAAATATTACATTCTTTGAATTATATATGTAGAGTAAATACAATGTATAAATACTATATATTATATATAGATAGATTAAAACTGGCACTAAATTATAAAAGGTAGTTATTATTTTCATTAAAAACCATACCTTTCATTAATTAGAAACAGAGTTAGGAAAGTTCCTTAAATTTCAGTGTAGGCCAAAAGATGACATGATGAAGGTAGGATCCTACTTTTTCACTGGAATTTTATTATTGCAACCAGGAGAAGCATCTTAATTTCCACAAAGTTCTACTCACAATGTCTGAAATGAAATGATAAAAAAGGAAAGGTAAAAATATGCTGCTATCTTATGCTGAATCATGATTTAATCTCTTTCATGGATCTTCCTTACATTCCTCAGAATACAACTTCAGTGGAAAGGATAATAGCTTCCCTGGATAAACTTAATGGAAAGAGGCTATAAAAGCTTTACAGAAATCAATGAACTTTGGAATACTGGTTCATACAGAATACTCTAAAATTCTGGAGCAATTTCCACTGTTCATTTTGGAAAGAAAGTTTAGTCAGAGCATGATTCACTTTGCTAAAAAACAGTATATATTCATGGATCTCTCTATTGAGAATATCTTTTAGATATATTAAGCTCTTAAATTAAAAACATCAAATGTGTTGGTTAATGATACCAGTGGCAGTATATGGAAACACCTCTTTGCAAAGAAAATTCCAGATTTCTAATAAACTGGTAATGTATGTATATATAAAATTGTACTAAAATTATTACATGTATGATTACCTATGTCCCCTACATACTGAAATATTTCTCTTTGTTAGGACTTATTTTTATTTTTTTCAGAGTCTATATTAGAGCATCCCCCTTTTTACTGTGATACTGAAGTCTGACTATCTAACTACTCATATGCCATTGGAGGATATTACAGTATACTGAGCCCAGGTTTAATGGGCTTCACCTCCTCATTTATCTGTGCATTGCTGGGTGTGATATAATATGGCACAGCTGCCCAGGGTGAGCTGTGTCAAGGAAAAAGCAAGCAGACTAAATGAACACTATGCATATGTTCAGAGAAGATTGTGAATAATTACTTTTCAATACTTTCCTAGAGATTTTCCAAAATCACTTTATTAAGTTGTGATGCTTGCTACAATATTCAAAGGACATTTTCCAGTTTTGCTTTTTTTCGATTCAACCAATTGTCTTTCTCTAATATGTAAGTAAAAATTTCTCTTTTAAATTTTTTCATTCTTGGTTGCCTTTTCAGTATAGTGTTTGAAAGCTGTTTTGCTTTATGCTCCCTATGCCATAAGAGTTTTATTTTCTTCCCGTATTTCTTGTAGATAATTTTCTGAGAATTTTTTCAAATTTATGGAAGTGAATATGAGGGTCTTATCAAATATCAATTTCTTACTACTTTTATATAAAAGATATGTATGTGGTATAAACACAATAAATTCATTCTTTACTACCTTTATACCAAATAAATGTATGCGATACAAACACAATAAATTCTCAAATTAAACGTGAATTATTTTCCTACTTGTTTATTAGATACCTATGGTCCACAAATTCCATCTACATTTCTTCTGCAATCCTATTGTACAAGATATGATCATCACACATACACTTTTCAGGTAATGTCCAAGAGTTTTGATAATTTTTATTTCTTACTCATTATCCATAGTCAATTCTAAGAATATAGATGAAGCTGTGTTATTAAGGGTATTATCAGTTTTCACAGAAAGATCATTTTGAAACGTGAGGGATTAACCTAATTGTCATTAAAAAATTCTGATTAAGGATTACAGAGGAGATAATATAACACCTTGCATATGCTTTAATACTATACTGCACTGGGGAAGCAAGTGAGGGCAATATCATATATGCTGGTAATTATTGAGGTTAATGATAAATGATAGCTACAGTGATACTCTTTTCTCTACTTTTATATATGTTTGAACACTTTCATCATCAAAAAAGAGCAAAGGAAAAAAATTCAACTAAAATAGGTTTATAACAAAATGCTTACCATAAGTTAAAGAAAATGAATATGAAAAATACCAGGAGAAATGAAAATATTTGTAAATGTTGAGTGCATTATAGAATCCTGCATGCTAAATCTATGGTTGTGCTGTATCTGAAGTAAGCCTGTCACCAGTTTGTTCCAAACATCATGGAGACTGTTATAAAACAGTGCTGCAAAATTTAACACATTTAAATTACACAATCCATTTATTACATCATTCATTTGGCAAATATGTATGCCATAAAACAGTAAGTCTATACATTTGTGTGTGTTGTGGGAAGGGCTCTATGGAGAAGGGAGAAGATATGGAATCAAAATAAGCACAATGATGGCACAGTTTAGAAAAGAAAAGCAAAATTAAAAGTTGTGATTCACTCATCTTGAAGATAGGAAATAAGTGTGATATATTGGGCATAAAGATAATCTCAGCTTAGGATCTCAGAATAATTCTTTATTACAATTTACTATAAATCTGAGCTCTTTAAATATGCTCACAACCTATAAGCTTTTGTAAAAAGCAATCATAAATCATTTGTGATTAAAAAAACGTTTTATATGGTTTGTGTAAATAGTTTTCTTTGATGACGTACCCCAAATGGAAAAGGGCTTTATTGAAGTAAGGAACTGATACGGAAGTGCTGGGAAGAGAAAAGCTGGGAAAAGAAGAGCGTGGTCCCTTTAAATGACATGGAAGGGAAGTGCAGAGTAGAGGAAGGTAGGGAGCTGAGTAGAAGAAGGTATGGAGTTCCACTCTCATGGACCTAGGAGAGGATAGGCATTTCCTGCCCAAATATTACATTTCCCAAGACCATCCTGCTCTGCCTCGCCTCTCCGTCCTGTGCCTATAAAAACCCAAGACCCTAGTAAGGCAGAGACAGAAGTGGCTGGACATCGAGAGGAGCACATCAGTGGAGGAACACATGGGCATCTGGATGTCCAGAGGAACGCACTGGTATTGGTATGCTGGCAGGCCACTGACCAGCAGAATGTCACGGAATTTGGCTGGGGCAATTGGAGGAGAGCCTGGGCCACCAAATGGCCCGACTCCAACAGAAAACCATTTCTCTTCTGGCTCCCCCATCTGCTGAGAGCACTTCCACTCAATAAAACCCTGCACTCATTCTCCAAGCCTGTGTGTGATTCAATTCTTCTGGTAGACCAACGCAGGAAACTTTAGGATACAGAAAGCCCTATGTCCTTGCAACAAGGTGGAGGGTCTAACTGAGCTAACACAAGCCGCCTATAGATGGCAAGCCAAAAGAGCACTCTGTAACACGGGCCCACTGGGGCTTTAGAGCTGTGTATATTCATCCCTAGACACTGCCATGGGGTCGGAGCCCCACAGCCTGCCCGTCTGTCTGTATGCTTCCTTATAGGTTTGAGCAGCAGGGCACTGAAGAAGCGAGCCACACCTCCATTGCATGCCTTGCGAGGGGCACAAGGGAGGTTTTCTGTTTCAAGATGAGTGGCCTTATTTTATTTCAAAGGCCTCCCTGACCTAAAGACCAATACAATTGTACCCATTACATTTTTTTCTACCAAGCAGTAATTAGATTGGGGTCTCTTTTACAAAATGAATAAACTATTTTAGTAGTTAATTGAGCACTTTATAGGTAAGTATGGTAATGATATGCTGTTTGGCTTTTAAAAAAAATCATGTGCTGCCCCTTTAGTTGAATGTTTTAAAGTAATTTTTAGACCTGTTATCAGAAATATCCTTAAAGGAAGCTGATTTGTTTCAGAAGCTTATTGTTCAAGTCTCCTAAAAGAACCTCAAGGCTTCAGAAAACCATCTGGATTTCAATCATTTTAAATAGTTGAAAAAAATATTCAACGACTATGAAGAAGGCTTGGGTTGCTCTTCTCTGGGAGTCTCAATGAACATTATTGATTTTCATCTGCTCCAGTGACATTCTTCTGTTTCTTCTGTTTCAAGGCAGAGAACTGGACCAGATGGCTTTGCATGGTTTACTTTAGCTCTGTGGTTATAAAAATACATAAAATAGCCCTGATCAGACAGTTTCCCCCACCACCGATGAAATATACTAGATTCATCTTTGAAATATAATGTCCTTTGGTTCTACATATTTACACTATCTGTGGTATAAATTGTGGAGTTTATTTATTTATTTATTCTTTTAAGCATAAGGATCTGGGTGTCTTAATTCAAACAATTATTAAAAGATTTCCTGAATAAAATGCATATATGGGATGCTATAACACTGTTCCAAACTGCATTCAGTTTCAAAACACAATGTTCTAAAAGTTTATGAGTTACAGAGCAAAACTATGTCATTTTGATTCCACTCTTGCTTTTAACAGAGAAAAAATTGTAATTCTTATGAATTCAGCATTAATCTCAAAGTTCATTGAACCAACACTTTATTCTTTCAAGCTAGTCAACAATTGTTTTACCTCATTTTCTTTCTTTTTTACTTTATTGGGAAAGAAAATTAGTTTGCCCATTGAATTACCTTCACAAATAGGCATTATTAAGGCACTTATTTCTAAATTCTCTTTGAGCCTCTCTTTCAACTCATGCAAAATTTCACCCCAAATTCTTACAAGTCAGCTGGTATGCATCTTTCATTTGCGATGATAAGAAGAGTACTTTGTCTAGACATACTTTTCTGAAAAGTTAAAATACAACGTGGCTTAAATTTAAAAAGGCAATAACAAGAAAAGTTGTGATGTGAGTGTTTTCTGCTAAGAGAAATGATAATGATGAGGTGGGTAGGTGACCTGCTCACTTAGGAAGTGAAAATCAAGACAAAATGTAAATTTTTTTCAAAGAACCTCCTGCTTTTTACCAAATGACTATTGTCATTTGGCTACATAGATTGTCTAAAACATTTGTAATTTAAGGCAGAGACCTTAACCAGGTGGTTTGTTGCTTATTTATAGGATTGGACAACAATACATTTCAATGCTAAGCTCAAATGACCAAATTTAAATAATACTTCTGCTACTTACTATTTGATGCTTTCGGTCAACTTGTTTATTATATTTAGAACTCATTCATGAAGCCATATTAAGTGCCATATCCTAGGCTAACTTCCAATATACTCAGTTCATGCCCTTAAGGATCTCACAACATAAGGCAGTTAGGTATATGAACTATTCTATAGCAGTATGGTCTAGATAACAGCACCTATTGGATTCAAAGGTGAATCAGAGAGCACTTCAAATTATGTTCAATTTCTTTCATTGAAAATATAAAAAATCACAGCTTCCCTGTAAAAAAATAAATCCCCCAAGTAATTATGAGAATAAATATGAAAATGAGATTACATATAGAAGTTCTCTGTTAACTAAAGAACACTGTTTATGTAACAAGATTTAATAGTGGCCCTTTTAGAATGTGGACTATTATTTCTTAAGATAAAAGGATGAATTTGATTCATCTGGCGTAAGTCTTTACATGTGCTTTCAGATCTTAAAAGGCTCAAAGGAAGGGTTGTCAAAGTAGCATGTTTTAATGCTCTGACCAAAAAATTTGGTATTAATAAGCAAAGACAGGCATGAAGAAGAACATAGCAAAAATATATTACATCAAGAGACTAATGTTTCAAAGGGAAGAAATGCATGAAAAAAATGAGAGAAATAAATGATGAATTTCTTTTTTCTAGATCTGAGTATCCTTAAGGAAATTTAGAAAAATGTCACTTCTTCTGCTGCCCTTAGGTAAGACTAGAAATTGTGTTTTCCTCAGTGACTATGGACTGAGTTGCGGAACTGAAGGTGCCAGGTTCCAGAATCGCACTTGTTTTGTGTGCCTGAATAGCAGAAAGTGCCTCAGATTGAGGGAGTAAATGAAAATTAATATGGTTTGGCTCTGTGTCCCCACCCAAATCTCCTATTGAATTGTAATCTCCTATGTTGGGAAAGGGACCTGGTGGGAGGTGATTGGCTCATGGGGCGGATTTCCACTCTTGCTGTTCTCATGATAGTGAGTTCTCATGATATCTGGTTGTTTGAAAGTGTGTAACACTTCCCCTCTTTGCTCTTTCTGTTTCATATTCTGCCATGTGAAGATTGTGCCTGCTTTCCCTTCACCTGTCGCCATGATTGTAAGTTTCCTGAGATCTCCCCAAGCCATGCTTCTTATACAGCCTCTGAAGCTGTGAGTCTATTAAACCTCTTTTCTTTATGAATTACCCAGTTTCAGGTAGTTCTTTATAGCAATGTGAAAATAAACTAATACAAAAGTCAAGTTTGTGTCTCCTTGTTTTAAGTCTGCTGCAGACTCAGGCTGAGCTGTTAGGGAGGCACCATAAGAGAATATAACACATCTAACAGAGGGGCTAATAAATGTTAACTTTTTTCCACTGACATAGAAAAGAATGAAATTTTAAAGCAGAGTAAAATGAAATGTAACAAGAAGAAAAATAATGTGCATAGTTTCTTAATGACAGTCTACAAACTATTAAAATAATAAAATATAGCTAACTGTTCAAAATGTCCAAATATTTTCAAAGCAGAATTTATTTCACTAGCTGGAAGCCTTTTTTAAACAAATGGCATTATTCAGCTTGTAAATCTCTATAGGATATGACCAACACTCAGGTGAGGGTGGGGTTAGTGATAGTCAAGTGCTATGCATGTTGCCATTCTAACATTCTAAGGCATTTAGGCACTTGTGTAAGTACATTCACCTCTTAGGCCACCTGTTTGTCATCAGAAAACAGACCAAAGAGCGTTACGAGTATTTAGGTCCAAAAACAGAGCCAAGTTGCTCCTGTTACATTTAGAAAAAGAGCAATTCCCCAAAATCCAGCTGGGCCAACTGAGAGGATGGGTCCAGTTCCACCTTAGTCTGGTCGGGGGAGATGAGCAGGGGCCAGCCAAACATCTGAACCTGGAGTTACTGATTAGGGATGCAAACTGTTCCTTTTAAGTAACTAATATATTTTTCTCTTGTGCATTAATATAGGTGAGAATTTTACTTCAGGTAAAAACTTAGAACTTTGTAGATCATTAAAAACTATTTATAAATGGAGATGCAATAGGATGCTTATGACCTTCTGTGTACCCTACCTGAATAATTACAATCTTTTCTGAAAATTTAAATAATAAGCAATTCAAAGCATAATTAGAAAAACTAGATCAGAAAACATTGTCAAAAATCATTTGATAGAAGTTTGGCAATACCCTTGAAGGGGATTCCTGAGCTCAGCATTTGTTTCACACCAATAGACACTTCCCATTATGAAAGCAAAAAAAAAAAAGACAAGAAAAAAATCCTCAAAAATTTTGTTTATTTAAATAAAATATATGTGTAATAAAGTGCACATAATTATGCATCCTGAAGAATTTTTGCAAGTCAAATTTACCATTGTAATCAGACATAGATTAAAACCCACCTCAGATTTTCCCTCTGTCCCACGACCACTAGCCTGATCTCTGATGCCATAAATTAATTTTGCTTGCTTTTGTATTTTGAGGCAATGGAATAATACTTTTTTTTCTGGCTTTTTTGTGAAAAATTAGATTTGTGAAACTTATTCATATTCTTTTTGCTTTAGATCATTTATTCTCATTCCCAGAGACTATTCCATTCTACTCTAGATAGTTATTTTGATGGTTTCCAATTTCTTGCTATTGTAATTAATGCGGCTATTAAGATTCTCGTCAATGTCTTTTGGTAAATATTTGGGCACTCTTCTGTTAGGAATATACTTAGAAGTTCAATTGCTGTGAAATATGGTAGACGTACTTTTACATTTATAAAAACTCCCAGAAGTTTTTCTGTTTTACTGAGTTACGCTTCTATGGTGTAACTTGTTCCACATCTTCACTAAATACTTGACACATTCTACCTTTTTAATTTTAGCCATTCTGGTGAGTGTGCAGTGGGACTGCATTGTATTTTTAATTTCCACTTCCAGAACAGCTAATGAAGCTGAGAACCCTTTCTGAGGTTTATTAGCAATTCTGATTGTGTGTGTGTGTGTGTGTTCATGTGTGTGTGTGTGTAAAGAGTTTGGTCAAGATTTTTGCTCATTTACTATTCAATTGTCTTTTTCTTAATGATTTATATGATGCCATTTGTTATCTGGATCTATATCTTTTGTCAGTTATATGTATCATGAACTGATACCACCCTTGCATTGCCTTTTCACTCGTATGCTGAAGTACTGAGAAGAACAGAAGTTCTTATACTTAATATAGTCAAATTTATGTACTTTCTCTTTCTCTGGCTGGAGTTCTGCGACCTGTTTACAAAGTATCTGCTCACTTGAAGGCCATGAAGTTGATTTCTTCTAAATGTTGCATTATTTTAATTTTCAGACTTAAATCCAAGTTGCCATTGAAATTCTCTTTCTAAAAATAAGGAAAATTCTCCTTCTAGTATTTAGTAACTCAAGTTTATGCACACACACATTCATTCTCATAACAAAAACTTTTATAGCAAATCTACATGTAATTTGTTGTTTAATAATATGTATCTCTTTCTTTGGCATTAGTGTGCTTTTAGTAATTGTGCAGTCTGTATGAGTATAGTATAGCAAAGGAAAATAAGCATACTCCACCTCAGGTCTATTTTAGGAAACATCAATGAAAATACAACTTACAAAGATTTGCTATTAAATATCAACTAATATGAAAAACAACACAGCATTGCCATGATCTCTTAAATGTTTTTAATTTAATTTTAACTTAGTTAAAACTATATATTTTAATTAAGCTACCATATTTTGACATGTTAAAATGCCCATAAAATGCTTAACAAAAGGTAATGCTTTCTTTTCTTTTTTCTTTTTTTTTTTGGATACACAGTCTCATTCTATCACCAAGGCTGGAGTGCCGTGGCATGATCTTGGCTCACTGCAACATCTGGGTTCAAGTGATTCTGGTGCCTCAGCCTCCGGAGTACCTGGGCACCAGGCATATGCTACCATACCCAGGTAATTTTTGTATTTTTTAGTAGAGACAGGGTTTTGCCATGTTGGCCAGGCTGGTCTCGAACTCCTGACCTCAAGTGATCCACCCACCGCAGCCTCCCAAAGTGCTGGAATTACAGGCATGAGCCACCACACCTGGCCTTCATTTCCTAAATCAGAAGATATTTTTCTTTTACAACGCAAAAATTGTTAATCATATCCTTAATATCTTAACAAAATTTTTAAAATTTAGAATCAATTACTATTTTATATCAATTCAGACACTGAGATATTTTTAAAGACTGAAAATAAGGAAGGAAGTAAATTTGGGCTAATATAGCAACAGATCTTCCCTAAGAGAAAGAGGCATTTTCCACATTACTTATATACCTGTGTGTGTATATGTATGTATATCACATACAGATACAAAATGTGTGTGTGTGTACACACATATGTACATCACATATACATCACATACATATACACACACAAATTTTTATGTGTGTGTGTATATGTGTGTGTGTGTGTGTGTATATACATATGGCATATGTGTGTGTGTGTATATATATATGCCAGGTATATATATACATGCCGTATACACACACACACACACACACACACACACACACACACACATACATATAGCAATATCCCATTAATTTTTTTAAAATCATCAAATCACACTTGTGCTACTGCTACTCCTGGGAAGGAAAACATCAGATATAGCAATCACATTCAAACTTACTTTAGGTTTCTTATTAGGGCACATCTGATAAAAGAAATTAGGAGACTAATTTGGGAAACAGCTTTAATTTATTTCCTTTCTTTTTTATGTCAAGCAAATGTCAAGTTGTCCTAATTACATGATAAAACAGAAGTTCTAAACACTGACCACTCAAAATTGTGCTATTGTGCATAACTCTTATAAGCCGTCCTGGGTCTGCATTTCCCTGAAAAACAGCAGGAAAATATGAAAGAGACAAAAGAGATTGAGAGCACAAGAGTGAGAAAGATGGCTTTCTCCATCTATAAAATATCATTAATTTTTAATTTTATATTAAAGTTATATTTATAAATGGTATATTTATAAACTTATTAAATTTATAAAATAAAATTCAGATTGTTTAATAAATATTATATACTATATTTTATAAATATTTATACTATAATTTCTCTGATATGCTATAAGGCATAAAATGGTATGCTATATTTTAGAAAACTTTCTTTAAACAATTATTAATATTACATTATCTTTTTTTACACTTTTTTTTTTTTTTTTTTTGAGACTAACTGTTACTCTGTTGCCCAGGCTGGAGTGCAGTGGTGCAATCTTCGCTCACTACAACCTCTCCCTCTAGGGTTCAAATGATTCTCCTGCCTTAGCCTCTCAAGTAGCTGGGATTGCAGATGTATACCACCACGCCCAGCTAATTTTTGTATTTTTAGTACAGATGGGGTTTCGCCATGTTGGCCAGGCTGGTCTCAAACTCCTGACCTCAAAAGATCCACCCTCCTCGGCCTGTCAAAGTGCTATATACACTTGTATTTTAAGGAGTCTAAAAATAGCAAAGAAATATTTAGTAATATAACAGAAGGTAGAATGGTAATTCCTTTTAATTTGATTTTTTTCATTTTCATGATGAAGAAAGTCAATCTCAAAGCAATTAAGTAGTTTGCTCAATATAACATAGTGCTTTCAAATGTCACAATCACTTACTTATCAAATAAACTTATGACTCAATATCCTCTACAGGACCTAACAAAATAGACATTCAATCATGAGTATGACAGCATTGCTCTCAATCATGACTAGCACAGTGCCTGGCTATAAAATGGTATTTAGCATTTATTTATATTTAAGACTTCCTTAGTAATGTTGATGAATATCAATAGATGGTCACAAAGTACCTGTACAACTTTACCCAGGATTGGAGACAGCTTTTGTGAGTTAAGAAACCATTTGTGAAGCCATCCTTAATGTGTACAAAATTAATAAATTTGAAACAAATGTCAATATTTATTTTGAAAGGGAAAATTAAATCATAAGTCTTTATACAACAATTTTAAAAATGTCTATAAGTATCTCATTGCTAGTGTAACAAATTACTTCAAACTTAGTGGCATAAAACAATTAAAGTTTATTATCTTACAGTTCTAGAGGCCAAAAGTCCAAAATTCCTTTCTCACTTAAGTCAAGGTATGGGCAAGGCCATGATGTAAGAGAAATCTGTTTCCTTACCTTTTCCAGATTCTAGAAGGTCATTCTTGGAATTTTTTGACCTGTACTCCCTTCCTTCATCCTCAAAGCCAACAGCATAACAACGTATTTGAGTCATTGCATTACCCCTTTTTCTGTGTCAAATTTCACTCTGCCTCTCTCCTAGAGACATTTGTAATTGCATTCAGGGCTTGCCTGGATAATCCAGGATATTTTCCAATTTCATATATCCTTAATTTAATCACATCTGCAAAGTTTCTATTGTCATATAAGGTAAGATTCACAGGCCCCAGAGATCCAGACCCAGATCTCTTTTGGAATCATATTCAGCCTATCACAGAGACAAATTAAAATTATCATGAAAATTTTAGAAAATACTGCATATTTGCATGAACTCCCATTCACACCACTGTAACGTTTCCTGCATTTTTCTTCTGCAAGCTGTTTGACTGAGACTTCATATGACAGCAATTCTATGTTTTTCTCCATTTAGAGAATATACAGATGACTCAATTTTTTCTCCAGTATAGTTAATCAAAACATTTTTTTTATTATCATCACTTGTTGTGATGCCTAAAACATGCGATATCACACACAGAAGTATGCACTATTTTACAGATTCAGGGTTATGCCTTAAAAACATAGTAATTCCAGTAGATTATATTTTGTACAATTTCTTTCAAAAAACATATGCAGCAATTATAACTGTAAATTCTGAAGGAAGGAACTTCTGTTTTGATCAGATGTTGATAAGGACAAAATTTTACATATTTGATGTTGGGAAGAATTTTGCACAGACCAACTTCTGGCTTCATTCAGTTCTCTTCTACTTCTGCATACTTCCTGTGCCAAGCACCACAGGACACATTCATACTACAATACAACCTAACCCTTTGTAATATGATACAATGCTATACAGTTAACACTATCACCAGTAGAAGTATTTCCAGACCTCATTCCTACACTAGGCAACTAACAATAACTTAGCCATATATAAAGGAAATGTGAGCCACATAACTATGTCCTCTTAACTCAAGACAGATACACTCTCAAATCAACTTTCCCTTAGTTGAATCCAAGAAATTTTATTGGTGCCATTATTGACAGAGCAGGAGCATCACAATTTTGGACAAACACTGCCATTTTACGTTCCTCTTAATTAAAAACTGCCTAAATCCAACCCCAAAACATCAGCCTAATGGCCAATGTCAGCATGACCATAAACCACAAGTGACACCTCCAACCAGCAACATGCCAACCCCAAGATAACCTCTCCTCCGACCAGAGACACTCCAACTCTCCAATAAAACTCTCTTTCACATAGAAGCATTCAGAGCCTCCGGTAAGTTCTCCTTTCCTGAAGCCTTAAATACCCTAAGTCTGTAAGAGAGAATGCTCCTTACCGAAATTGTCCATAAGCCATTTTCAGGTTTATTCTCCAAAATAAACCTGTCTTTGACTGTTGAGCCACTTTTCATGTTTCTTTCTTCAACTCTTACAATTATCACCACCATGACATAGGGAAGGAGAATGAGGAGGAAGCCTCAGTGGAAAAAAAACAGTGTTTTTAAGTTGTTATGGTTAAAATATCTTACTTTAATCAAATGTACAAAAACTTGTCACCACGTGAATCCTTTGCCAGAGTTTCTCCCAGGACCTTGAAAGAAACTATGAAATGGGGAACCTGGAAGCTCAAGAATTTTGCCTTTCTTATCTTATAGGAACCTCTTTCTACATACCACTAACAAATCAGGTTGATAATATATATAACCTCAGTACCCTAAAAAATACACTTAAATGTTGTTTTATTTTAATGGCCTCATCATTTCACACCAAACTCTGTGAATGTAGCACATGTATGAACCTCACTCACCTCAACTTCCATCTACTTCTTAATTGTTTTATGATCCTTTCAAGTTCTTTTATCTAGCTCATTAATTTGAAATAACTGGAAAGAAAGGTCTCCTTGAATTAGTGAGTTATATGAGCTATAGAGTTTTCCTAAGGAAGCATAAATTTAGGACTTTAAGTAGCTGCAGTAACAGAAAACAGCTTAACCAAACACTATTACACAGAGCACCTATTGGGATATATTTTACCAAAAAGATGGAAAACATTTAAAATAAACATATTCTTTTACTGTATAAGTTTTAGGTATCTACAAGTAGACAAAATAACAGATCATCCTTTCATGTTGATTATATATTTTCCCTGCAGTATTTCACATCACTACAAGGCTTTGTCCAGTCTGGCCAAAATATCCATGAACTTGACTTAACCAAAATATAGTCAGGCTTTTGCCTCTGACTACACTGGTCTCTGACTTTCTCCCACTCTGTGCTAATGCAAGCATTGGAACAAGGTCTAATAACTCAATAGCATCACATTGATACCCGACTTTACCCACAACCTGTTCTTTTCAGCCTTATTTATTCCTTCCTATAAGATAAATTCCATTTTGTTGGCCTTTTATGCTTCCAATAGTTTTTGTAGGCCAGTCAGAGCATTCTCTGCAATAATTTTTTAAAGTCTCTTCTCTTTGTCTGTATTTGTTTTTATTTGATACCTTGTTAAGTTGTCCATTAACTTTTCTCATTAAGTTTAAATATTGGTTATCTTCAGTCCACATGAACACAAATTCACATTGTAAATTATAAAATACTTTGAAATGAATGAAAATGAATATAGAGCATACATTTTATAGCATGCTAAATGGAGTGCTGAGAGAGAAACTTTCAGCTACAAACATCTGTATTAAAAATAAATAAATATTTTAAATCAATAACATAATATTTCCCCTTAAGGAAGCAGAGAAAGAAAAATACTTAAACTTACAGCAAGCAGATGGAAGTAAATAAGAAATATTACATTAGTGATAAATGGAGTATTGACTAGAAAGGTAATTAAGATAAGAAAACCAAATGTTAATTCTTTGAAAATTTCAACAGAATTGATAGGTCTTTAAATAGACTAATCAAGGCAGGAAGTAGGAGAAAGAAAATCCAAATTAATAAAATTAGGAAAGAAACTTGGGACATTACTACGGACTTTACAAAAGCAAAAAAAAAAAAAGATTATTAGAGAATACTGTGAATAATTTTATGACAATGAATAGTATAGCCTAGGAGAAATGAAGAAATTACTCTAAACAAACAAACTATAAAAACTGACTCAAGAGTAAACAGATAATCTGAATAGACCCATAGAGTAAAGAGATTGAATCAGTAATCAAATCTTCCAAGTAAAAAAGCCCAAGACTGGATGAGTTTACTGGTTAATCTATTAAACACTTAAGAAATAACTAATTTCTATTCTTCTCAAAAAACAAAAGGAAATGATATGGTTTTGCTGTGTCCCCACTCAAATCTCATTTTTAATTGTAGTTCCCATAATCTCCACGTGTTGTGGGAAGGAACCAGTGGGAGGTAATTGAATCATGGGGACAATTTCCTCTCATGCTGTCCTTGTGACAGTGAATGAGTTCTCATGAGATCTGATGGTTTTATAAGCATCTGGCATTTTCCTGAGCACTCATTCTCTCTCCTGCTGCCCTGTGATGAGGTGCCTTTTGCCATGACTGTTAATTTCCTGAGGCCTCCCCAACCATGTGGAACTGTGAGTCAATTAAACCTTTTTTTTTTTCCATAATTACGCAATCTTGGATATTTCTTCATAGCAGCGTGAAAATGGACAAATACCAGAGGAAATACATTCTAACTCATTGTATGAGGTCAGTGTTACCCTGACGTCAAAACCGTACAATATGTGTATAGTGGTGTATGTTTGTAGTTACAGCTACTTGGGAGGCTGAGGTGGAAGGGTCAATTAAACCCAGGAGTTCAAGGCTGCAGTCTGCCGTGATTGTGCCTGTTACTAGCCACTGCACTTCAGCCTGAGCAACATAGTGAGGCTCTGTCTTTTTAAAATATAATAATTTTTAGGTCAGGCATGGTAGCTCATGCCTGTAATCCCAACACTTTGGGAGGCTGAGGTGGGTGGATCATCTGAGGTCAGGAGTTTGAGACCAGTTTTGCCAATATGATTAAACCCCATCTCTACAAAATATACAAAACTTAGCCAGGTGTAGTGCCAGTGCCTGTAATCCCAGCTACTCAGGAGACTGACGGAGGAGAATCATTTGAACCTGGAAGGTGGAGGTTGCAATGAGCTGAGATTGCGCCACTGCACTCCAGCCTGGGCGGCAGAGTAAGATTCCATTTTAAAAAACATAATAATAATAATAGTTTTAAAATAATAAAATTTGGAAAACATACAAAACATTAGAAGAAAAGAAAGCTAAAGACAAACACCTTGTGAATATGGATACAAAAATCCTCAGCAAACAAGTATCAGTAACATATTAAAAGAATTATGCCCAATGACAAAGGGGGCTTTCTTTATGCCAGGGATATGACGTTTTGCAACATACAAAAATCAATCAGTTCATCAAACCATAATAACATAATAAAAAAAAACCCACCACAATTGATCAAAAAGTATTTGAAAAATATTCATAATATTTTTATAGTGAAACACTCAAAACACCATTAATACAAGGAAATGTTATGAAGCTGACAAAAGACATCTATAAAAACACCAGAGATAACGTTATACTTAACAGTGAACTACTGAAAGTATTCCCCTAAGATCAAGAACAAACGAAAAATATATCCCTTGCTAGTTATATTCCACATCAATGTGGAAGTTTTAGCCAGAACATTTAGGCAAGAAAAAGAAATTGAAGTTACCCAGGTTACCTCCTGAGTAGCTGGGACTGCAGGCAGGTGCCGTCATGCCTGCTAACTTTTTTGTATTTTTAGTAGAGATGGGGTTTTACCTTGTTAGCTAGGATGGTCCTGATCCCCTGACCTCATAATCAGCCAGCCTTGGCCTCCCAAAGTGCTGGGATTAGAGGCATGAGCCACAGTGTGTGGTCTTTATATAATATTGATATAGCTACTTCGGTTCTCCTTTGGTAACTGTTGCATAGAATATCTTTGTTCCCCGCTTCTTTAACTTTCAATCTATATGTGTCTTTGGTTCTAAAGTAAATGTCTTGTAAACAGCATACAGATTGATCATGTTTTTGCTTTGCTGATTTTGACAATCTCTGTTTTTTATTCCAGAATTTAATGTAATTTAATTACTTGTAAGAAAGGAATTATTTATGCCATTTTGCCATTTGGGTTCAATATGCCATATCTTTTTTGTTCTACAATTGTTTCTTTGCAGACTCCTTTTTGTGTTAGATATATTCTCTATGTACCGTTTTAATTCCCTTCTTATTTCTCTTTTCATACATATTTTATTATTTTATTAGTATTTACCTTGTAAATTATAAGTAAAACCTTAATTTGTAAAAGTCAAATTTGAATTACCAACTTAGTTTTGATATTATATAGCTCCTACTAGCTGTGTCCCCCCTTCATGTCATTATTGTCAAAATTGCATCTTTTAAAATAATATGTTCATCAATATAGCTTTATAATTTTTTGATTAGCTGTCTTTTAAATAATATAGGAAAAAGAGTTACAAACCAAACATACTATAGAACTTGATGCTTACATTGATCTTTGCGGTAACCATTACTAGTGCTCTGTATTTTTCATGAGAATTTGAATTATTTCCTAGAGTTATTTAATTTAAGCCAGAGAGTCTCTCTTGCTGTGCAGGTCTGCTAGCAACAAACTCCTAGTTTTTGTTTAACTGTGAATGTATTCATTTTTCATTGTTGCTGAGATATTTTCGCCAGATGCAGAATTCTCAGCTGAGCATTGACAGTTCTTTTTTTATCAACACTGAATATGTCATCTCACTGTCTTCTGACATCCATGGTTCTGATGAGAAAGAAAGTGTTAATCTTATTAAAAATTAATTGTACATTAATAATCACTTCTCTCTTGCTACTATAAATGTTCTTTCTTTGTTTTGGTCTTTCAACAGTTAGGTTATAATGCATCCTGGCATAGATCCCTTAAATTTGTAGACTGATGCCTTTCATATATTTGGGGTGTTTTCAGCCATTATTTTTTTGACCACTCTTTCTGCTTCTCTTTCTTCCCTCCAGTTCTTGTAGAACACGTTTACGCATATGTTGATATGCTTCATGATGATACTTGAGGTCCCTCAAGTTGCATTCATCTTTTTTTTATTTCTTCTACTTAGACTGAGTAATCTCAATAAACCTCTCCTTAAGAAAACTGATTATTTCTACTGCTTGTTCAAATCAGTGTCTAAACTTCTATAGTGAATTTCTTTTTTTCATTTTTTTATCCTTTTCAACTTAAGAGTTTCTATTTAATTCTAAACACATTGCCCTCATGGGTTCTTTTTAATTCTTTGTACAAGATTTACTTTAGTTCTTTGAGCATTTTTTTTTTTTTTTTTTTTTGAGACAGAGTCTTGCTCTGTTGCCAGGCGCCAGGCTGGAGTGCAGTGGCGCAATCTCGGCTCACTGCAACCTCCGTCTTCCGGGTTCAAGCAATTCTCCTGCCTCAGCCTCCTGGGTAGCTGGGACTACAGGCACACGCCACCATGCCCAGCTAATTGTTTTTTGTATTTTTTAGTACAGACGGGGTTTCACCATGTTGGCCAGGATGGTCTCGATGTTTAGACCTCGTGATCCGCCCGCCTCGGCCTCCCAAAGTGCTGGGATTGATTTAAAGTGTTTGTTTTATGAGTCCAAAGTCTTTCAAGTCTTTGAAGATGGATGACATATGTATTGGGGTACACCTTCAATATTGAAAAGTTTATAACTGTGTTTTGGTTTTTAGTCTCCATTTCCTGCTTTCCCAGAGCTGGGAGGTCAGGAAGAGGGTTTATTTTTCAGATTCTTTTTGAGTTTGCACAAATCCCCAAGATGCACGTGGCTTCTACATTGCCAAGCATTCAAAAATCCTTATTTACCAAAGCATCTCATTTCCCATACCTTCTCCACGATCCCAGTTTGTCTATTATTTGTCCTAACTTTAATCCCTGTTCCAGGAAGGAGCGGGTTATGAATTTGCCTTTAGATGTTTTCAACAAATGACCCCTAAGTAGCCTCCTTGGCCCTTGAAGTGTTTTTGCATGTCAGGCAAAATAGAGGCAAGCCACTTGAACGTGTCCTTCAGAAAGCTTCCAGACAGGTTAAAATAAAAATTATTTGAGAACAAGATCCATTCTGCTTATAACAATACTAAGAAGCTATACCAGGAATCTAGGTTATTGTTTTAAAGGCCTACAGCAAGCTGAGAGATGAATGGATGTGGGTAAAATGCCACAAGGCTCTGCTACCTAAATTAATTCATCTGTTTTATTTTTCTTCAATTTTCATCCGATTGCTATGAAATTTTAACGAATTTTCAGAGTTCTGATAAAGGCGATACCGACAGTTTTGCCAGTATATTTGTGGCCTTTTCGGATTGGTGAGCTGTTATCATCCCTGTGATTACTTTGTTTATATATCACACTGTAGTAATTTAAGTCCCCTGATAGGTTTTTCTTCAGACAATCCTCAAGAAGTAATGTAGAGAGAGATCAACTAGCTTACACTGGGTCACACATAAAGTAAGTGGTTGTGTGTGCCTGGATTCAAACCCATGTAGTGTGACTACAATTTACTAGAGAATATAAAAAAAATTACTACATCTTCAGACACTTAGAATAAGCATAACAGAATGCACTAAGGAGTAAGAAGCATTTTGACAGATTAGAATGTTTTACCAGCGATAGTGAATCTTAAGCTGAATCTCAAGTAGGTAAAGGGTATGATAGGCAAGAAACTAATGGAAAGCTTTAAAACCATACAAAAAAACAAAGGTTCAATACATGATGGGAATGCTATGCCAGATTAAAGCAAACTAATACAAAATCTAACATATGAATTAGAATTAAATGTCTAATACCTTGTGGAAGATTTACCTTCTAGTTTTAAAAAGTTGCATGAAAAAGTTACACAATTTAAAAAGTATTATCAGAGAAAATCAACATGGATGAATCCATTAGAAAACAATTTTTTGGGCAGATGAATAGCATACGAATTGTGAAGATTTTTCAAAAGAACCAGAACTTCACTTTTATCTTTCTTTTTTTTCTCTTTTTGAGTTTGCAGTGTGGTGAACAAAAGTGATAGCAGGATGTTTGTCTATCCCTAGCTCTTTTGATTTTTTTTTGAATAATTCAAGTACCATTTATTTAGTTCTAACAATACAAAGACAGCTTACCATTAATTGCATTTCAGTCTTTAAAATGCCTGTGAAGTGAAAAACAGTTCCGTGATAATAACATTTTATTAGCAGAGCTAAGTACAATTTAGAGTTAATATATAAAAAATTTCTCAGTTCACTTCATTTCCTGATACAGTATGCTGAGTAATATATTAACATATGGATTTGTACAGTGTTTAACATTGTTTATTTAATATATATTTCATTACAGGAAAAATTTGATTTTTATGACAGTGAAATTAAAGGTTGACAGTTATCTATTTGGAAGCATGATATTTTAGATATGTGTAATTTGTGTTAAATACACATTTAATCTATTTGATGCATTTTTCACCATTTCTTGTCAGAAGTTGTTGATGCTTTAATGTTATACACTTTGAGATAGAAGCAAGAAATCTTGCTAGATTAGTATAGTTAATGAACGTCCATTGAGAACAAAAATTGAGGCTTAAATCTCCAGTTACTTTTAGATATGATTATAACAGAACAAAAATGAAAGAAGAGATTAAAAGGTTTATTCAAATTTTCTTCAAAATAAATATTTTTTTCCTTGAATAGTTTGTGGCTATTATTTTACATTAATATTAAAGTATTTAAATAGTAATAATGCCTTTCTCAAGACATTTAAAAAACTGGCTTCTAATTCACATGGTTTTCTGTGTGTGTGAGTGTGTGTTGCACAAGAATATTTAATATGCTGAGAATACAAATAATTCATGGAAAGCTTAGGTCTGTTAATACAGCCTATGTTAAAAAAAAAAAAATAAAGCTGAGATCAGTTTGGACTTCATATCCCAAATACGGAAATCTTCCGAAATATGTGGATGCTAATAAAAAGGAAAGTTGACTCTGTAGTAAATGTTCAACTTCATCATAAGCACTTCAAAAGCTTCTTCTCTGCCTCATTTTTTTGTAGAGTTTGCTTGATATTCAAAACAAGTGCAAGATACTATCTCTGACAAAATTAATTTAGTTATGATGATATGACTATGAATTATTTTCCCATTCCAAATCTTATTCAGTTATTTGACTTCATAACCTATGAGTACAATTTGTTTCATTTACCAAAACTCTTTGTATCATAAAGGAGATGTGGACTATAGGTCCGTTAATAGATTTATAATATGCTATCATAGTCATATGTTTTACAAGGTAACCTTGGAAAAGTTGACTTTTCTCACAAAAAGAGAAAAATTGTGAATCATTAAAAATTTATGAACAGACTTTGGTTATTTTTAATTGTTATTTTCCTTTCATTACCAGAATATTAAATTGGCTTTAGTTACCCTAGTTTCATCTTCAAATACAGATTAATTTCTGTTCTTGAATTTAATATTTTCAAAAGCATCAAAACTTTACGATCACAACTTAAGTCTAGTTACACTAAATATTCTGCAATCATTTAACATAGCTTTCCATCAAAACCATGGCATACTAAAAGGAATATTTAGAAGGCTATAAATTTCACATGTGAAGAGAAGGCACTTAAACATGGAAAAAGTCCAAAAATACCAGGAATATACAAAAAAATGATAGCCACATACATGTTTATATGCACATGTAAATTTCAAGATTTTTTCAAATATCATAAAGTCTAGAATCTATTGAATGAATTAACAGTGTTTAAAGTTTAAGGTAAAAATATAACATTCAAGCATAAGAATTTTAGAAAACCTAATGAAAATTCAATGTGCTTCTGAGATGTTTGCTTTATTCTTTTAAAGTTTTAAATTATGTTTGTTGCTAATATGGCTTGTCTTTGGATTTAAAGCTCTTATACAAACAATGAAATATACTTAAAATAATGAAATATACTTCTCATATTTTGATTTTGTTACTATTCCAAGTATTACATTGCTTTTTGTTACTGTAATCAATGTTTCATGTTATTTTACAAACCATTTTTGAAAAGAATATATTCTTTCCTTTTATCTATAGTGATTACACACATATCTTGAAACCACCAATTTGGTTAGATAAAAATCAACCATTTCCACCATATTATTTTATTAATACAGTTTAGTATTATTTTCGATTTTTATTGGACCCATCAATCTCTTTGTTAAGATTTAGTGAATTAATTGCATGAGGGATCTACTAGATTGCTCCTCAAGCAAGTCACAGGATCAATCTGCAGGAGTGAACTTTAGTATTGCTCAAGCTCACCTAAGAGAAAGAAAACAGTCTGAATGACTAGCAAAGTATCCTCAAATGCGAAGCATATCTCATGTCTTATCTAATGAAATAAATCCTTTGTGTAATCTAGAAACTGCAGTCACTACATTTTTTTTGTTGTTTGTTTTTGTTTTTTAGCTAGGAGAACTACAGATTAGATAAAATTACTTTAATTTTGCAAATACTGGTAGAATATGTATGTAAAATTTACTATGAATTTACCAAAAAGAATCTACCAAAATATGAGAGAGAGTTTATAGTATAGCTTTTTTCTCCTTTTCTATACATAAGATCCTTTAAGAATGACTGTCACCAGCCATTAATATCAAACACTTGGTGGAATGCAGTGGCTCATGCCTGTAATCCCAGCAACTGAGTAGGCTGAGAAAGGTGGATTGCTTGAGCCAAAGGGTTTGAGACCAGGCTGGTAGACATGGCAAAACCTCATCTCTATAAAAACGTAAAACAGTCTCTCAGACCACAGTGCAATCAAATTAGAATTCAGGATTAAGAAACTGACTCAAAACCACACAACTACATGGAAACTGAACAACCTGCCCCTGAATGACTACTGGATACATAACAAAATAAAGGCAGAAATAAAGATGTTCTTTGAAACCAATGAGAATGAAGATACAACATACTAGCATCTCTGGAACACATTTAAAGCAGTGTGTAGAGGGAAATTTATAGCACTAAATGCCCACAAAAGAAAGGAGGAAAGATCTAAAATCAACACCCTAAAATCACCACTAAAATAACTAGAGGAGCAAGAACAAACAAATTCAAAATTCTTGTGTGGCTAGCACAGACAAGAAATAACTAAGATCAGAGAAGGAGTGAAGGAGATAGAGACACATACGAAAAAATCAATGAATCCAGGAACTGTTTTTTTGAAAATAACAACAAAATAGATAGACTGTTAGCCAGACTAATAAAGAAGAAAAGAGAGAAAAATCAAATAGATGCAATAAAAACAGGAAAAGGGGGATATCACCACTGATTCCATAGAAATACAAACTACCATCAGAGAATACTACAGACACATGTAGGCAAATATACTAGAAAATCTAGAAGAAATGGATAAAATCCTGGACACTTACACCCTCCTAAGACTAGACCAGGAAGCAGTTGAACCCCTGAGTAGACCAGTAACAATGTCTAAAATTGAGATCGTAATTAAAAGCCTACCAACCAAAAAAAAGTCCAGGACCACACAGGTTTACAGCCAAATTCTACCAGAGATATAAAGAGAAGCTGGAACCATTCCTTCTGAAATTATTTGAAACGATAGAAAAAGAGGGAATCCTCCTTGACTCATTTTATGAGACCAACATCATCCTCATACTAAAACCTGGTAGACACAACTAAAAAAGAAAATTTCAGGTCAATATACACAATGAACATAGATGCAAAAGTCTTCGATAAAATACTGGCAAACCAAATGCAACAGCACATCAAAAAGCTTATCCGTCACAACCAAGTCAGCTTCATCCCTGGGATGCAAGGGTGGTTCAACATACACAAATCTATAAACATAATCCATCACATAAACAGAATCAAAGACAAAAACCACATGATTATCTCAATAGTTAAAGAGAAGGCTTTTGACAAAATTAAACGGCCCTTCATGCTAAAAACTCTCAATGAACTAAGTATTAATGGGATGTTCTCAAAATAATGAGCTATTTAAGACAAACCCAGAGGCACTATCATACTAAATGGGCAAAAACTGGAAGCATTCCCTTTGAAAACCAGCACAAGACAAGGATGCCCTCTCTCACGACTCCTATTCAACATAGTATTGGAAGTTCTGGCCAGGGCAATTAGGCAAGAAAAAGAAATAAAGTATATTCAATTAGGAAAAGAAGAAGTCAAATTGTCTCTATTTGCAGATGCCATGATTGTATATTTAGAAGACCCCATCATCTCAGCCCAAAATCTCCTTAAGCTGATAAGCAACTTCAGCATAGTCTCAGGATACAAAATCAATGTGCAAAAATCACAAGGATTCCTACACCTAATAACAGACAAATAGAGAGCCAAATCATGAATGAACTCCCATTCACAATTGCTACAAAGAGAATGAAATACCTAGAAGTACAACTAACCAAGGATGTAAAGGACCTCATCAAGGAGAACTGCAAACCACTGCTCAAGGAAATAAGAGAGGATACAAACAGATGGAAAAACATTCCATGCTCATGGTTAGGAAGAATCAATATCGTGAAAATGGCCATACTACCCAACGTAATTTATATCTTCAATGCTATCCCCCATTAAGCTACTATTGACTTTCTTCACAGAATTTGAAAAAACTATGTTAAATTTCATATGGAACCAAAAAATAGCCTATATAGCCAAGACAATCCTAAGTAAAAACAAGACAAAAACAAAAGTAAAGCTGGAGACATCATGCTACCTGACTTCAAACTATGCTACAAGGCTACAGTAATCAAAACAGCATGGTACTGGTACCAAAACAGAGATATATACCTATGGAACAGAACACAGGCCTCTCAGAAGTAATGCCACACATCTACAACCATCTGATCCTGATAAACCTGACAAAAGCAATGGGGAGACGATTCCCTATTTAATGAATGATGTTGGTAAAACTGGCTAGCCATATGCAGAAAGCTGAAACTGGATCCCTTCCTTACACGTTATACAAAAATTAACTCTAGATGGAATAATGATTTAAACATGAGGCCTAACACCATAAAAACCCTAAAAGAAAACCTAGGCAATACCATTCAGGACATAGGCATGGGCAAACACTTCATGACTAAAACACCAAAAGCAATGGCAACAGAAGCCAAAATAGACAAATTGGATCAAAATAAACTAAAGAGCTTCTGCACAGCAAAAGAAACTATCATTAGAATGAACTTGCAACCAACAGAATGGGAAAAAATTTTTGCAAGGTAGCCATCTGACAAAAGCTAATATCCAGAATCTACAAAGAAATTAAACAAATTTACAAGAAAAAAAGAAACAACCCCAGGAAAAACTGGGCAAAGGATATTAACAGACACTTCTCAAAAGTAAAAATTTATGCAGCCAACAAACATCTTTTAAAAAGCTCATCATCATTTCTCATTAGAGAAATGCAAATGGAAACCACATTGAGATACCACCTCACACCAGTTAGCGTGGCAATCATTAAAAAGTCAGGAGACAACAGATGCTGGAGAGGATGTGGAGAAACAGGAATGCTTTTTCACTGTTTGTGGGAGTGTAAATTAGTTCAATTGCTGTGGAAGACAGTGTGGTGATTCCTCAAGGATCCAGAAATAGAAATACAATTTGACCCAGCAATCCCATTACTGGGTATATACCCAAAGGATTATAAATTGTTCTATTGTAAAGAAACATGCACACGTATGTTACAATAGCAAAGACTTGGAATCAACCCAAATGCCCATTAATGATAGACTGGATAAAGAAAATGTGGCACATATACACCATGGAATACTACGCAGCTATAAAAAAGGATGAGTTCATATCCTTTGCAAGGACATGGATGAATCTGGAAACCATCATTCTCAGCAAAGTGACACAAGAACAGAAAACCAAACACTACATGTTCTCATATTGTGGGTGTTGAGCAATGAGAACACAGGGACACAGGGAGGGGAACATCACACACGGGGGCCTGTTGTAGGCTGTGGGATAAGGGGTGAGATATCATTAGAAGAAATATCTAATGTAGATGACGAAGTGATGGAGGCAGCAAACCACCATGGCATGTGTAACCTAACAAACCTATATGTTCTGTACATGTACCCCAGAACTTAAGGTATAATAATAAAGAAAAAAGTTTATAGTAATAAAAATATGTATACAGTGAAACAAAAAAAAAGCACACAAAATTTAGCCAGACATGGTAGCCTGGACCTGTGGTGTGAGCTACAGAGACTGAGGTGGAGGATATGTTGAGCCCAGGAGGCGGAGGTTGCAGTAATTCAAGATCTCACCACTGCACTACATCCTGGGAGACAGAATGAGACCTTGTGTCAAACAAACAAACAAACAATTCAAACACTCAAAACGAAAACCAGAACTATGTCTCAAATGAAACCAGAGCTTTAGGAAAGATTGCCAATATTTTGAAATGTTAAATTGAAACCTCTCACGCCTTTATAAGTTAACTGAAAAGTATTCTCATCAAATTTATGTATCACATATTGTTAACAGGGAGTTTTGCTTCAAATAGGTCACCTGATGAGATGGAAGAACTGTAAACTTGATATTTTAAATGTAACAGTGTATTCTCTTATGCATGAAGCTACAGTAAATAAAATAACAGAATTTGTGATATGCATCAATGGTGAGCACTACAATGATAGTTTTAAATGTCAAATGTAAATTACTGAAAAATTTCTTACAGAGAAATTTACTGTTTGTCATTCGTTGAAGCAATGTAAAATATGCAAATCTGATGGTAAATAGCAAAAGAAAAGACTGCAATATTGCTGAAGATTTTGAGATGATTATATAATCTTGTTATTAAATGTTCTTTTACTCTTACTTTCTAAGCAAATTTTTTAACAATGAAATGTTTGGGTTTTAAGCTTCAATGGCAGTTAATAATCTTGTTGAAAATGAATATGGCAACTAACTAAATTCTAAAAAGAAAAGTCTTCTCTTTTACAATCTATAAAATTTTTCAAGAAAGATGATACAGCTAAATTACTTCCACTATGAAATTAGTTTTCATATTTGTGGAATACTTACTTATATTGAGAGGATCAAGAATACATAATCAACCAGCATGTCTTGTGAAAAACAGAGTCTAGTTTCTATTAGATAAGCCAACTTTTTTTTCTTTTCTAGGGGAGAATATTTGCTTTTCAAAATTATCATGCGAAGAGGAAGATGAGCCTTCTATACTTTCTGCATCCAGTACAACAACATTAAATTCAAGTAAGTTTTCAATGTAATTTTTCTTGGCTTGCCTCTTATATCACAGCCTACAGAAGCAGGAAATTACTCTGATCTTATTGTTAATAAACACTGTTATTGTTAGGTTAACCTCACGTTAACCTATTATTTACTAACAACATTTACTAACATTATCACCTCAAGTAAATTAATGCAAACTGACCATAGACAGATTTGTGATGGCTTCTATAATTCACTGTGATTGAATACCGTCCCAATATTTATGATTTATATAAACATTTGTTAGGGAGATTAACTATGTAATTATACTATGTCAACTGGGAATTTATGATTTGTATATACATTTCTTAGGAGGATTGGCTATATAATAACCATCTTGAGAGGAGGAGTTTGAGACCAGCCTGGACGACATAGCAAGATCCTATCTTTACAAAAAAAATTTTTTTTTTAATTGTACTTTGGGCTCTGGGGTACATGTGTGCATCCTGCATCCTGCAGGATTGTTGCATAGGTACATACATGCCATGGTGGTTTGCTGTCTCCATCCCCCCCCCGCCATCGCAAACATCAGGCATTTCTCCCAGTGTTATCCCTCCCCATCCTCCCCCACCCCCACCCACTGTCCCTCCCCTTCCATCCCCTCCACCCCTCCACCTAGCCCAGTGAGTGTTGTCCTCCTCCCTGTGCCCAAGTGTTCTCATTGTTCATCACCCACCTATGAGTGAAAACATGCCGTGTTTGGTTTTCTGTTCTTGTGTCAGTTTGCTAAGAATGATGGTTTCTGGATTCATCCATGTCCCTACAAAGGACACAAACTCATCGTTTTTTACGGCTGCATAGTATTCCATTGTGTATATGTGCCGCATTTTCTTTGGTCAATCTATCATTGACGGGCATTTGGGTTGGTTCCAGGTCTTTGCTATCGTAAAGAGCGCTCCAACGAACATAGTTGTACATGTATCTTTATAACACAATGATTTACAATCCTTTGGGTACATACCCAGTAATGGGATTTCTGGGTCAAATGGAATTTCTATTTCTAGATCCTTGAGGAATCGCCACACTGTCTTCCATAATGGTTGAACTAATTTACACTCCCACCAACAGTGTAAAAGTGTTCCTTTTTCTCCACATCCTCTCCAGAATCTGTTGTCTCCAGATTTTTTTATGATTGCCATTCTAACTGGCATGAGATGGTATCTCAATGTGGTTTTGATTTGCATTTCTCTAATGACCAATGATGATGAGCAATTTTTTGTATGTTTGTTGGTCGCATATATCTTCTTTTGAGAAGTGTCTGTTCATATCCTTTGCCCACTCAGGATACAAAATCAATGTGAAGAAATCACAAGCATTCCTATACACCAACAACAGACAAACAGAGAACCAAATCATAAGCAAACTCCCATTTACAATTGCTACAAAGAGAATAAAATACTTAGGAATACAACTAACAAAGGATGTAAGAGATCTCTTCAAGGAGAACTACAAACCACTGCTCAAGAAATAAGAGAGGACACTTATAGATGGGAAAACATTCCATACTCATGGTTAGGAAGAATCAATATGCAAAATTAACTCAATTATACAAAAATTAACTCCAGATGGATTAAAGATTTAAACATAAGAACTAACACCATAAAAACCCTAGAAGAAAACCTAGGCAACATCATTCAGGACATAGGCATAGACAAGGACTTTATGACTAAAACACCAAAAGCAATGGCAACAAAAGCCAAAATAGACAAATGGGATCTAATTAAACTTAAAAGCTTCTGTGAAGCAAAATAATCAATCCTTAGAGTGAATCGGCAACCAACAGAATGAGAAAAAATTTGCAATTTACCCATCTGACAAAGGGCTAATAACCAGAATCTACAAAGAACTATAGCAGACTTACAAGAAAAAAGCAAACAAGCTCCACACAATTTTTTGTTTTTTAATTAGCCAATGTGGTGGTGCACAAGCATAGTCCTAGACATTCAGAAGCCTGATATGGGAGGATCCCTTGAGCCCAGGAGTTCAATGTTACAATGAGCTTTGATCATGCCACTCTGCTCCAGCCTGAGCAACAGAGTGAGACCTTTTCTTTAATAATAATCTTTAAAAATCTTGTATTAACTATTAACTGGGTGATAATATTTTTGATACTATTCTTATTTGATCATACAGTGGCTTACAAACATATACCAGTTGTATGACCCCTGGAATGCAATTTAATAATTTTTATTATCAGTTTGCTCATCGATAAAATAGAAATAAACATAGTACCTGTTCATGAGATTTAAATATATGAATATATGTAAATTATTTGTTTCTTTTGTCATTGAATGAGAAAGAAAAATCATTTCATTAATTAATTAATAAGAAAAATTATATCTAATGATTTCTCTAGAAATTATCTGAGGTGACAAAGAGATACGGTAAAATCTCATTACAATTGCAAATGTGAATCTCTGTTTATTGGTTTCTATATTTTTAATATTTTAACATAAACTATGCTTAGAAAATCAGGATGTTTATTTTATTCTCAAAATCTGAAACTTTTCTTAGGAATAATAAATACAAATTATTTCAAACATCCTATTGCTTGCAAAAAGATAATTTTCTCATTTTTAAAAAAATAAATTAAAGGCAAGATTTATCTTCAACCATTAAGTAGAAATAATATTTAGGACAATCAAAACAATGCATAACAATGTCAAACTGATTTTGCTGCTGAGCAACTCTTGCCTGGTTACGTTTTATTCTTAATTCTTCATGTTATTTTAGGGTTGTCTTCCTAGGATAAGTGGCTTTTAGAGTTAGTGACAGATTGTTGCAGATGGAGAGGCAAATTCCTGCCACAGTGTTGTTATCTCTTAATTGACCAGTAATAGGGGCTATATCATCATGTTCCTAGACACATGGCTTCTTCTGTGACCAGAATACAGTTAGCAATTGCAGTAGTGTTCTTACATAGAAAATATCCAATTAAAGTTTTCCATTCAGTATCAGTCATAAATTTTCTTTTCTTTCTGAACACTTTTGTTTCAGTGTGTCTTTGCAATATTGTGGAGGGTGGTTGGTGCAGAAAGAATGAAAAAATAAGCCTCCATTCCTGGTGAGACTAAGTCACTTCAAGGCACCCATGCTGCATGGTAATATTCGCTTTGCAGCCTGCTCAATGGCTCAGGTTTCTTTCTGGAGTCACAAAGCAAATAAAATTACTATTGGTTTCCTGATACGGTTGTGAGGCTAAAACTTGTGGAAATGATAATCTTGCTAAGGTTTAGTCTTTTCTTCTGCCTTTAGGCAGTCTTTTATCAATTTCTGAGACTTTATTCCTCAGGCCCATAAAAAGGAGAAGTTTTATTAAATTAGATAAAAGGTTCTTCACTGAGAGTTCTGGGAATATGGTTTTGAATTACACATTCACGAAATTTTAATCTATTTTTCCAAAGCAGGACTACAGTCATGGAATACTAGTAAAACCTTCCCTGTCCCCCACACAGAGTACCTGTTCTGAATTTTATTCGTCCAACATTCACTAACAATTAATACAACTAATAATATTTAAATTGACAATTACAACCTGACAATGAATTTTCTATATCTACAGTATACTTTATCAGAGATGGGCAACAATTGATCCATACATGAATGAAGCTCAAAGCTGGTTCCCCTCTGGAAGATTCAACTAGACTATCCAGAATGAAAATCCAAGTTGCCCTAAGTTTCTAGCATCAACTCGTAAGATAGTATTAAAAGTGTAAATTAGGATCATTCTGGAATATGAAAAGCTATTTTTATGTATGCTAGAGATTTCTTTAGAAATAATGACACAATTTTAGTGAAATGAAGAGCAAAATTAATTTGTTTTATGACTATGATGACTAAACACCCATGAGTTAATTATTTATATTTTATTCTCTATTTCTATTGATTTGTTAGGATAATATTAATAATATTATAAGTTACTTTGAAAGAAATAGTGTTATATATCATTTTGAAAAAAATCATTCCAAAAAAATACTTGTGGCCATCTCTCCTGTGTTGTATTATCATACAAAATCCAAATTAAATTTAATCAACTTTTGATTGCTAGTAAATATAGTAAATGATATGTTAATTATTGAGCAAGAGAAAAGTAATCTCTGACAACCAGGAACTATCCTAGTAATAGCTAGCCTTCGGTGTTGTTATGAACTGGCCTGCCACCACACACAGCTAGGCCTAAATGTTTCCCTCTTAAACATAAAATGTCAAAGAACATTAATATCAGACAAGGTCACTCTGATCCTGATGGATGAAAACAAAAACAGAACACTACATAATCATATCTGGACACAGACAAAAAATGAACATTCTCAAGTTAGAAAATAACAAATATACCCTTCTCTGTCAAATGTAACAGAATGCTTTTTTATAAAAATAAATTATACCTTTACACTCGGTCCAGTATTCCCTTACGACAGTCAAGAATTTAAAAAAATACCCAATCATAGATTTACTTCAATTCTTGATAATGTACAATTTGGAGAAGCAAAGCCCCATTTCTTCCTGACTTCAACAAATAATAGACCAAATTTTTTAAACTTATTGGTGTGGTCTAGCTGGTTTTTGACTGGAAGTCATTAACCTGATGTTGTTGGAACTTTGTATTTTTAACAGGATACCTTTGTGATATAAAACTATGAAAAGTTAACTTCAGTAAAACATCAGTTTTCTGGGAAGACAATGGTCTTTGAAAATGAATCATATGATTAATTCAATCTGCTTTTTGAGTTGTGTTTTAAATTAGATCTATGTTTCCTGGGCCAGGTTGGTTTATGATCTAAAGCAAACTTACCCACTGTCATGTTCTAAAGAGAACTTTTCCACATGTAGCTTTTATTCTAGTAAGGAAAACAAATCTACACAGCATGATAGCTTTAGACACTTTGTGGTTACTATATGAAGAAGATTTAAAAGAACAGAGATACTAAGAGCCAAATAAATGTATAAGTCCCTGATTCAAGATTGGCTGTACTACAAATTTTGGCTCTCTTTACTGCCATTATTCTCTTAATCAAAGACAAACTATGAAAAACCTGAAAACTGTAAGAAAAGAAAAAGTTCAAATACTGTTTTTAAATTCAAAGGTGTACACATTACAAACTTCACAGAGAACAAACAAATATAATTAAGAATTGCTTTCATAGAAGATTAAAAAATCAATCTGATGATTTATAACTAGTGAGGGAGTAACATGAGATAACCAAAGGATTAAAGAAAAATAGACAGTTTTAGTTATTTCACTTAATTAAATAATAAATTTCCATTTTGCAGTCTTGTACAGAAATAAAACATGGAAACATGAGTAATTTTTGTGATTTTTTTTCAAATTTATGGAACCAAATGTTTGACTACTTAACCCCTTTAAAATTTTATTTCCCAAACCACAATTTTGTCATTTAGTAGTTCACGAAATATCAAAAAAAAAAAAAGTTCGAACAAGTAATAAGAAGCCCAAAGTAGCTCTTTTATAAGACAGTATAAAAATTCTCAATGAATTAAGCAAATTTTAAGAATTTACTTTTCTTCAAATAACACAGAATTGCTACTAGGAAAAAGTCTACTTACTGAAATCTACTTCGAATGTATGTGTATTTTAAAAATCTGTTTTTTCGTTGGTTTACATTGCATTTCACTTATAAACAAGTGTAATGAATTAACATTAGTAAAATTGAGTAGGTGGCAATTGATAAGAATTATTTTGTCTCTAGGATTAAAAGAAAGTCACCTTTTTGTCATTTTTCTCTTATTTTTCATATTTAACATGATGTTTACAGAAAATAATAGTAACACCCCTAATACATGGCAGTTCTGTCACAACTGAATCATTCCTTATGTATAAAATCTAAAACAACTGATAACCTTTAAAGGTGGATTCACTCACTGGAATGTATTTATTGATTGCTCTATCTATCCATCTATCTGTCTATCTTGGATATTTTTGTAAAACTGGCAGGAATAGTTATTACGCTGTGGGTACTCTGTTAACATTCTTTTCTATAAATAATATTACCATCAATTTTCAAAGTCCCTTAGCAGGACAATCTACCCAAGACTATCTACCTCTGAAATGCTGTTTCAGAGGAAGTAGGAATTTTGCAACTCTTGTCAATGAGCAGGAGTCACTCAAAGAGAAAACTCTGAAAATGAAATATGAGAAGCTTCAAATAAATCAGCTGAATAAACTGTATTATTGATTTTTAAAGCTTTTTTTATTTTCATTTTGGCCAGTTTATATGGTATTCTGAAACTCTGTTTTTGCTAATGCTATAAAAATTCACTTCAAGAGCATGATAGAAAGTCAGTAATACTTTAAGACTTTTATCACATTAGTAACTTTCTTATGATATTAGAAATTCAATAAAGGACAGAAAAGTCACTGATCCTATAGCTAAATTGCTAATATAATGCAGCACTTACCACTATGACATGAAATATGCATTTTACTCTGATGCTTTAAAGCTTTCAATTTTTCTTTTCTAGTCCCTTGAGTGACCTCTCTTTTAGCATATTTTTTTATAACAATAAATATACAATAATGTGTAAAAGTTCACAAATAGTAAAACATCAGGACATTGATTCTTTTCAAAGAGAAGAGAAAGGTAATCTAATAACTAATCATGCTTCTGGGCTTATATAGCAGAGAACTCATGTAGCCCTAGAATACTTAAAAAGAACAAAAAAATAAACTAGCAAAACTTGGTAAACTAAAGTTTTAACAAGATCATAGTTAAAAGCCAGGAAGTATTTACTAACTGAAACTCAGATGAGCTGTTTTGAAACATGATTTAAAGGATTAATATCACATAATTAATTGTTCTAAACACATCACAATCTCCAGTACACATAGGCTTTGTTTATTAGAAAAGGGGGTATCTGATATAGAAATTCCATAGGGTGTAATAATTATTTGCATTTCTATTAATTAAGCAACATTTTAAAGACATCATCCATGCCAAGGTACAAACACGTAATGTGACCTGTGGCAATAAGATACACTTTAATTACGTATTTTCTGTGATCAAATTCCTCAATAGGTAAGATGTTACATACATTCATTACCACTTTCACTCATCAAATATCTGTGAAGCGCTTACTGTGAGCCTTTAATGAGGCACATTTCAATGTCTTTGGGATATAGTGTTGAACAAGACAGATAAAAGAAATGAGATATGTGAAATATCATAAATTAGTTTAAGTAAGTTCTAGGAAATCAATGTAAAAGCACTGATTGATAGAAAGTGATGAGTTTAGAATTGTGGTCAGGGGAAGACTTATCTGAAAAGACGACATTTCAACGGAGACTTGAAAAATGAAGATGAACTATTTATAAAGTGGAGGAAAATAGTCAAACAAACTAACAAAAAAAATTATGGTTTGACTGGTGAAATGTAACACATATAATAATGTTCGTATATATATATATATTTTAAAACAGGTTGAACTTACATGTTTATCAAGAGCTCTTTTTCCTGGACCTTTTCTAATATGAAAGTTAGTTAAAAAGGCATATTAGTAGTGCCTACAACATAAATACCTAGAGGGAAATGCCAGCAAGAAGCAAGCTGATCAGAGCCACAGTGCCAGGCACTGGAAACGAAAGGTGCTGCTGAGGTCAAAGCACAGAGCAGAGTGGAACTGAGAGAGAAAAATTGGGTAAAAATATTTTTTTGAAGCTCTTAGGCCCCAACATTCTGTTTTTTTGCCATGAAAACCAGGTAAAAATTCTTTCAATTCAGCAGAAGATTGGAGTTTGCTTTCTGGAAAGCATGAACAAAAAATAATATGGCTTTGGTGACATCAAGCATGGCTGAGGGTAGACTAATGAACTGTACTATAATGAATGGCACCAAAAGAAATATCTACATAAAGAACAGCGAAAAGACAATGTTAAAAAGGAATAAAGCTTTGAAAATACTTAAGAAAAAAAAATGTTTCATCAGAATGATATCCATAGAAAACTACTTATCAAGAGTACAACCAAACTTTTTCATATAAATATATTTTTTAAAATTACTTCCATGAAATTTTCCTCAAAAACTAATGGGCAAAGCTTTAAAAATTATGTATTGTAAAATTTATAAATATAAAAGTAAAATACACATTAATCTTGCTTAAGGGCAAACATAAATTTATTAATGTCTTATATAAATATATTAGACTTCAATAAATCAAGGATGCATGTTATAACCTCTGGATTATATTAAACAAATCAGAGGAAAAACTTTTTAAAGTAAATTCAACACAAAGTAATTAGCAAAAACAGAAAGCAAAAGATAGGCATAACAAACAAAAAGCAAACAGTAAATTAATAAATTTAAAATTAAATACAATCAGCAATGAGGTCAAATGAATTAATTACTATGCTTTAATTAAAAGAAAAAGATTGTGGTATTGGAAACAAAAAATGAAATCCACTTATGTATTCTTTTGACATATATATATGAACAAAGGTTAAATGTGAAAGAAAAAATGTTGTCACACCAACAATAAGTGAGAGAAAGCTGAAATGCCATATTCGTATTACACAAGTGGACTTTAAAGTAATAACCATTATCAATGATTGAGATATTTCAAAATAATAACAATATACCAGAAAGATGAAAAAATTCTAAGGAGGTGTCTAATTTATTCTATAGCCTTAAAATATATAAAACTAAAATTTGAAGATTTATTTGTGAAAAACAAATACTTCAAAATATTCAAAATCTATCAGGAGACATTAATATGTATCTCTCAGTTTCTGTAAAGAATATGAATTTCAGTAAGCATACAAATGATTTAAACAATACAACCAAATTGACATACATAAAATATTACATCCAAAGCTACAGTACACATATTCTTTTTAAAAACATAAGAAATTGTTACCAAAAATCGATATTATGCTGGGTCCTAAAATTCTTCTGTTTTCTATGAACATAGAGAAATTATGTTAAACATTTTAAAATATTAATGTTTTAAAAACTGGGTTTCCATTTCCATTTGTATGTTTGGAAATAATTACTCTCAATTCCTCAGCTGGAACAGAGCTAAAAATACAGGTATCAACAACTCTTCTGAAATACATGAAAGGAGGGAGGTGACAGAGCAAACTGCTGACCCCAAAACTGGAGACACAGAAGAATGCAGACATGTCAGCTTAACGGGAACAGAAGCTTCTACAGCCAATAGCTAGTAGGAATGCTTAAATAGCAGTGCATAATTGCTGAAGGTTGAATGTTGGCTAGCTTCAGAGTTAGAACATCAGGGAAAAAGATGAAAATTTTGGGGCCTCCCCCATGCCTTTGTGAGTTTTACCTCTAGGAGATTCACCAGGTTCTCTCAACAAAGATCAGAGAAAAATGACCGATTGGTTCTAACAGGAAAAGCAGGGGAAAGTAACCACTTTGATATACGTCCAGAACATTTTATCCTCAAAATGAAGATTTGCCCTCAATAAAAAATGATTTATCATGGACATAATAATTGACTTGTATAAAGGGCAGTTAGTAAACTCCAGCCATGTTTAGCCTTTTTATCTCACAAAAGATGAGGAGAAAAAGACTAAAAGCACTCTTGAAGGGCACAGACGAGGTATTCTTGCCCCCATTAAGAAGAAAAGAAAAAAAGTGGTTATCACAAGATTATAGGCTTTCCCTCTCCAATACCTTACAACCACATCTGCAATACTCCAGTATCATAACAATGGATTAAATGTGAGAAAACTATGAAACACAAACTCTGTGTGAAAAGGAGTTTCAGAAACAAACAACAACAAAACAAATATAAAAACACACAAAAAAACAAAGACAACAGGGGGAGAGAAAAACAAGGACATTAAAGGAAACTGAAGCCTCTGATGCTAGAAGGTATAGTGAACATTAAACACAGCATGACTCTTAGCAAGATAAACAAAACCCCTTACACTATATTTACCTTTTTTTCCTTTTTACCCAATACATCACATCTTGTTTTCAATGAAAAATTATAAGACATGGTAAAAGGCAAGAAAACAAGAGAAAAGGCAAGAATTCAGAATCAGATATGGCAGAAATTTTGGAATTATTAAACAGGCAATTTAAAGTAACTTGGATTAATCTGCTAAGTGTTCTAATGGAGAAAATCAACAACATGCAAGAATAGATGAGTAATATGAAAGAAAGATGAAAATTCTAATAAATAATCAAAACAAATTGCTAGAAATTAAAAAAAAACTGTAGCAGAAATAAAGAATGTTTTTGATAGGTTCATCAGTAGTCTGGACTAAGCTGAGAACAGAATTAGTGACTTAAAGATATGTTAGTAGAAACTTTCCAAACTGAAAGTCAAAGTGAAAATGAACTCAAAAATGCAACAGAATATTCATGAACCATGAGATTATTACAAAAGTTCTAAATATGTGTAATAGCAATACAAGAAGAATAAAAATATAAATGAACATAAAAATTATTTTAAATATTAGTTGATTAAAAAATAATCATAATGACCAACACCAAACTATATATCCAAGTAGCTCATATCAAAGAAGACAAAGCAAGATAAATCCTAAAAAGTAACCTATACATAAGCATGTCATATTTAAACTGCAGAAATCCAAATAAAAACTCAAAATATGCCAAAGATAAAAGCACTTTATCTTTAGAAAAATGATAGAGGAAACAAAATCCCACCAACTTAGAGTTCTGTGTCCAGTTAAATTATTCTTCAAGTGAAAGAGAAGTATTTTCCCAAATGAGCAAACACTGAGAAAATGTGTCACCAGTAGGCCTGCCTTGCAAAAAGTGTTCAGATGAGTATTTTTCAGAGGAAAGGAAAATGGTATAGATCAGAAACTCATATTTACATAAATTAAAGAAGAGCATGAGAGAAGGAATATCAATGTAAAATAAAATGTTTACTTTTTTTTAATTCCTAATTGAGTTGATAGAATTTTTTTTTTTCAAAACAGAGCAACAATATATTGGGAGATTATTCCTTTTGGACAAGTTAAATGAATAACAGCAGTGTTACAAGGGAAGGGAGACAAGAATTGGGAATAATCTGTTATAATGTACCTGCACTAGTTATAAAATGATACAGTGTTTTTGTAAAATGGACATAGATTAGTTGTAAATGTATATTACAAGCTGTAGGGACTTGCTAAAAATAAAAAACATAAAGACATACTTGATATGCTACGAGAGGAGAGAAAAGGAAATCATGTAAAATGCTCAACAAAAGCAGAGAAAAGTATTTAAAATGACCCCAAAAATAAGTGCAACATATAGAAAAGATAAAAATATGACAGACATTCATCCAAATATATCAATTATCAATTGAAATGGAAATGGTTTAAATAACCCACTAAAGAGAGACAAAGAGAGTGGATTAAAAACAACACCTAACTATATCTACAAAAAAACTTCTTTAAATATAAAAATATAGACAGATTACGAGAGAAGGAGAATGATATACCATGCTAATATTAGTTACATAAAAGATGTAGTAGCTATATTAATTTCATACAAAATAAACCTCAAAACAGGAAAAATTATGAGGGTTAAAGAGGTGCATTGAAAAATGATAAAGTGGTCAATCCTCCAAGAAGATATAACAATCCTTAATATGTACTGGCCTAATAACAAAATGTCAGATATTGGAGTCAAAAACCGATAGAACTGCAAGGAGAAATAGATGAATCCACACACATATAGTCTACTAGTTATATTATAGAATAATTGAGCATCTACATGCAAAAGCATGAATCTATGCACAGATCTTTTTACCTTTCACAAAAGTTAGCTCAAAATGGATCACATTCCTAAATGTAAGGAATAATTTTCACTTTTACTCCAATTTATAAACAGATATATGTCATTAGTCCTCCACTGACATGCAAAATGCTACGTTATCTTCCCTGATATCATGTTGCCTTTCCAAATGTTGTCTCTGGTAAATATCTTAAATTTATATTTTATACCCTACATCTCATTCCTCTACTTGCCTATCTTACTGATTTCTGATTCTTCTCTGAAGAAAGAAAAGAACAGAGGAAGAATGCGATTGGAAGGAAGAAAGGAGGGAAATGAGAGGGAAAAAGGGAAAGAAAGAAAGAAAGGCAGAGAGAGACAAAGAGAAAGAAAGAAAAGAGAGGGAAAGAAGAATTTGGAGGTCTCTACTGAATTTAGAAATATCTAGTATCAAGAGGAAGTCATCACTTAAAAAATGTGATTGGAAAAAGGCAAGTCCTAGCTGTCAATCATTATTAAACATTCTGAAAAATATTTTATTCTATCTATAAACTCTTTCCTACAATTTAGAGTTACCCAATCTAGCCAATCCCAATATAATTATCAAACAAACTTCATGCTTGTATTCCCCTGGAGATAAAGAGTTATGGAACAGCTGCCTCACAGTGATATCTTTACAATAATCTTTACCAAATTCAAACATAGACACATGAATAAGGGAACTCAAACTCCAGGTAATGCACACAATGGGTCAATTACGATTCTTCTAGTTGCAAATGATAGAGAAACTAAACTCAATTTATTACATTTCAGTTTATTGGCTCTCATAAGCATTAAGTGTCAAAGACAAACCAAGATGAACACTAAAGTGGTAAGGCCTGACTGTAATCTGTAATATATTATTGCAATAAGTAAAAGAATCAAGTGTAAACTGAACTCAACCTTGATTTGTACAGAGGTGACTTCAGATGATTTTAAAGGGAGAACAAGAAAATAGGGAGGTGGATGAACAGGGGCTCAGTAGAGTAAGGGAAGTGACAAATTATAAAAAGTAAGAAGATGGGGGTGGCCCCTGTGAATTCATCTGGATTCATTTACTAACTGGTGCTTATTAAAATTAAACTTCTACCCTTCTAGATAGGCTGGGAAACAGGAGCTCTATCAGGTGCTGGCTGGAAGAGACAGTTAATTCTTTTAGCACTTTGAGTTCTCTCAGACAGGCACTTTACATTGAACTCGAGTCACCCTTGGGATTCAGCCTTGATCTGTTAAAAACGATGTCAGTGTTTTGTTCAAGTCATTATAGATCAAGGTTGAAGACTAGTTGAGAGGGCTCTGAGGAGCCTGGCAAGAGATTGGAAACAGACAATCTTTCTCACAAGTCAGAGAAAGAACTATCACCCACGGCTAGACCTAGCAGCACAAATGACAACAGTTTATTTTTCTCTGTCTCACAGCAATGTTTCTTTGTTTAGCTTCTCTCCTAAGCAAGGTAATTCCTCTTGGTGACTCCTTGAGCATCAAGCTTTTCTCATCACTAGCCTCAGTAACTCTCATGCAAAGAGAGTCTGCCTCTCTCTAGTCACTGTATGGGAAGCAACATTTTATCTTTACCCTCATGTTTTTTTTTTTTTTTTTTCCTCTGGGCCTAAGAATTAAATTGACACCAGAAAGATTGCCAGGAGAAAAGCCTACAAATTTACTTAATATAAGTTTTACATGGCAAAGGAGCCTGCATAAGAAAATGAAGACCCAAAGACACAGTTAGAATTGAACATTTATACCCAATTGGTCAAAGAGTAGTAAATAATGAAAATGGAAAAAGGCAAAGGAGCATATGCCAGAGTAGTAAATTGGGTAGTGAGACGACTAAGAATATAAGGCTTACTTCAATAAGGTTTCTTGGTACTGATTCCCTTGGCCTTGACTTCCCAACTTTGATAAGAATGGTACCTTCCTTCTGGTATAGGGAGGCCATTTTTCCCATGAGAATATCCTGCTTTTAATAAACAGAAGGCAGTCAGAATGATCATCTTGTACCTGTCTCACTTCTTGTACTTGCTTTTAAATCAACATAGTCAATGCCAGAGTGGCATATTTTGGGGTGGTATGACCTTAACTCCTTCATTATTCAAGCAAATTTTCCAAGAAATATCACTGATTAACTTCCTGAAAAATATCAACCATTTCTCAACTAAAATACTCTCAGTGATGAATGTGATGTTCTTGTTGGCAGAATCTGTATCTCATGACTAGTCCTGGATCCAGAATTGCAGTGGCCCTACCTAAATTATGTGAGCTAAGTGGGGGATAAATAGTTATCACAAAGAAAGTTATTCTATTGTCAATAAAAGGGAATGGGATGCTTGCCAAGAAGCATAATATGCCCAGTAAACTAAAAGAGTACACCTTATTTTTCTGATTATTACATATGCCATTCCATAAACAAAGATGGATTATAATGTGCAAAAGACCATACATACAAGGCAGTGGCCACAGAGAGAAGACATTGGTTTACATGTGAGAGTGGCGTAAATCTTTAATCTTGGCAGTAGGACTTAAATTCAGAGAGTTATAACTAAGCTACACATCTTTTCAGACATCATATTTTTATGTTTTTAAAAAGCATAAATATAATAAAACGTATTTTCCTAGCTGGTGTTCTGCAATTCCATATTTCACATTGCTTTTCATTCTTAAACCTGAATTTTGGTGGCTATTAGTCTACAGTTTTAAGAAACTGCTTTTCTATACTTGAAAAGAAATATTTGTAAATGACTCAAAAATCAAAATCCACATGACATCTGTTGCTCACAGCAAGAACATCACTTATTCACCTTTATTGTTCAAAATCATTTACATTTAACGTAGAGACAATTAACTACACACATAATGAAAAATAATCACATAATTAAGTATTCTTCACAGCACCAGAACACTTTAAAAATATTACTGCAGAAAGTTGGCATTACAGTGTGAGGGCAATTTTAACAAAGTAATACAAAAGGTGATTTTAATATTTTTTAATCCCTTTTTCAGGTGTGAGAATATGCTTAAGGTTAGGAGAAAAATAACCAGGTTTTCTTATTTTCAATTTCAGTATTTAAAAAAATCTCATCTCCTATTTTTAGAGAATGTATTTGAAAGAAAAAAAAAAGATTATTGTTGAAATTCTAGTGTTTCTGTGGATGAGGATAATCCATGAGTAGTAGTGATGGATTATATTAATGTAAATTCTATACTGCTGGGAAGCTTGGTATTCTGCTGAGAGACATTCAAATCTAGCCTACAACCTGGCTGTAAAGACATTTTGGAGGAAGGTTTGAGACTCTTCATGAGGTGTCAAATAGGAGTAGGGTAGATATTGGGATGGTGTTTCACTTTGGAAGCAACAATTCTAGAAAAATACAAAGCATCTGGTTTAGTTGCTTGCTTGTGGACTGAATTGTTTTTCAATTTATTTAAAAATTCAAGTTTTGTAAAATCTTTCGATATGGCGACTCCATAATATATACTGACAACATGACTCTTAACACCCCTGTATGTTTTAACCATGTTCAACCTGGTATTGAACATAACTAACAACATGTCTCAACACAATCAGCAATTTTATTTCATATTTTTATTTTACTTTAAGTTCTGGGGTACATGTGCAGATCTTGCAGGAATGTTACACAGGTATGCACATGCCATGGTGGTTTGCTGCCTCCATTCCCCCGTCACCTACATTAGGTATTTCTCCTAATGTTATCCCCTCTGCAATCTCCCACACTCTGCTATCCTTCCCATAAGCCCCCAACCCCAATAGACCCCAGTGTGTGGTGTTCCCCTCCCTGTGTCCATGCGTTCTCAATGCTCAACACTGACTTATGAGTGAGAACATGTGGTGTTTGGTTTTCTGTTCTTGTGTCAGTTTGCTGAGAATGATGGTTTCCAGATTCATCCATGCCCCTGCAAAGAACATGAACTCATCCTTTTTTATGGCTGCATAGTATTCCATGGTGTATATGTGCAACAGTTTCTTTATCCGATCTATCATTGATGGGCATTTGGGTTGGTCCCAAGTCTTTGCTATTGTAAACAGTGCCACAATGAATATACGTGTGCATGTATCTTTATAATAGAACGATTTATAATCCTTTGGGTATATACCCAGTAATGGGATTGCTGGGTCAAACGGTATTTCTATTTCTAGATCCTTGAGGAATCACTACACTGTCTTTCACTATGGTTGAACTAATTTACACTCCCACCAACCGTGTTCCTATTTCTCCACACCCTCTCCAGCATCTGTTGTCTCCAGATTTTTTAATGATTGCCGTTCTAACTGGCATGAGATGGTATCTCAGTGTGGTTTTGCTTTGCATTTCTCTAACGGCCAGTGATGATGAGCATTTTTTCATACATTTGATGGCCACATAAATGTCTTCTTTTGAAAAGTGTCTGTTCATACACTTTACCCACTTTTTGATAGGGTTGTTTGTTTGCTTGTAAATTTGTTTTAGTTCTTTGTAGATTCTGGATATCAGCCCTTTGTCAGATGGCTAGCTTGCAAAAATTTTTTCCCATTCTGTTGGTTGTCAGAACCCTCTAATGATTGTGTCACTTGCTATGCAGAAGCTCTTAAGTTTAATTAGATCACATTTGTCCATTTTGGCTTTGTTGCCATTGCTTTTGTTGTTTTAGTCATCAAGTCCTGGCCTATGCTTATGTCCTGAGTGGTATTGCCTAGGTTTTCTTTTGAGGTTTTTATGGTTTTAGGTCTTATGTTTAAATATTTAATCCAACTGGAGTTAATTTTAGTATAAGGTGTAAGGAAGGTGTCCAGTTTCAGCTTTCTGCACATGGCTAGCCAGTTTTCCCAACGCCATTTATTAAACAGGGGAATCCTTTCCCTATTGCTTGTTTTTGTCAGGTTTGTCAAAGATCAGATGGTTGTAGACGTGTGGCGTTGCCTCTGAGGCCTCTGTTCTGTTCCATTGGTCTATATCTCTGTTTCTGTACCAGTACTATGCTGTTTTTGATTACTGTAGACTTATAGTATAGTTTGAAGTCAGATATGTGATGCCTCCAGCTTTACTCTTTTTGCGTAGGATTGTCTTGGCTATGTGGGCTCTTTTTTGGTTTCAAATGAAGTTTAAGGTGTTTTTTTTCCAGTTCTGTGAAGAAGGTCAATGATAGCTTGATGGGGATAGCATTGAATCTATAAATTACTTTGGGCAGTATGGCCATTGTCATGGCATTGATTCTTCCTAACCATGAGCATGGAATGTTTATCCATCTCTTTGTGTCCTCTCTTATTTTCTTGAGTTGTGGTTTGTAGTTCTCCTTGAAGGGGTCCTTCATTTCCTTGTTAGTTGTATTGCCAGGAATTTTATTATCTTTGTAGCAATTGTGAATGGAAGTTGGCTCATGATTTGGCTCTCTGTTTGTCTGTCTCGGTGTATAGGAATGCTTTTGATTTCTGCACATTGATTTTCGTATCTTGAGACTTTGCTGAAGTTGCTTATCAGCTTAAGGAGATTTTGGGCTGAGACGGTGGTGTCTTCTAAATAAGCAATCATATCGTCTACAAATAGAAACACTTTGACTTCATCTTTTCCTAATTGGATACCCTTTATTTCCTTATCTTATCTGATTGCTCTGGCCAGAACTTCCAATAGTATGTTGAATAGGAATGGTGAGAGAGGGCATTTTTAGTGCCAGTTTTCAAAGGGAATCCTTCCAGTTTTTGATCATTCAGTATGATATTGGCCGTGGCTTTGTCATTAATAGCTTTTATTATTTTGAGATACATACCATCCACACCTAGTTTATTAAGAGATTTTAGCATAAAGTGCTGTTGAATTTTGCTGAAGGCCTTCTCTGCATCTATTGAGATAACAATGCGGTTTTTGTTTTTGGTTCCGTTTATGTGATGGATTACATTTATAGATTTGCATATGTTGAACCAGCTCTGCATCCCCAGGAGGAAGCATACTTGATCATGGTGGATAAGCTTTTTGATGTGCTGTTGCATTCGGTTTGCCAGTATTTTATTGAAGATTTTTGCATTGATGTTCATCATGGATATTGGCCTGAAATTTTATTTTTTAGTTGTGTCTCTGTCTGGTTTTAGTATCAGGATGATGTAGGTCTCATAAAATGTGTTAGGGAGGATTCCCACTTTTTGTATTGCTTGGAATAGTTTCAGAAGGAATGGTAACAGCTCCTTTTTGTATGTCTTGTAGAATTCAGCTGTGAACCGATCTAGACCTAGACTTTTTTTTCTTGGTAGGCTATTAATTGCTGCCGCAATTTCAGACCTTGTTATTGGTCTATTCAGGGATTTGACTTCTTCCTGGTGTAGTCTTGGGAGGGTGTGAATGTCCAGGAATTTATCCATTTCTTCTAGATTTACTGGTTTATGTAAATAGAGTTGTTTGTAGTAATCTCTGATGGTAGTTTGTATTTCTGTGGAATCGGTGGTGATATCTTCTTTATCATTTTTTATTGCATCTATTCGATTCTTCTCTCTTTTATTTTTTATTAGTCTGGCTAGCAGTCTATTTTGTTTATCTTTTCAAAAAAACCAGCTCTTGGATTTACTGATTTTTTGAAGGATTTTTTTGTGTTTTTATCTTCTTCCGTTCGTTCTGCTCTGATCTTACTTATATCTTGTCTTTTGCTAGCTTTTGAATTTGTTTGATCTTGCTCCTCTAGCTCTTTTAATTGTGATAATAGGGTGTCGATTTTAGATCTTTCCTTGCTTCTCATATGGGCATTTAGTGCTATAAACTTCCCTCTAGACACTCCTTTAAATGTGTCCCAGAGATTCTGACATGTTGTGTCTTCATTCTCATTGGTTTTGCAGAACATCTTTAATTATGCCTTCATCTCATTGTTCATCCAGTCGCCATTCAGGAGCAAGTTGTTCAGTTTCCATGTGGTTGTGTGGTTTTGAGTGAGTTTCTTAATCCTGAGTTCTAATTGCACTGTGGTCTGAAAGATTGGTTGTTATGATTTCTGTTCTTTTGCATTTGCTGAGGAGTGATTTCCTTCCGATTCTGTGGTCAATTTTAGAATAAGTGTGATGTGGTGCTGAGAAGAATGTATATTGTGGATTTGTGGTGGAGAGTTCTGTAGATGTCTATTAGGTCCACTTGGTCCAGATCTGAGTTCAAATCCTGGATATCCTTGTTAATTTTCTATCTCGTTGATCTAATATTGACAGTGGAGTGTTTAAGTCTCCCACTATTATTGTGTGGGAGTCTAAGTCTCTTTGTAAGTCATTAAGAACTTGCTTTATGTATCTGGGTGCTCCTGTTTTGGGTGCATATATATTTAGGATAGTAAGCTCTTCTTGCTGCATTGATCCCTTTACCATTATGTAATGCTCTTGTCTCTTTTGATCTTTGTAAGGTTAAAGTCTGTTTTATCAGAGACTAGGTTTTCAACCCCTGCTTTCTTTTTTTGCTTGTTTTTTTTTTTTTTCTCTCCATTTGCTTGGTAAATCTTCCTCCATCCCTTTATTTTGAGTCTATGTGTGTCTTTGCATATGAGATGGGTCTCCTGAATTCAGCACACCAATGGGTCTTGACTTCTTATCCAATTTGCCAGTCTGTGTCTTTTGATTGGAGCATTTAGCCCATTTACATTTAAGATTAATATTGTTATATGTGAATTTGATCCTGCCACTATGATGCTAGCTGGTTATTTTGTCTGTTAGTTGATGCAGTTTCTTCATTGTGTTAATAGTCTTTACCATTTGGTATGTCTGTTTTTGGAGTGGCTGGTAATGATTGTTCCTTTCCATGTTTAGTGCTTCCTTCAGGAGCTCTTGTAAGGCAGGCTAAGTGGTGATGAAATCTCTCAGCAATTGCTTGTCCATAAAGGATTTTATTTCTCCTTCACTTATGAAGCTTAGTTTGGCTGGATATGAAATTCTAGGTTGAAAGTTCTTTTCTTTAAGGATCTTGAATATTGGTCCCCCACTCTCTTCTTGCTTGCAGGGTTTCTGCAGAGAGATCGGCTGTCTGATGGGCTTCCCTTTGTGGGTAACCTGACCTTTCTCTCTGGCTGCCCTTAGCATTTTTTTCCTTTTCAACCCTAGTAAATCTGACAATTATGTGCCTGGGGGTTGCCCTTCTTGAGGAATATCTTTGTGGTGTTTTCTATATTTCCCGGATTTGAATGTTGGCCTGCCTTGCTAGGTTGGGGAATTTCTCCTGGATAATATCCTGAAGAGTAGTTTCCAGCTTGGATTCATTCTCCCCATCACATTCAGGTACACCGATCAAAGGTAGATTAGGTCTTTTCACATAATCCCATTTTTCTTGGAAGCTTTGTTCATTTCTTTTCACTCTTTTTTCTCTAATCTGGCCTTCTCATTTTATTTCATTGAGTTGATCTTCAATCTCTGATATCCTTTCTTCTGCTTGATTGATTTGGCTACGAAACCATATTCACCTTGGTATTGAAATGGAAATGCCAGACGTCTGGTGAGTTTCATTCAATGTCTCTGTTGAGTTCGAAGGCTACAATTTTAATTGCTTCTCTCTCCACTGGTCCTTATTCTTACCTAATAGGCTTATTTCTCAGATGTTAAATCACATAGCATATAATTTTCTTTGTACCTCCTTCAAAACTTTATATAATATAGAAGAGTAAACAAATACCACATCATAATATAAGCCTGAGAAGACTCAAATTTAGCTTCTTAAAGTAATTAATATTACTAAAATTTTACTTCATAAGGAAAAAGATTATTTTTTAATCTATCTTCCCAAATATTTTATACAACAAAACACAAGAAAAATCTAAGAGTAATACAAATATGAAATAAAACGTTATTATAAATTATTCATGATTAGTAAAAATACTTATTTAATACCATGTAAAATTGTTAATAATAGTAATACATTTTTACTGTTAATAATAGAATTAAAAAGTCTACTTATTTGGAGAATCCTGGCTCTTGCATTTTTGATTCAATATTTCGTGGTTCTAATATTAATTTTACATCTTTTTTGAAATAATAGTCATAAAAAAATTACAAAAGTATATAAAACAAACCAAAACAGATAATTATAATCATGGGCTTTGCTCACTCAAAAAACTATAAACATTTTCAAACCCATTCACCAAGAAGACATAGGGTTTATATGTTTGTTTCTGTGTTTTCATCTTTCAATGGACTTATAAGCAAAATTTACTGAGAACTATAAATTGCTTCCTTAAACTTGAAACAGTTGTTGTCCTAAAAATTTTATAGATTCATAAACCATTTTAACTCTTTATTTGGAATGTTATTTATGTAGATATGGGTTTCCAGTATTTGAAAGTCCACAGAGAGAGGATCTTTTATGTTTAATATACTTACATCGTTAGTTATAATTTTGTGGAGCAACAGAAACTTTCATTCATGGTGGTATGAATGAAAAATGGTTCAGCCATTTTTGAAGGCAGTTTGCTAGTTTCTTGTAAGTCTAAACATACTCTTGTCCTTTGTATTCACTCAAATTAGTTGAAAACTCATGTTCACATAAAAATTTGCACATGAATGCTTATAGCAACTCTATTCTCTTTGATTTTGTTGTTTTTGTTTTGAGACAGAGTGTTGCTCTGTCAACCAAGCTGGAGTGCAGTGGCATAGTCTCAGCTCACTGCAACCTCTGCCTCCCAGGGTCAAGTGATTCTCCTGCCTCAGCCTTCTGAGCAGCTGGGACTACAGGAGTGCACCACTGCATCCAGCTAATTTTTGTATTTTTAGTAGAGATGGGTTTCACCATATTGGCCAGGCTAGTCTTGAACTCCTGACCTTGTGATCCATTCGCCTTGGTCTCCCAAGTGCTAGGATTATAGGCGTGAGCCACCACACCCAGCCAACAATTTACTCTTAATTGCCAAAACTTAAAAGCAATCAAGATGACAGCTCTGTGGCTGGTTTGTGTGCCCAAAGCTTCCTCTGGCTGAAATTGCATACTCGTTGTTATATCAGTCTGAAGTCCTGGGGGGTAGCTCTGCCCCCCCACTGCTCTGCTGGACATTGCCCTTTTAGAGTTTCTCTGTGGTAGCTCTGGCCCCATAGCAATTTTCTGATTTAGCCCCAAACTTCTCAGGAGTATTCTTTGAAATCTATGTGGAGGCAAGCTTCCACGGCTTATACACTCTGACATAAACACTATCAAAATTTACTACCTATGTGTTTTGGAGAAGTTGCCACCATGGCCCTGCTTGCACGTGAGCCCACTAGATCCTCACGTGAGTCAGCCAAGGAGCAGGACAATGGAATGCAGGGAGCAAAGCCTTGAAATCGTTCTGTCCCCTGGGCCCTTGCAATTGGCCTGTGATGGAAGGGGCATCCCTGATGATATCCAAAACATCTCTGAAATAATTCTTCCATTATTTTGGATAATGGTTTCTGGTTCTATTTAGATGGTTATTTATTTATTTATTTATTTATTTTTTGAGGCACAGTCTTACTCTGTCGTCCAGGGTTGAGTGCAGCTGTGTGATCTCAGGCTCACTGCAACCTCCACCTACTGGGTTCAAGCAATTCTCCTACATCAGCCTCTCAAGAAGCTTGGATTACTGGCATATGCCACCATGCCTGGCTAATTTTTGTACTTCCAGTAGAGTTAGGGTTTTACAGTTTTGCCAGGCTGGTCTCAAACTCCTGACCTCACGTGATCCATCCACCTTGGCCTCCCAAAGTGCTAGGATTACAGTAGATGGCTATTTTTTTCTCCTCTTAATTATACTAATGAATAATTCTTAGATTCAGTTGAGATGGCTGATTCAAATTAATCTCCTTATTATATTTGGTCACAGCCTCACACCCTTCATTTTTCTTCCTGAACAAACTTTCGCATGTTTTCAAATACAAATAACCTAAGAATTTTGCAAATTTTTAAGTGTTGCTTTCCTTTTTATTAACAATTCCTTTTTAAAATCATTTGTCTCTTCCACATTTTACTATAGGCAGTCAAGAGAATCCAAGCTGAACCTTCTATTGCTTGGAAATAGCTTCAGTTAAATCTCCAATTTTGTTGCTCACAAGTTCTACCTTCTAGAAAACACAACAAGCATATAAACACAATTCAGCCAAACTCTTTGTCACTATATAATAAGAATCACATTTCTTCAGTTTGTAATACTTTGTTCCTCATTTTCCTCTTAAGCCTCATACAGAATGGATTTTACTGTCCCTACTTCTACTAACCTTCTGTTTATGACCACCTACATATTCTCTAAGAAGTCGAGGCTCCCTCTACATCTCTCCTCTCTTCTTTCTGGACCTTCAGTGGAATTGCCCTTAATGGCATAATATAGGCTTTTTCTAGCATGCACATAAAAACTTTTCCAGGTTCTACCCTTTACCCAGTGCCATAGCCAGTTCTATATTTTTCGGTATTTGTTATATCAGCATCCCACTCTTGGTACCAATTTTCTGTTTAAACCATTTGGACTGCTGTAACAAAATACTATAAAATAGGTAGCTTATAAACAACATAAATTTATTTCTCACAATTCTGGAGGCTGAGACGTCCAAGGTCAAGTGGTGGCAAATTTGGTGTCTACTGAAGGCCTGCAATTTGTGGCTCATAAACAATGTCTTCTTGCTGTGTCTTTACATGTCGGAAGGGGCTAGCCCAGTTTTCTGGGGTTTCTTTTATAAGAGCACTATTTCCAATCATGAGGGCTCCAGCCTCATTACCTAATCACCGCCCAAATGCCAATACTTTGGGGTTTAGGATTTTAACATAGATTCACAGCCTATTCAAAGTCTTCCTTTGCAAAGCTGTCTAGATATGAGTTTCCTATTTTTAAGAGACTTCAAATAAGGGAGGTTTTATATGTGTATTATATTGTTTTCAGCAACAAAAAAAATGTTAGATATATTTCAATACATCTGTGTTTAATTTTGTTTTGCCTTGCCTTGGCACCCTTTTGTTTTGGAAATGATACTTACCTTCTTACTTTAAAAAGTTTCTTTCACTTTAAGATGGATTTACTGTTTATTCTTTAAATGCCTCATAGTTATTTTACTAGCACACACATTCCATTATAGAAAATATTGATACTTTTGAAACACTTGTCTTTTGGTAGAAGAAAAAGTGTTCAGAGTTAACTGTAACTGAAACTTGTTGTAGACACTTTATCAAACATCTCTTAGTTTTCCTGGGATAGTCTCAATCTAAACCTATTGTTCTAGTATCATGTCCAGTAAATGCCATCTTTTACACTCAAATGTGTTGCATTTGGACAATAAATTATATGATTCCCCTCAATAAGAAGAAAAACAAGAATGACGCATGTGATATAAAAATCACCATTAATTATCACCGAGAAGAGTCTTGCTCACGGCTCTGACTTATGTTTGACTCACAGTACTGTTGTGCAGGATGTTCTATGCCTTAATACAGAATATATTCTGTTTTTGTCATAAACAAGTTATATTACATCTTATCAGAAAACATGAGCAGAATTTTTATTTTAATAGAGGACTGTTAATCACTATGTCCTTTGTCAACATTTTCTATACCTCTTCTCACTTAATTTATGATGTGCCTCAAAACCCTCGTTTCTCTTTTCCTTGAAAGTATTTTAAATAAGCCCAAACTTGAGTATTCTTTGAAATTTTGAGTATTTTGAGTATTTCAAGAAACTTTGAGTATTTCTTGAAACAATTTCAGAAAATTGTAATTTGATATGCTGTGAAATCACTGTATTCTGGATATTACTACATATGTTTATAATGAAAGTGGTAATAATTATATGTATTTTTTAGGCTTACTTCCCATTATAATCTTGAGGGACTGTCAAGAGATGGTTTACTAATCCAAGTGTCTCTGATAATGACTATAGTCCTAAATTTCTGGGTCACTGTATAAACTACAGTTTTGCCAAGACAGTGGAAATTCTGTTTTTAGATGAGTTTTAGATAAGGATCAATAAGCATGTAGGCAATTAAATTCAAACTATTGGCTATAAGCTGCCTCTGTAGACATGTTTCTTTAATGTGTTCACTTTAATGGGGTGAAAGTAATTGTATTTACATTCATATGTATTAGTTTGTGTTTTTATTTAACAACAAATTTTAAGAATTGGAAATTCTTTGTTTTGTCTTGGCTTTCCTCCCTTCCCTGAGCTTGTATCTACTTATTCATAAACATGCAGGGACAACAGCAGGTGAACAATGATCCAACCTAGATTGAACATTATACTTCTACATCAAAGATAAAGAGGGTCCAGGGAAATTAATCTTTTGTCGTAGGAAGTTTATTAAAAATGCTAAATCAGGAGCTGATGGCAGCTTAAATAGCTTGAAGTAACACTCTAGGGGAAATTTTCTAAAATCCTATCTGCTAAGGTAGATTTGGTTCAAGAAGAGGCAAAGATCAAGTAAGAAAAAATAGCCTAGTTTTAGAACACTGCTGTCTTGACCTTAAATATTAAAGGTAAGAAACTAAAGAAAATTTTTACACAATAGACATATATTGTTAAGAGTTCTGTTTAGTGCTAAAAGTCTGCATTCTTTGTTAGCTTCAGAAAATATCTAAAACTAAATAATTAAAACTATCTCTGAACAAAAAATAAATAAAGTATCAACATTGAAAAATTGCTGCTTAAACATTTATATTCATGCATAACTGGAGCTTATCTCCTATAAATATTTGCTGTGAAAACTATTACAGAGTGAAATGCTTCTTTGAATAAGACATAGTCTCAATTTTAGGACTTGTTCATCGAGGAATAAGAAGATGGAACCTATGCTACAATCTTCTATTACATATATTGTAATTGATTGAGGTGTATGTTAAATGGCATAGACTGTGATCTGGCAAATATGTATTATGCTCTGTAACATATATAATAAGGATTTTAAGACTAGTATAAAAATTAGCTTTTGAAAACTCTAGGAGACACCTCTAATTTCCATTCTGATATGTAAAGTCCTTGTAAGTTGTCAATCCCATACTCATAAGAACAAAGCGAAATAATTGATAATGAGAGCTCTTGTTAGATGTATTAGAGAATTGAGGTCACATAGCAAACTACCATCCTGGAAACAGAAGACACAGACAAATACAATGAATCGTAGCTTATAGAGAACAGAAGATGCTGGAGTCAATAACAGGTAGAAACACTTAAACAGTAATTAACAAATGACTATAGGTTGAGTATGGACTAATTTGAAAATTAAAACTTCTGAGGACTCAGTCTTAGGAAAGATCTCACTTTGCTCAGTTTTACCTCCAGAAGCCCCACCAGATTCTTCTGGAAAAGACTGGAAAACATTTTCTAATTCCAGTAGAAAGAGGTAGAGTAGGATGAGGTGGAGTGCCATTTTCAAATATACTCAGAGCATAATGTTCTCAATAACAAATTTCCCTCAAGGGAAAATATTTCACTGGAACCTTAAATGACCTAGGAAAAGAGGAATCAGACATCTCCAATATTCTCTAGCCTTCATATCTCATGTAAGGGAGAATTTAAAAAGGCTAAGAAATGCTTCTAAAGGTCACAGCCCAGAGATTTTGGCACACACACAAAATGAGCATTTAATCATAAAAATTACAGAATGTCTCCCCCCAATAACATCTTGACAGGGCTCCAGGATAGAAACAGTGGATAATAACTGAAAGAGCTACAAAACAGACTCTGTTTAAGGAGTTCCTAAGGAGTCCCAAAGACAACATGGAAATTAAAGCAAGGACATTATAGCAAATATTAACCACAGCATAGTCTCCTGGCCAAATAAACATAAAACCTCTCACAAAAAGCCTATTTCTCTCAGTCCTTATTACCTAATACATCACGTTTTTGCTTTCAACAAAAAAAAATTACAAGACATGTTAAAAAAGGCAAGAATAAAACAGCCTGAAGAGACACAGCAAACATCCATATTCAGATATGGATGAGATTTGGGAATTATCAGACAAGGAATTTAAAGTGATTATAATGTAATTAATATGCAGAGGACTTTAATAAAAAATCAACAACATGCAAAAACAGATGAATAGTGTAAACAGAGAGATGAAAACCTTAAGAAAGAAACAAAAAGAAATGCTAGAAATCAAAAACAGACAAAGATAATTTTAAAATGCCTTTGATGGTTTTAGCATTTAACTGGGCACAGCTGATGGGAAAAAAAAAAAAAAACGTATCAGTGAGCTTGAAGATAGGGAAACAGAAACATCTCAAACTAAAAAATGAAGACAATAAAAACAAGCAAAAAATCCAAGTAAACCAGAACACTTTGCTCAAGAACTGTTCTACTATTGCAAAAGATGTAAATACACATAGTGGACATTCTGGAAGAAGAAGAAGAAAGAGACAAAGGGGTAAGAGAAACATTTGAACTAATAATAGTGGCTGATAATTTTTCAAAATTAATGACAGGCACTATACCACAGATACAGGAAGCTCAGAGAACACAAAATAGGGTAAATGCTGAAAAATCAACATTTGGAGTTACCATAGTAAAGTTTCATAAAATCGAAGACAAAGAGAAATGCTTCAAAGAAGCTAAACGGGGAAAACTCACTTTACTTATAAAGGAGCAAGAGTAACAATTACATCAGATTTCTCTACAAAAACCATGCAAACAAGAAGAAAGTAGAATAAAATAAAGTATTAAAAATTTTTACAAAAATGACCCAGAATTTTGTATTCTGTTAAATTATCTTCAGAAATAAAGGAGAAATAAAAATGTTCTTTAAATAAACAAAAATGGAAAAAATCTGTTGCCGGTAGAAATGCATTGCAAAAAATGGTAAAATAAAATCTTTATTTCCTCTTAATTGATTTAATAGAGCTGTTTGTTTAAAAAAATAATTTTCCCAGCACTTTGGGAGGCCGAGGCGGGTGGATCGCAAGGTCAAGAGGTCAAGACCATCCTGGCCAACATGGTGAAACCCCGTCTTTACTAAAAAATACAAAAAAATTAGCTGGGCGTTTGGCACGTGCCTGTAGTCCCAGCTACTCGGGAGGCTGAGGCGGAAGAATCGCTTGAACCCAGGAGGCGGAGGTTGCAGTGAGCCAAGACTGCGCCACTGTGCTCCAGCCTGGCAATACAACAAGACTCCATCTCAAAAAAAAAAAAAAAAAAAAAAAAAAAAAAAAATTAATTTTAGGCGGAGCACAGTGGCTCACACCTGTAATCCCAGCACTTTGGGAGGCCAAGGCAGGTAGAGCACCTGAGGTCAGGTGTTGCAGTCCAGCCTGACCAACATGGTGAAACCCCATCTCTACTAAAAATACAAAATTAGCTGAGTGAGGCGGCACATGTATGTAATCCCAGCTACTTGGGAGGCTGAGGCAGGAGAATAGCTTGAACCCTGGAGGTGGAGGTTGAAGTGAGCCGAGATCACACCACTACACTCCAGCCTGGGCAACAAGAGCGAAACTCTGCCTCAAAAACAAACAATTGTAATGATATATTGGGTGATTCGAATTAAAAAGAATATTAGCAAGGCTACAAGTTGCAGAGGGAGAAATTGAGAATATTCAGTTATAAGGAGAAAGATCAATTGTAAATATATAAGAATGTTAATTTTTAAAATCTTAATGGTAATGTTAAAATTCATAGAACTCTACACTATAAAGGTCAATTTTACTGTATAATAATTTTTAAAATACAACATAAAGCTTTTTACAGATTTAAAACTAAAAACTCTGGGAAATCAAAACAAAAAAAAATTTTATGATATTAAGCCTATTGATGAACGCTTCATGAATGAAAGAGCCCAAAATATAAATCAAAATATGAAAGGTAAGACATCTTAACAGCTAGGGACAATGAGAGGAGGCTGTTTGGGTGGAAGAAATGACACTATGGAATATTCCAATATGCTTCAGCCAAGGCATACAAAGAGAGAAATGTATTGCCCAGCAAGAAAGGACAGTAGTTTATTAGAGAAATAAATTCTAGCTCTATCTACTGGAAACATTGGAGCTTCAGTTAGGAATTTAATAAAATAGTCCTATTATGTAATAATAGGCCTTGAAAAAAAAATTGTACAAATGAAAGAAGATATGTAATCAGGAATAAGTTCAAATAACAAGTAGCTGAGTAAACTAAAAAGGGCTTTGCATGATTTCTATTTATTTATTTATTCATGGAGAAAATGTACACCTGTCAAGTCATTTTATAATTGGTTTGTGCTCATTATTCCAGTGTCAACTCAAATACCATATACCCAGATGGATATTTCTCTTTATAATACTTTCTTACAGTAATTTATCCTAGTAGCTTTAATCTTATCTAAAATTCACTAAATTAATTTATTTAATTGTTTATCTCCCAGAGCACACTGAAAGAGAAGAAATTTTGTCAATGGCTGAATCTCAATCATTTTACAACACACATAATGTCAAATCAATATTCGTTTATTGACAAAGTATGTGAAGAATGAAAAAAGGTAATAATCAAAAATAATCTGGAGCTTAGAACCCGCATAACTGGTAAAATACACATTGAATCTACAGACATCAAAAAAGAAATTTCATTAGTGAAAAATGATGGACTCAGCTTTGGACATCAATGATGTTTGAAAACACTGAGGTAGTGATATCTAGTGAGGAGATGAAAATGTAAAATTAGTATTTAGTGGAGTGTTTGATACTGCAAAAATAGACTAAGCAGTCATTACATTAATGCTGAATAATTTGCAGGAATAAGATGTCTCAGAGAGGGGCTTCGAGTATGAGAGAGAAGGAGATAAAGCAAAGGAAAATAAAAGAGATTGGTCAGTTACACAGAGAAGCAAAACTGTGTCAAAATCAGAAATAAGAAAGTGTGAAAAGTTTAATACTGCCGGAAGTGAGAAATAGCCTGATTATTAGAAAATCTAGAAGTAAAACTGTGTAAGTGAAGTGCAAATATTACTCTATTATCTAGCAGAACTTAAAAAACAAAAACTTAAAAAAATCGGGGTAGAGAAATGCACGTAAAAAAAAATAAAACAAAACGGGCCCAGAGAAGCAGCCAACATCAAGCATAAGAGTACTATGTAGCAACAAGGAAGCAAACATTTCAGAAATCAGTGTGGAAAGGTGGACATGTGTCAGAGTCTCAAGGAGAAATTTGTTTTTGGAAAAGCACAATCTCTTTTCAAAGCAGGAGAACAGGAAACAATGATAAGTGAGTGAATACAAAGGTAAATTATATTTTAAGAGTGCCAAGACTGAGGAAGTTTATGCCAGATGACCTCCATCCTCAATAAATTATGTGGGACACTTCTATATTGAAAGAGAAAAATGAGACTGAAAAGCCATTGAAATAAAGGGTTGGGAAAAACAGACAAATTTAAAATACTTCTACAGAGACAGAATCAGTATGAGATAAATAAAAGAATTGCCGGGTAGAGGTTAAGAGTTAGGAGACTCAATATCATGTTATTATACCTAGTACCTGTTACATGTTTCCATAAACATTTCCAGTAAAATCAGGCTGAATGAGAGCAGGAAATGCAGAAGACACAGGCAGAGAATTGGCTTAGAGAGCACTATATTTTATTTGTTTACTTGTCTAAATTTAAATTCTCTAAATTCGTACTCTCTATATTGGCATTTCCTTCTAGATGTTTGCTTTCAATGGTTACCCCCTCCTATCTTTCTAGTTTTCTTGGATGATGGATGAAAAACAAACAAGAAAATGTAGTGTGATAATGTGTCTAAGTTTTGTTTAAGTCTTTAAAGGTCTTATTATGCTTTGCATGTAGATAAAGAGAAGACTGCTTCCACCTTAACAGTGAGAAACAGCCAAATAATCTTCAAAATTATAACTTTACTTGATCCCATCAGAGATAGCAAGTACCAAGGCAAACAAATAAACTGAACTGGAAAGTGTGAAAAGTCACTGCTAAGAGATACGAGACCGTAATTTTTCACCTTTGGAGGATCACAAAAAAAAAGTTGGTTGTTACACAAGAAGGTAAGAAAAAGAAGATAGCCAAAATGTTAACTAATTTTTAAAGACCAGGAGTGGGACAGTATGACAACTTGGAAAAGTGGGGAGCGAAACCCAACATGAATTTACAGCCTTCCACAAGGAGTTCACAGGAAGGACTAAAGCAAGGCAAAAAAAAAACAAAAAAAAACACAGAAAACCCTTCTCCATGATACAGGGTACAGGAGGTGATTGACTGCTGTGAGAGAAAAGACACAAACCCACGCCCACTTCCCTCAGAAATTTCTCTCATTGGAGCAAAAACATTAGGCTACCAGTGAGAGTCAGCTAACTCTCAAGCTCCCAGGGCCAGTGAAGACTCCATTGCTTCTGTGGTACAGGAGTGAGGAGAAGGAATACACATCTCTATGTGGGGGAGGATAAGAACACTCTCAATAACAATATGTAAATAAAGACACATTGTAGCGGGAGGAATAGAAGTAGGGTTGTCAGATTTTGCAAATAAAAATACAATATAGTTAAATTTGGATATCAAACACAGTACAAATAACTTTCTTAGTATAACTATGTTTTTCTTACTATAACTTTCTTAGTATAACCATATTTGCATGGACAGTAAATTCCATTGGATATATAATGATTATATACATATATACATGTATATATAGGCTATATAATGATTATGTATATGGGATATATGTACATAAATATATATGATGATTAACCATTTATCATACATTCATTGAACTGGGAATCCTGTATTTTATCTAGCAACCCAAGGTAGAAGCAGTTTCTGCCTATAAGGGAGGAGGAGAAGATCCTCTTGTGACCAGATGCTATTTGCTCTATAGTCCATGTAAATCCAGCAACTGACTTGTTTTCTGTAGCTAATCTGCCACTATCATTTCTTATCTGAATTATGGAGAAAGTCCTTTAAGTGGTGTAACTGTTTTCCTCCTTGCCCGAATACAGTCAATTATCAACACAGAAGCCAGAATGCTACTATTAAAATCTAAGTCATGTAATGTTATATCGTGTTATCTTCAACTCAAGTCTTCCAATGGCTTCCAGTATCACTCAGAGAAAAAGCCAACAAGTTTGTGGCCTATAAGACCTTCCCTGAATTAATTTACCTGCCGAGAACAGGCTCTCTTTCTGTTTATTGAATTTGCTAATCATATAGCTGTTTCTGGTTCTTCGTGGTTATTTATCCCCTCTGCTGAGAAGGCTCTTCTCTCAGCTAGCCACACATGGCTCTCTCTTCCCATTCTTTGGATCTTTTTTCAAATGGCACCAGTTAACTTAGTCCTTCCAGAACTGTGCGTGCTAAAATTGCACTTCACCATCCCATCCCATCTCACTGTCTCCTCATCATGCTTTATTGTTGACCTAAAACACAACTTATTTTATGTTTTGCTCTGCTTTCTTTCCTTTTTTTTTTTAAAAAAACAAGGTTTTGCTCTTGTTGCTATAGTGCAATGGCACAATCTCCGCCACCTCCTGGGTTCAAGCAACTCTCCTGCCACAGCCTCCTGAGTAGCTGGGATTATAGGCACCTACCACCATGCCCAGCTAATTTTTGTAATTTTAGTAGAGATAGGGTTTTGCCACGTCGGCCAGGCTGATCTTGAACTACTGATCTTAGGTGATCTACCTGTCTCCCACTTCCCAAAGTGCTGGGATTACAGGTGTGAGCCACGGTGCCTGGTCTGCTTTATTTTTTTCTTATATCCTATCTCCCCTCACTAAAACAGAGATTGGGAATTTTTGTGTTTTTTTCATGGTTATATCCTAGGATCTAGAAGAGTTCCTGGAAACATAATTGATGCTCCATAAATGTGTGTTGAAGAAATTAGTACATGAATGTACAAATGAATGAGCGAATTACAGCACAGAGTTTTGTGAATGTTGCTATAAAAATAAAGTTATTCTATTTTATAATATATATTATAATGTTTTTTAGAAATGTTGAGAAAAAACATGGTACATTTATATGCTGTTCCTTCTGAATATTCATACATTAGAGTATGACTTTTCTTGATTCCTTAGGGTGCCACAGGAACCCTCAATCTCACATTAAGTTTCCACATTGATATAAAGTGCTGCCTCAGATGGGACACACTGTAGCCTTTTAATACCAACATTCATCATGCTAAAATATATGCATGGCCTATAACTTCTGTGGAATAGCTTACAATGTGGAATAGGAGTGATCCCGAGGCAGAGCTTAAAATAAGCAAATAGGTCAAATGTTCAACTTACCTGCAATATTTTTAATTACTTGGCATATCTTTTTAAATGAATGTTCAGACCCTATCAAACCATCATGACACTAAACTTAAATGAGAGAAATACCAGGAGCCCCATGTGTTTCATTTTTTTTAATGCTTCAAGTGAAATGAATCTTTTGATTTTTTTTTTCATCCTGAAAATGTCTCTAAAGAGCCAATGGTTTAAATGCAAAGTTCTTCCCTTAAGGAAAAGGTTCGAAGTTTTCATTTTTCCAAGTGTAAAATATTACTTTCTCACATGAAAGTTTTGTCTATTTTATTGCTAGAGTTGAAAAAAGAAAAAGTCTTAGAACTTCTTTAATATAGCCCAATTCGTCAAACTGATTCTTTTTTGCTCTAGGTTATATTTCTCATTGATATTCCCTTTGGTTGCTAGAAATTTCTAAATTAGTGTTTCATACAACTAGGTGGCACACATTATTTAGCTAACTATTACCTTTCATTTGTATTCATTATGTGTATATGTGACTTTATCATTGCTCAGCATTATAATAACCATAAAGGAGTGATTTATATTGCCTTAGATAAAGAGATAAAAGTATTTCATTTAAAAATCAGCATCTTTTCTTATTATAATCTTTTAAAGGAAGAAATTTCATTAACGTAAAATGTCACTATTTATTTTAGTAGTATGAGTGTGTGTGCATTACGATACTGGTGAACTATAGCTTTCAGTATCTTGTTTTTTGTTTAGTTTTTTTAAATCTATGTGTCGTTTAAACCTCAAACTGTTGTCTTTTATTGTTGAAAATGATGTAATAATGGCAGCAGTAACTATGTATACTAAATTATATGTAAAGTTCCCTTACATAAGAAAAAAAATTCATTTCCTTTTTTTTGTTTTTTGGAACGCATACAAACCTACTTTGAATTCTACCAATATACAAAATATAAACACAGTCCACTCTTGTATTCATCTCTTTATATGAAGTAACTGCAATATTCACTTTCAGGATTATTCAACCTCTGACTAATTACTATGTAAGCATATCATTCAAATACAGTCATGTGGCAGTTAACAATGGGGCTACTTTGTGAGAAATGAGTTGTTACACAATTTTATAGTTGTGTGAATATTATAGAGTGTATTTACACAAACTTAGACACTGTAGCCTACTACACATGTAGGCTATATGTTATAGCCTATTGTTCCTAGGCTACAATTGTGTACAGCAGTTACTGTACTGTCGGCAATTGTAAAATAATGGTAAGCATTTGTGTATCTAAGCACAGTCTAAACACAGAAGAGGTACAGTAAACATGTTATTATAATCTCATGAGAACACCATGGTATATGTCTCCATTAACCAAAATATTATGTGGCTTATGACTGCATATATTTTGAGGAGACAAAGATTCTCTATGATTTTGAGAGTTTGTAATCATTAAATAAGATAAATCCTTAAAAATATAAATAGTATTTATCATTTACTATTAAAAATAACTAGTAATAAATTTCAAAAAGGTGATTGATAATTTTCTGTCTTCTTGTTTCTATGCTTTGTAAAATTTAATTATGTAACTGCTTCTATGAAACGATATTTTTGTTTACTTCAAGTAGATTTAAACCCAAAACAATTTTTACAGTCTTGACAGTTCCTATCTGTGATGGTTAATCTGTCAACTTGGCTAGCCATGATAACTAGATATTTTGCCAAACACCCAACTAGATGGAGCTGTTAATATATTTTTTAGATGAGATTAACATTTAAATCCATAGACTCTAAGCAAAACAGATTAACTTCTATAATGTGAGTGGGCCTCATTCAATCAGTTGAAGGCCTTACAAAAGACTGAGATCCTCTGAGGAAGAGATAATTCCACCTTTACACAGTCTTTAGGATCCAACCGCAGCATCGACTTTTCTCTAGTTCTTCCACTTCTGTCTGCCTAAAGATTTTAGGGGTTGCCAACCATCACAATTGCATAAGCCTATTCCTTAAAATACATTTATCTCTCTCTCTCTCTCTCTCTTCTATGTGTGTGTGTATATATATATATATATACACACACACACACGCGCGCACATGCATACACACACATAGCTTAATAATGGGAATATATTCTGAGAAATGCATTATTAGGAGATTTTGTCACTGTGAACATCATAGAGTATACTTATACAAACCTAGTTGGTATAGCCTACTGTGCACTTAGGCTATGTAGTAAAGCCTGTTGTTTCTAAGCCATAAACCTGTACAGCATGTTATTTTATTGCATACTCTAGGCAACTGTCACGCAATGGTAAGTATTTGTGTATCTAAGCATACCTATACAAAGAACAAGAACAGTAAAAATACCATATTGTAATCTTAAAGGACCACCACAGTATATGTGGTCTGTTGTTAATTGAAACATTGTTATGTGGTGCAGGACCATATAAATATATACATATTTGCAAACACATATACACACATGCATACATTCTATTATTTCTGTTCCTCTGGAGAATCCTGACTAATACATCATTTTACCACAGTCTTCATTGTAAATATCCTTGGCTCATTGGCTGATACCATCTCTGCTCTAAACTTTCTTTGGTCTTTTTCCCTCTGACCCTTCGCAGGCCACCAAAGCTCACCATTTTGGGTATAGAAGCTCTTGTGGGAGACAAACAAGACTTGGGACTTTTGGTGATCTTATAAATTCAGAGGAGGAAGAATGGAAGAAACTAAAATGCAAATAAAACAAATGATACCCAAACTAATCCAGAAAATAATCGGCCGTAGTGAAGATAAATTGAGAAGTCAATTTTAGGACCAAAGACCACATGTTCTCACTTATAAGTGGGAGCTGAACAATGAGAACACATGGAAACAGAGAAGGGAACAACACACAGTGGGGCCTGTAGGAAGGGAGGGTGGGGAGAAAGAGAGCATTAGGAAAAATAGCTAATGCACGCTGGGCTTAATCCTAGGTGATGGGTTAATAGGTGCAGCAAATCATCATGGCACACATTTACCAATGTAACAAACGTGCACATTCTGCACATGTACCCCAGAACTTAAAAATAAAGAACTGCCTCTAGATAAAATCACTATACATTTTTAAAAATTCTTTGTAAAAAAAAAACTTTAGGGTTTTCGAAAGGCAGTAATTATTTACTAGTGTGAAACTGTTGGCATACTACATTCTTCCAAAAATATAGATAAATAAACAGCCTGTAATTAACAGGAGTTTTGTTCGTGTAGAAGGGCAGTGACTTTGAACCATAAAGCACTTGAAGGCAGGTGAGTGGAATGGCTCAGCTAGGGGATCAAAGTGGGTGCCTTCCCCACCAGAGTGGGCAGACTAAGACTCTATCTTGAAGGAAACTGAGTAACAAAGCGTTCTGAAAGGGAGAACAATGGATACCAATAATAACAACAATGGGACTAAGTAATTTCACAGCTTTGTTTAATGATTAACCTATCCTCAGAAAAATAAGGAATCTCTGCTGTTTCTTTTTTATGTTGTACTATTTTCTATCTTAGAAATCAGAATTCAGGCCAGCAGTATTAACATTTTGTTCTCACTACATTAGAGTTTGTAGGTATTTAAAGGCTAAGGTGAGAATTGAACAAGTTTTATATTATTCCCATTGAAGTACTCATTCAAAGTTGTAAATAATCAACATAAAACTGAACTTTGGGAACACAATGTATTTGTAATTTTGAGGCTTGCTAATACTGTTACCTGTATCATCAGTCATTTTTAAAACAATGTGAACTTTGAAATATTTTGTCATCATTTTTGTTCATCCCTTCCAGATCTGGATTCATAAAGACTTTCCAAGACGATTTAATTATTTCAAACCATAAAAAGCTCTGCCAATATTTACCAATGGGGTTTTTAAACTGGACAGTATTGTTTCTGCTTTGTGACTTTGAAAGTTTAATTGATTGCTCTAGGGACACATTTTCAGTTGATTGATAAGAGAACATTTCAAATATTGTAACACTGCATATAGACCATAAATTTAAAATTGCTCCTTTATAAAGCTGATAAAATTTGATATTTTTCAAAATAAGCAAATATCTGGAAAAATTTAAGACTCTTTGAATACATGATCAAATGAAATAAACTACTATTTACTAAACATCTGTTCTGGAGAAGGGAGGGAACATTGATTAGCAAAGTGTAAAGAGAATAAAATTGAGTCCCTTCACTTAAAAGCCAAGACAGCATAGAAGAAGAAAGAATCAGCCAATAGCAAGGCCTCAAAAATATCTTAGAATTTAGCATGTTCCTCAAATTTAGTATTTTATTTTTTTCAGATCACCTAATAATTCCATTACTATTAAATTAAATGGAAATTACTATTTCCATTTAAATCTGGTAAGGCTTGTAATCAATTCCTACCTAGCTTAATCCTAGAAAACATCATCTTTGAAATGAGAATCAACATATTAATTGTGATCTTTAGTACATATTAACTTGGCTGTTTTTATACACCACCTAAAATTATCATGCATACATATTGTTGTATACATGGCATACATTGGGAGACAGTGCTTTATAGAAATACTATCTGAAGCTGGGAGCAGTAGCTCACGCCTGTAATCCCAGCACTTTGGGAGGCCAAGGTAGGTAGATAGCCTGAGGTCAAGAATTCAAGACCAGCCTGGCTAACATTGTGAAACTCCCTCTCTACTAAAAACACAAAAATTAGCCAGGCATGGTGGCGTATGCCTGTAATCTCAGCTACATGGGAGCCTAAGGCAGGAGAATTGCTTGAACCTGGGAGGCGGAGGTTGCAGTGAGCCGAGATTGTTCCACTGCACGCTAGCCTGGGCAACAAGAGCGAAACTCTATCTCTAAAAAAAAAAAAAAACATAGTGTCTGAAAAAGCTTAAAGAGATTGCATCAAGCGTCTAGAATGTAGAATTTCAATGCTTAGCATGAGAATTTTTTTCCATAGGACAACAACACTGGGTTTTAAAAACCTGTTCCTTAAACTAAACCGAAATCTGTCTTCTAATAGTGCCACATGAAAATACAGATACAGATTGTATGTCATCAATATTTAATTGGAAATTATACTGAGAGTATACTGGGCATATAGTGACCGTGGATTCCCAGGGATTTAAATGACTTCTATTTTACAAAATCTTTACTATTACTTAGTAAGACGTTAATTTTAATAAATTTATACTGATATATAATTTGCTTAATCGCCTAGTCTAGAGTATTTTCAGTATGTGTGGTTGAGTTTACCAATTCTCCTTCTTTAGCTCTTTCTTAAAATGAAAATTCAAAAAGAATTTGCCCACCTGCAACTTTCTAGGTTGTTCTATGTTACAAGTCTCTGTAATTTCATGAAACTCTCCAGTTTAATTTTCTACTTCTACTGATTCTACGGTTTCATATTTAAATACTCTTGGTATTTTCAGACATTCAGTGAGGAAACAATTTCATTTGTAAAAGTGCTCTTACATCACCCTAATTATTAAAATTGAGGATTTGAGTCTATGTTATTAGAAAAACAGCAGAATTACTAGAAAAAAATGTATAAACAAAAATCACCTAGAGATGAGTAAATTAAAAAGCTTATATTTGTTTAAATTATCCTGACTGGGAACATTCACGGGTATCTGTAAATATTTTATAGTATGCATTGCTGACCAAGACTTTTAAACATTTCTAACTTTTCTTTAAGACATAATTAACCTCAATGCATCAATATATGTATGTGTACAGTATATATAATTCTCCGTAAGTACACAAATTACATCCATGTATATTTCTTTTTATCCATGGAATATTATAACTCTTTCCAATTACAGTTTCCTAGGTCAACCATTATTCATTCAACCAATTAGCAAACACAGAAACTTGATTTAATAAGATGACACATGTCAAGGACAATGTTTTGATCAAACTTCGTAGTTATAAACAGCTTTTGATTCAAGCAGAACTATACTCAAAATTACTTTTAAAAATTGTATTAATTTATTTTAGGAAATCTGTGAAATTATCAGAGTTTAGATTCTCATTGATTTTTAATGGTTAAGGTGACTTTCAGGGAAATACTTAGGTTTCACAAATGTCAAAGATGTCATTTAGTAGTTATTAGCCTAATATTTTGTAAGAATTTTTATAACCTGGTATTATATGTCAAATAAACAGAAGGGAAGTCTTTTTTTTTTTTTTTGCTTTTTATAAAATTGTACTTTAGGTTCTGGGGTAGATGTGCAGATCATGTAGGATTGTTTCATAGGTACACACATGGCAATGTGGTTTACTGCCTCCATCCCTTTCACCTACATCTGGCATTTCTCCCCATGTTATCCCCTTCCCGACCCTCCCCACACCCCTGCTGTCCCTCCCTTGCCCCCTCCAACAGACCCTAGTGTGTGATGCTCCCCTCCCTGTGTCCCTGTGTTCTCATTGTTCAACACCCGCCTATGAGTGATAACAGGCAGTGTTTGATTTTCAGTTCTTGTGTCAGTTTGCCGAGAATGATGGTTTCCAGATTCATCCAAGTCCCTATAAAGGACATGAATTCATCCTTTTTTACAGGTGCATAGTATTCCATGGTGTATATGTGCAACATTTTCCTTGTCCAGTCTATCATCGATGGGCATTTGGGTTGGTTCCAGGTCTTTGCTATTGTAAACAGTGCTGCTATGAACATATGAGTGCATGTGTCTTTATAATAGAAAGATTTATAATCCTTTGGGTATATACTCAGTAATGGGATTGCTGGGTCAAATGGAATTTCTATTTCTAGGTCTTTGAGGAAGTGCCGCACTATCTTCCACAATGGTTGAACTAGTTTACACTCCCACCAACAGTGTAAAAGTGTTCCTGTTGCTCCACATCCTCTCCAGCATCTGTTGTCTCCAGATTATTTAATGATCGCCATTCTAACTGGTGTGAGGTGGTATCTCAATGTGGTTTTGATTTGCATTTCTCTAATAATCAGTGATGATGAGCATTTTGTCATATGTTTGTCGGCCTCATATATGTCTTCTTTTGTAAAGTGTCTGTTCATATCCTTCACCCACTTTTTGTTGGATTTGTTTGTTGTTTTCTTGTAAATCTGTTTTAGTTCTTTGTAGATTCTGGATATTAGCCCTTTGTCAGATGGGTAGATTGCAAAATTTTTTTCCCATTCTGTTGGTTGCCAGTTCACTCTAATGATTGTTTTCTTTTTGCTGTACAGAAGCTCTAGAGTTCAATTAGGACCCATTTGACTATTTTGGCTTTTGTTGCCAATGCTTTTGGTGTTTTAGTCATGAAGTCCTTGCCTATGCCTATGTCCTGAATGGTTTTGCCTAGGTTTTCTTCTAGGCTTTTTATGGTGTTAGGTCTTACGTCTAAGTCTTTAATCCATCTGGAGTTAATTTTAGTGTAAGGTGTCAGGAAGGGGTCCAGTTTCTGCTTTCTGCACATGGCCAGCCAGTTTTCACGACACCATTTATTAAACAGGGGAATCCTTTCCCCACTGCTTGTTTTTGTCAGGTTTGTCAAAGATCAGATGGTTGTAGATGAATGGCATTGCCTCCAAGGCCTCTGTTCTGTTCCATTGGTCTATATCTTTGTTGGTACCAGTACCATGCTGTTTTGATTACTGTAGTCTTGTAGTATACTTTGAAATCAGGTGCACAATGCCTCCAGCTTTGTTCATTTTGCTTAGGGTTGTCTTGGCTATACGGGCTCCCTTTTAGTTCCATATGAAGTTTAAGGTGGTTTTTCCCAGTTCTGTGAAGGAGGCCATTTGTAGCTTGATGGGGATAGCATTGAGTCTATAAATTACTTTGGGCAATATGGCCATTTTCACGATATTGATTCTTCCTAACCATGAGCATGGAATGTTTCTCCATCTGTTTGTGTCCTGTCGTATGTGCTTGAGCAGTGGTTTGTAGTTCTCTTTGAAGAGGTCCTTTACATCTTTTGTTAGTTGTATTCCTAGGTATTTTATTCCCTTTGTAGCAATTGTGAATGGTAGTTCGCTCATGATTTGGCTCTCTGTTAGTCAGTTATTGGTGTATAGAAATGCTTGTGATTTTTGCACATTGATTTTGTATTCTGAGACTTTGCTTAAGTTGCTTATCAGTTTAAGGAGATTTTGGGCTAAGATGATAGGGTCTTCTAAATATACAACCATGTTGTCTGCAAATAGAGACAATTTGACTTCCTCCTTTCCTAATTGAATACTCTTTATTTTTGTTTCCTGCCTATTTGCTCTTCCAATACAATATAGTATTCCAATACTATATTGAATAGGAGTGGTGAGAGAGGACATCCTTGTCTAGTGCTGGATTTCAAAGGGAATGCTTCCAGTTTTTGCTAATTCAGTATGATACTGGCTGTAGGTTTGTCGTAAATAGCTTTCATTATTTTGAGATATGTTCCTTCAATACCTAGTTTATTGAGAGTTTTTAGCATAAAGAGCTGTTGAATTTTGTCAAAGGCCTTCTCTGCAGCTATTGAGATAATCACATGGTTTTTGTCTTTGGTTCTGTTTATGTGGTGGATTCCATTTATAGACTTGTGTATGTTGAACCAGCCTTGGATCCCTGGGAATGAAGCCTACTTGATCGTGGTGGATAAGCTTTTTGATGGGCTGTTGCAACCAGTTTGCCAGTATTTTATTGAAGTTGTTTACATTGACATTCATTGTGGATATTGGCCTGAAGTTTTCTTTTCTTGTTGAGTCTCCGCCAGGTTTCGGTATCAGGATGATGTTGGTCTCATAAAATGATTTGGGTTGGATTCTCTCTTTTGTATTGTTTGGAAGAGTTTCAGAAGGGGTGGCACCAGCTCCTCTTTGTACGTGTGGTAGAATTTATCTGTGAACCAAACTGGACCAGGACGTTTTTTGGTTGGAAGCCTATTAATTGCTGCCTCAACTTTAGCCCTTGCTATTGGTCTGGTCAAGGTTTCAGCTTCTTCCTGGTTTATGTACATAGAGTTGTTTGTAGTAATCTCTGATGGTAGTTTGTATTTCTGTGGAATCAATGGTGATAGTCCCTTTATCATTTTTTATTGCATCTATTTGATTCTTCTCCCTTTCATTTTTTATTAATCTGGCTAGCCGTCTATTTTGTTGATCTTTTAAAAAAACAGCTCCTGGATTTATTGATTTTTTGAAGGTTTTTTTGTGTCTCTCCTTCAGTTCTGCTCTGATCTTAGTTATTTCTTGTCTTCTGCTAGCTTTTGAGTTTTTTTTGATCTTGTTCCTCTAGCTCTTTCAATTTTGATGATAGGGTGTCGATTTTAGATCCTTCCTCACTTACCTGGTGGGCATTTATTGTAATAAATTTCCCTCTAGAAACTTCTTTAAATGTGTCCCAGAGATTCTGGTACATTGTGTCTTCATTCTTGTTGATTTCAAAGAACATCTTTCTGTCTTCATTTCCTTGTTTATCAAGTCAATATTCAGGAGCAGGTTGTTCAGTTTCCATGAAGTTGTGCGGTTCTGAATTAGTTTCTTAATTCTGAGTTCTAATTTGATTGCACTGTGGTCTGAGAGACTTTATGATTTCCATTCTTTTACATTTGCTGAGGAGTGATTTACTTCCAATTATGTGGTCAATTTTAGAGTAGGTACAATGTGGTGCTGAGAAGAATGTACATTCTGTGAATTTGGGGTGGAGAGTTCTGTAGATGTCTATTAGGTCCCCTTGGTCCAGATCTGAGTTCAAGTCCTGGATATCCTTGTTAATTTTCTGTATCTTTGATCTGTCTTATATTGACAGTGGAGTGTTAAAGTCTCCCACTATTATTGTGTGGGAGTCTAAGTCTCTTTGTAGGTCGTTAAGAACTTGTTTTATGTACCTGGGTACTCCTGTATTGGGTGCGTATATATTTAGGACCATTAGCTCTTCTTGATGCATTGATCCTTTTACCATTATATAATGCCCTTCTTTGTTTCTTTTGATCTTTGTTGGTTTAAAGCCCATTTTATCAGAGACTAGGATTGCAACTCCTGCTTTTTTTTTGCTTTCCATTTGCTTGATAAATCTTCCTCCATTCCTTTATTTTGAGGCTATGTATGTCCTTGCATGTGAGATGGGTTTCCTGAAAACAGCACACCGATGGGTCTTGACTTTTTATCCCGTTTTCCAGCCTGTGTCTTTTGATTGGGACATTTAGCCCATTTACATTTAAGGTTAATATTGTTATGTGTGAATTTGATCCTGTCATTTTGATGCTGGCTGGATGTTCTGCCTGTTAGTTGATGCAGTTTCTTCATTGTTTCAATGGTCTTTACCGTATGGTACGTTTTTGGAGTGGCTGATACTGGTTGTTCCTTTCCTTGTTTAGTGCTTCTTTCAGGAGCTCTTGTAAGGCAGGAGTGGTCGTGACAAAATCTCTGAGCAGTTGCTTGTCCATAAAGGATTTTATTTCTCCTTCACTTATGAAGTGTAGTTTGACTGGATTGAAATGCTAGGTTGAAAGTTCTTTTCTTTAAAGATGTTGAATATTTGCCCCCACTCTCCTCTGGCTTGTTGGGTTACTGTGGGAGAGATCCATTGTGAGTCTGATGAGTTTCCCTTTGTGGGTAACCCAATCTTTCACTCTGGCTGCCTTTAGCATTTTTTCCTTCACTTCAACCCTGGTGAATCTGATGATTATGTGCCTTGGGGTTGCTCTTCTTGAGGAATATCTTTGTGGTGTTCTCTGTATTTCCTGAACCTGAATGTTGGCCTGCCTTGCTAGGTTGGGGAATTTCTCCTGGATAATATCCTGAAGAATGTTCTCCAGCTTGGATTCATTATCTCCATCACATTCAGGTACACCTATCAAAAGTAGATTAGGTCTTTTCATGTAATCCTATATTTCTTGGAGGCTTTGTTCATTTCTTTTCACTCTTTTTTTCTCTATTCTTGCCTTCTTGTTTTATTTCATTGAATTGATCTTCAATCTCTGATATCCTTTCTTTTGCTTGGTCAGTTTGACTATTGAAACTTGTGTATGGTTTGCGAAGTTCTCGTGCTGTGTTTTTCAGCTCCATCAAGTCATCTATATTCTTCTCTAAGCTGTTTATTCTAGTTAGCATCTCATCTAACCTTTTTTCTAGGTTCTTAGTTTCTTTGCATTGGGTTAGTATATGTTCTTTTAGCTCTGAGAAGCTTGTTCGTACCCACCTTCTGAAGCGTATTTCTGTCAATTCATCAGATTCATTCTCCATCCACATTTGATCCCTAGCTGGTTGGAGTTGAAACCCCTTGGGGGAGGAAAGGCATTCTGGTTTTTGGTGTTTTCATCCTTTTTGCACTGGTTTCTTCCCATCTTAGTGGCTTTACCTGTGGTCTTTGTAGTTGGTGACTTTCGGTTGGGTCTCTGAGTGGATGTCCTTTTGTTGATGTTGAAGTTATTTCTGTTTCTTAGTTTTCATTCTAACAGTCAGGCCCCTCTGCTGCAGGACTGCTTCAGTTCCATTCCAGACCCTACTTGCCTGGAGACTACCCATGGTGGCTGCAGAACAGTCAGGGTTGCTGCCAGTTTCTTCTTCTGTTATCTTCTTCCCAGAAGGGTACCCACCAGATGTCAGCCTGAGCTTTCCTTTATGAGGTGTCCCTTTGGGTATATGGGAGTTGGAGACTTGCTTGAGGAGACAGTCTGTCCCTTATAGGAGGTCAAGTGCTGTGCTGGGAGCTCTGCTGTTCTTTGCAGAGCTGCTGGGCAGGGATCTTTAAGTCTGCTGCAGCAGAACTTATAACTGCCTCTTTTCCCAGGTGCTCTGACCTAGGAAGGTCGGTTTTATGTATATGTTCTTGACATGCTGCGGCCTTTTTCAGAGATGCCCTGCCCCACACAGAGTGGTGTAGTCACATTCCACCCACAGATGTGTTGCTGAACTGCCGCAGGCTCTGCCCAGCTGCTACGTGAACTGCGTTGGTATTGGCAGACTACCTCACTAGTGGCAGACATCCTTCCCCCCCAGTGAGCTGGACCGTTCCGGGTCCAGCTGCACTTGCTGTGAAACTCTCAATCCAGAGAGTTTCAGCTTGTTTTGTAGGAGTGGTACTTGAGGAGCCAGATCACCTGGCTCCCTGTCTCAGCCCCCTCCATTTCAGTTGAATGGGTGGCTCTGTCTCCCAGGCATTCCAGGCACCAGTTGAAACAGCCGCCCAGATTTGGGTGAGTTTCTGTACACCAACCCACAGCACCAGCCATGCTGAAAATTCATGGTGCTTTTCAGCCCGGGAATCTCCTGGTCTGTGGGCAGTAAAAACTTGTTTGGAAATGTGGTGAGCACTCACCCTCTGCATTGTTCTTGCTGGGAACTGAATTCCAGAGGTGTTCCTATTTCGACCATCTTGGATCCTCCCCCAGCAAGTCTTATTCTTGTTTAGTTAGGTAGGTATTGAGGAGTAAAAGCTTTCTACCAATTACTCACTTAGAAAGCCCTGATTTGTGGATTTAACTGCCTATTTAGGAAATATATATACATATCCTATTGCAGAAAACATAGATGTTGTGTGCTTGTGAACATATAGATGCTCTCTGTGATGAGACAGTGTGTGTGTATATGCACATATATACATGTGTGTATATATGCGTATATACGCATATATACATGTATATACACATAGGTGTGTTTATACATACACACACACAATTTATCTACATGAGATGTTCTCATCACAGAGCCTTACCTCTACCAGGTGACTTTACTCCTTACTCCCTGGGAGGAAAAAAAAAGAATTTTAAGTGTAAACTTCTTTTGAGGGAGGAGAACCTCATGATACTAACATATCAATATGTTTACATTCTTCATCTCTTTGCTTTTGAACTTTTTGTGCAAATATCCAGTATACTTTGGATTCCATTTCCTCTTTCTGCCTACAGAATTTAATCATTCTCCTCCTTCCTCAGTTTAACCTAGATAATTGCAAACAAAAACAAAAAGAAAGGAAGACAAACATCAAAAACACTTTATCTCAATATTTTTTGTTTTCTTCCATGTTGGGAAACATGAGTTTCCCAAGGCCTAGAGAGTATAAGTGATCAATAGCTGTGTGTTTAATGAACAAATAAGTGCTTTCCCTTAAGGTAATCTGTTTATCTTAATCATTTTCTATGTGAGAGTTTAGAATAAGCTAAACATTTATATGGCTAAGTGCAGATAACAACCACCCCCACAAACACATTGTATTGCCTAGGCATATACAAAATACATTACATGAAACATTGATAAAGTATTATTAGAAATATTAACACAAATGCAGTCAAATAGGAAGGAAAATTCCTTAATGATAGACAATTTTTTTCATTTTATCCTAGACTATTCTCTTTTTAGTTAACATTAATAAAAATTCACAAGTGTACAGTTACTCATGTCTCTTCTGTTTCTTGCAACAATTGAGAGTGGAAAATATAATTAAAAATATTAGTATATCCACAGGACTTAAAAGAAAATTTCCTAGTTGACATTGAATTGTTTATATAGGAAAAAAAATCACAAAATGAAGATCGTAGGAATTACATTTTTTAAAAATGTACATTCACAAAACAATTCAAATAGAAATCTTAATTGCAATCTTATTTGTAATAGCCAATATCGGAAACAGCTCACATGTCCATTAGCAAGAATATAGATGAAAATATTGTGGTATTTTTATACAATGAAAACCTATTTAGCAATAAAAAATGTAAAAACATATTGATATATGCAACAGCAACATGACTGAATGTCAAACATATTATGCTGAGTGAAAATAGCCAGGTATCAAGGACAAGAACAGCCAAAACTCATCTGTGGCAATAGAAAATAATTTAATTTGGGGGCAATTTGGTTAAGTAGACATTTCTAGGGTATAGAAATTTCTGTAGTTTGATTCATGTTATGGTTACATAGTTATGTCTAATTGCTAAAACTCCTCAAACTGAACATCTTATTTCTGTGTTATGTTATGTTAATAATAGTATATATACATAATCTATTTTTCTAAAGTATATGGTTCTGAGTGTTATATTATTGTCTACATGCTGTCTCAAATTAATTTTGTACATGGAGTTAGAAAGTGGTTGAAGTTATTTTTTTTTCCTAATAATGATTGCATGTAGGTGCAATGTGCACTTTAGTAAGATGCTCACAACAGTCCGCATGGCACCAGTAAACCAAGCTAGCATTTCTTCATCCACTGTCTTGTGGATTCATCTTCCAGTGTAGGTCTACCCTGCAAAGGAACGTTGAGAGCTCGCTCTCTTCTGCACAGAACCTGAGACTTTCTAGAATTTAGTTCTTTGTGTGTGTGTGTGATCAATTTTATAATGACTTTCTCAAAACAATAATCATGAATTTTAACTTTTTTGTTTGTTTGTTTTTGGTTATTAGGGTGGGAATAAACATGTCAGGTGACATCATGTTTCCCAAAGTTCACTGATAAAAAATTCAAAATACATATATCCCTATTAATAAAATAAATAAAATGGACTAACATAAAGAGAGAAATTTTATATGATTCTGTCTTTAATTAGATGGATATGCATAAAAAGAGGTATATGTGGAAATAATGGGAATATGATGAAAGATATACCTTTGATTTGACATTTATTGTAATATGATCTTGAATTTATCAAATCTTTTATCAATATATCCTTTGAAAATATTAATCTATGCAAAATTAAAAATACAATGCTAAGAATACTGAGATGATATTTGCTAAATATGAAATAGCCACAGTTCCCCATGCATAGTTATATTTCTGCACTTATTATCACATTTAATCTTACAGAATTATATGAGATATGTGTAATCTCATATAATTTTATAGGTGAGAAAATATTATAGGTTTTTATTTTATAGGTGAGAAAATATTATACGTTTTTATTTTATAGGTGAGAAAACTGTGGCAAGTGGAAAGGCCAGATTTAAATACATCTGATTTTACTGCTGAGATTTTTTTTAGTATAATGCAATAATGCCTCCAACTTTACAAAATAATTATTTAAGGCACTATAAAGATAATTTCAGATAGATATACTTTATAGAATATAATAAAATGACTTGTTTGACTATAACATAGACATGAACAAAATTGCTTTTAGTAATTATTTTCCTCAAAGATAATAAATTACATTTAGTTAATTAGGTATCTCATTGCTATATGATGTAATTTAGTAAACTTATTATATTAAATAATAATATATTTATGTCTACTCTGTCCCACTTTTTCAAAGGTTTATTTCCTATATCAAAGAATTATATTGAATCCCTAGAGTATATTTCTCTTACTAGAACATTGGCCCCATAGAGAATTAACAAAATTAGTTAAAACTCTTTATACTTTAAATAAAATTGTAATTTTAAAAGATACAAGCCAAGGGGCAAGTATCTTTGGGAAACTCTACCATAGTCATTCTGTAAGTTAAACTTCTAACTAGGAAAATAAATTGTTTCTTATCATAATCTCTGTATGTGTGTAGGCACATTATATACAAAGTAACAAGTATACTTGAAGCAAAATAAGAATCTTAATAATAAAGTGCAACAAGGTGGCTGTAAGAGAAAAACATATTAATTAGAAATGTTCCACTTATAATAATTTACGATGATATATACCACATTTTTATCTTTTTATTTTTTTTCATGAACACCTTTAGATCAGTGTTTCTCAACCTTTTGCAACTAAGGCCAATGTAATGTTCTTCAACATGGTATTGGGACTCAACACTATTCTAGGTAAATTTTAGTGACAGAAAATTAGTTTTTAAGTAAAAGGGATAAAATATTTTGTGTCAATATAACATTAATCTTAATAATTTTATATCTTTGGGAAAGATTATTTGATTTACCCAGTGAAAACTAAGGAATCTGTTTAAGTCTTGTTGAATCAAAGACTAAACTATAGTTTAAATTCCATGTCCAGTTAATTTCTTGTATTACTCTATTTATAATTACTGAAAACTCAACTCACAGCTACAGGTCAGTGAATGGCAGAGTTTGGTGGTTTTAATCAAATAAGTGGAATAATTGGCACGGACCCACAAAATAAGGAGATATTTATTTCTAAAAATTGTTAACAATCTTATATCGTATGTTAATATGATGTATATATCAGAATCAAAATTTTGAACGTTGAATATTTCAGTTTGCAAGCCAGAGCTTAATAAGCTTTAATTGAGCTTTATGTTTATTTAAACAGTATAAAGAGCTTCCTAATTTCTTTGGCATATTTACATCTTTTATTAAAACTACACCTAATAATGTATCACCAATGTATTGTCTAAAAAGAAAGAAATGAGACAAACTTTTAGTTTTCAAATTATTCATACTACAGTTTATTTGAAACTATCTGAATATTTTATCCACAACATTCAAAGTAATGTCTTATCTGATACCTTATAGCTTCTAACTATACAAGATACTAAATGTACTCCTGACAACACAATATAAGTCACACAAAATAACCGAAATGAATTTTTTTTTTGCATTTTCAATGCAATGAATAAATACTTTCATGTCATCTATTAGTATTAAAATGCATGTGAGCATGTTTCCTTTGGCAGTCAGGGTACTTTGATGCTGTTGATATAACTCCATTATTAAATAAATACTTTTTCCACTACTTCATTTTTTCTCTCTTACAAAATTATGCCATGATTACTAAGCTGAATGATACTTTTTTAGTTTAGCCCTCGTCTGCAATTAATGACAAAAATTTATCAATTTTACAGTGGAAAACATGTCATGATTGTTTTATAAAACACAGACAGAAACCAATCAATAATTTTAACAGTTATCCTGGTGTTTTGTTCTAAAATGATGTGAAATCTTAATGAGCATGAACAACATTGTACAATGTACAGAAAAGTAGGAGAGAAACTGTGACTAGCTAAGTGGTCTAATGCATACAATTTTTAAGGTATTCATTGCTTCCTTTCTACAATTTTTGGGTTGCTTGTGCAGAAATATTTGTTCTACATATTGCATCATCTCAGTACACATACATTCACATTCTGTATTTCCTGAGTTCAGTTTACTATTTGCATGTATACTTTTCCTCATATAATATTTTCATTTATGTGATTATTTTCTTAATATTCTTTCACCATATTTTATGCTTTAATGAACAATTTTAAAGTGATCCATTCATTTGGTATATTGGAACAATAACATTTTCAAACCCTTCAAATTAAGAAATGTGAATAATTGCCAAATAATATCAACTGAAATAGACTTGTAATTAAATGCTAACCAGGACAGAAATGACACATATGTACTTTATATAGCTACATAAAATTTCTAAACATGAATACCTAAACATGTATTGACTTTCTATGAAAATTAATATTTTATTGATTTTTAAAATTGTGTGACAAATGTGGACAAAACTATTTTTTAACTGATTAAAAAACAGTGATCCATCAGTGATCCACAGATAACACATGATTATTATTATGTTAGCAGCAAATAATTGCTGAGAATTACCCTAATATTTTTTAAGTTTCAAAATCTCTTCAGAATTGGATCAACCTCCTGACTGACTCATTCATTATAATTTGTTTCCAATATTATAACATTCATTTTCAGCAATTCTGTTTAATATTTTCCAAATTATATTGGTAATTTGGTAGCATATTACTCACATTCACGACTTAGTTGTATTAACTGCAAGAGTCCCTCAGGGGGTCTATTCCTCCATATTGTCAGGAGTGAAAACCTAAAGCGTTTTTAAGTTGAGCACCAGCTTAAAATTTGTACCTTAATACACTAAAATAATTAAGCTATATATAATACACAATTTAACATAGTTTACATTGTAGAAAATTGTTTATAATGTGCAATGACCTGGGTAGACTGGAAAAGTATACCCAAAAATATACAAACTTGTTAAACAAGAGAAAGAACTAAACATATATCTAAAGTCATATTTCTATAACGTAATACTAATTTTCAATCATGTAAAATGTATGTGTAACCTGACATGATAATGAACATTATATTTCATTTAACAACTTTCAACATTTTAAACATGGAAATAAACAGCCAACTGCTAAACTGCTAGAAAGGAAACCATCATTTTAGCTTGTTAATTTTACCACAGAAAAAATGGCCAATTCTCAGGCTACACTGTCATCTTTGTTTTGATTTAAGATTATTTACCTCAAATTATGTTATACATATATATGGCATATACTGAATATAAAATCACCAGTCTCACTATGTGGGAGAATAATCATAAAATTGTGGATAAGAAAAAACTTGGTAAAAATGGAATACTTTTTTAAATCAAATAACTTTGTCTGTAGGTACATGCTCTTTTCATTTGCTTTCTTTATTCAGAACAGTTCATTAAAAGTACAGTTTCTATAAAAACTCACATTCATTTTTTTCCTCAAAGTTATACTCTTCAATAAGAGGGATCTCACATGCGTTTTGCACAAAGCTGATATTTTAGTTTTGTTCTTTAAGTTTACTCTCTCATGTGGCACTGTGGGCAAGGATGCTTGTGTAATAGTAGGCATTTAGTGACACTCCACTCAGGCATAAACTTTTAGCTTTCTTAAAATTCAGTTGAGTAAATTTTCTGGAGAGAATAACATGAGCAAGTCACAGTGTTAGGACATTCCCTTTTCTCATGGATTTTATGGTACAGTAGTTTCCATGGTGGCTTTCCTCTACTTGAACAAATAGAGAACCAGTCCACAGTGGTTTATTCCCAAGAAAAGATACTTATATATCATACTGAGTATGATTTACATTCAGAAATTTGGGCTATAAAAAGAAAAGCAAAGTTATTCCCATAACTATACTTTATAAATAAAATATCATTAAAGCTAATAAAGGGTGCAATGTTTTAGAACTTTGAAATCAACTATAAAGTTAAAATGTAGGCTTAAAATCATTTATTCTCTTGGAATTCTTTTTTAAAGTTAATAATGTAAATATATTCCCAAAGACACAAAAAAATCCAAATCCTATTATGTTAATAGTCACATGCACAAGCAAACTAAGGCTTGCGCATGTGACTATTTACATAAATTAATAGGATTAAATTAATTAAATTAATTTAATCAGCTATCATTACTTTTAATTATCTAGTTTATGATTTATATGTTTAGCATGGTTTGTAGGAACAACATTTTATGGCCTCTAAACATCACATAAAAGCAGATATTCTTATCTCCATTCTATAAATATGTAAAATAAAATATGGATTGTTGGTTCAGTTCCCTGAAAACAATAAATCAATTAAATAATAAGAAATAAGTTCAGGTTGAGTATCCCTCATCCAGAATGGTTGGGACCAGAAGTGTTTAGGATTTTTGATTTCTTTTTATTTGGGACTATATGTACACATTTAATGAGATATCTTTGAAATGGGACTCAAGTCTAAACACAAAATTTATTTATATTTTATATGTACCTTCTACACATAGCCCAAAGGCAATTTTATGCAATGTTTTGAATAATTTTTGCATGAAACAAAGTTTTGACTGTTTTAACTGCAGCTCATCACATGAGGTCAGGTATGAAATTTTCCACTTGTGGCATCATGTAGGCACTCAAAACATTTCAGATTTTGGAGCATTTCAGATTTTGGATTTTTGGATTAAGGATGCTCAACCTATAGTAGTTAAGGAATACTTGAGACATACCTGTTGAAGGAATTGAGTACAAACATCAGGACTGTCTTTTTACCTTTTTGGTGTGATTGAATATCTTGGACTACATCTAATAATACTGCCCTTTCCTTGATCAAAAGGTGGATTTGTAGCAAAACAAAATCATATCTATAATTTTAAAGGAAAACAGAACAGGGAAGCAGGCTTCAATATGATTTAACATTACTAGATACTTGTTTTTGAGACAGGGTTTCAGTCCTGTCACTCAGGCTGGAGTGCAATGGTGTGATCACAGCTCACTGCATTATTCTTACCCTCTTTACTTTCTACTTTACTCAGATTCTCTTTCAGATGATTTAACGTTACTAGATACATGTTTTAAAATTATATATCTCATTCAGTTTCAAAGTTTAAATGCTTCTTTGTTACTGTTTTTAATTTAACTCTTATTAGTCATATTTAATGATCTATAAGCAGGCTGCCTTTGCCTTTTTTTTTTCTGTGTTCAATTAGCTCAAAGCCATTGATTTCCCAGTCCTTCTTATGCTATAAAAGTGAGTCAGTGGATGTTACTTGGATTAAGAACATTCACGTCTTTCATAGTGGCAGTTACGTTCCCTGTATAGTATCAGCGTAAGGGTGTGAATGTTGTTATCCATTTAAAGCTTATCAAATACGTCACTTTGAAAGATTGCTTTCTACTTCAATTGATGTTTCTCAGAAAGCATGTTGAATGGAACTTTAAGGGAATTAAAACATTTGAAGTGGGAATGGCTTTTCTTGTTATGAAAGAAGATGATCCAGTATTGCCTATATAAAATGTAGTAGGATTAAGTTTTTGGAAAATTTCTGCTGTTCATTTTTTGTTTTTATAGTAAAAGAGACTCTTGTTATTTCTACCAAACAAGAGGAGAAATATAACATGATTTGCCAACCTGACAAAGCTATCTCAGCATTCAGTTTGTAAGTTGGCTCCATTGTCAGAGGACTGCAGCAGGGAAGGCAGAAGGGCTGAAATTGTAACAGAATTAAAAAACATGTTGTTGCTTGAAGCACTATGATGTTAATTTACTACTCAATAAATGCAACAAGCTTCCACTGAGGCTTGCAGGCCTAGAGAGAAGCAACATGAAGGTATCTATGTGCATAGTTGCTTAGCTAATTATGAACAGTGGCTGATTAGAGATGTGTGGGGTGATTCTTCTACCAAAGTTTTATTCCCTACACCTGTACCCCTGAGTCCAAATGTTGTCAGTGGTATAAAAACCCAATGATTTACAAGATAACTTCTGAATGTATAATACCTTCAAAATATGATTAGTGCCCATTAAAATTATAAATATATTAGAATTTGACAGATGGGACTTTAATAAGCTGGGATCTCATAGGATTTGTAATGTTCTGCTGTTTCTAGCTCTGGATATCAAAAATCGCACAGCACATTCCTCTTTATAGAACTCTCCAGTGGCTTCCATTGTAATCAGTGTAAATAGATCAATTTAATCATGCTCTGCAAGGTCCTCCGTGTCCTTACTGATGCGGACCTCTTTGATCTCTTTTCCCCTCCTCTTTCTACTTTCACTTCCCCATTACATTTTATCCTCACTGGCTTTCATTTTGTCTCTTAAATATGGCCAGGCCTTTCACCCTGCGATTAAAAAAAAAAAAATCTTCGATTGTCCTTCCACTAGATCTTCATTAAGCTGACTCATCTTTCATGTCTATAGGGAGGCCTTCCTAAACTAACATGGCTAAAGCAACTCTTCCACACACCTCTCTTCCCTCATTATTCTGTTTTTGCTTGTTTGTTTTTGAGACAGGGCTTCAATCCCATCATTTAGGCTGGAATGCAATGGTGTGATCACAGCTCACTGCAACTTCTGCCTCCTAGGCTCAAGAGATTCTTCTGCTGAAAGCTGAGACTACTGATGCATGCCCCTGCAGCTGGCTAATTTTTTCATTTTGGTAGAGACAAGGTTTCACCATGCTGCCGAGGCTGGTCTCGCACTCCTGAGCTCAACTGATACACCTGTGTTGGCCTCCCATAGTTCTGGGATTACAGGCGTGAGACATCTCCCTGTTATTCTTTTTTACATTGTCTAGTTCTTTTGTTTTACATCACATATCAGTATCTGTTTTCACTTGTTGATATTTTCATTGTCCATATTCCCCATCACCTCAGGATTTAAGTCCTAAAACCTAGGGCTCTATCTCATTTACATAGTAGGCACAGAAAAATATTTGTTCATATTTGATGGAAAATAAAGCTACTACTAGTTAGTGCATTAATCTATAGTATGGTAAAAGTTCTCATACATACTTATTTGAAAATTTAATTTTCACTAAAATGATTATTAGAGTGAAAGGTGGAGGCACAGATAAGAATAGCATCCTCATACATTTTTATAGGACTTTGTGGTTTATAAAAGCCATTTCAGTTCCTTATTTGGTCTGCAAAGTAATGTATTTTAAAACACAAGTACAATAATTTTAATTCTTAAACACATTTTTACATTTTATTGTTTTTTTTCAATTGTTTACTGAGTGATAAAAAAGGAAATGTGGTTTTATTTGATTGATAATTGTCAGAGCTAGAAATTTTATCACCCAAAAAGTAGGTGTATTTAAATTCTAAATAAGTGTTTTTGATGCATCACTCCCCTCCAACAGGACCCAGTGTGTGATGTTTCACTCCCTGTGTCCATGTGTTCTCATTGTTCAATTGGTTTCACACTTATCAGTGAGAACATGAGGTGTTAGGTTTTCTGTTCTTGTGTCAGTTTGCTGAGAATGATGGTTTCCAGATACACCCATGTCCCTGCAAAGAACATGAACTCATCCTTTCTTATGGCTGCATAGTATTCCATGGTGCATATGTGCCATATGTTCTTTACCCAGTCTATCATTAATGGGCATTTGGGTTGGTTTCAAGTCTTTGCTATTGTAAACAGTGCCACAATGAACATACTTGTGCATGTGTCTTTATAATAGAATGATTTATAATCATTTGGGTATATACCTTGTAATGGGATTGCTGGGTCAAATGGTATTTCTATTTCTACATCTTTGAGGAATTGCCACTCTGTCTTCCACAATGGTTGGACTAATTTAAACTCCCACCAACAGTGTAAAAGCGTTCCTATTTCTCCACACCCTCTCCAGCATCTGTTGTCTCCAGATTTTTTAATGATAGACATTCTAACTGGTATAAGATGGTATCTCAATGTGGTTTTGATTTGCATTTCTCTAATGACCAGTGATGAGAATTTTTTCATATGTTTGTTGGCCACATAAATGTCATCTTTTGAAAAGTGTCTGTTCACATACTTTGCCCATTTTTTGATGGGGTTGCTTGTTGTTTTCTTGTAAATTTAAGTTCTTTATTCTGGATATTAGCCCTTTGTCAGATGGGTAGATTGCAAAGAGTTTTTCCCATGCTGTTGGTTGCCTGTTCACTCTAATGATTGTTTCTTTTGCTGTGAAGAAGCTCTTAAGTTTAATTAGGTCTCATTTGTCTATTTTGGCTTTTGTTGCCATTGTTTCCGTGTTTTAGTCACGAAGTCCTTGCCTATGCCTATGTCCTGAATGGTATTGCCTAGGTTTTCTTCTAGGGTTTTTATGGTGTTAGGTCTTATGTTAAAATCTTTAATCCATCCGGAGTCAATTTTTGTATAAGGTATAAGGAAGGGGTCTGGTTTCAGCTTTCTGCACATGGCTAGCCAGTTTTCCCAACACCATTTATTAAACAGGGAATCCTTTCCCCCATTGCTTGTTTTTGTCAGGTTTGTCAAAGATCAGACGGTTGTAGATATGTGGCGTTACTTCCAAGGCCTCTGCTCTGTTCTACTGTTTATACCTCTGTTTTGGTACCAGTACCATGCTATTTTGATTACTGTAGCCTTGTAACAGTTTGAAGTCAGGTACGTGATGTCTCCATCTTTTTTTTTTTTTTTTTTTTGCTTAGGATTACCTTGGCTCTGTGGGCTCTTTTTTGGTTACATAAGAAGTTTAAGGTGTTTTTTTCCTGTTCTGTAAAGAAAGTCAGTGGTAGCTTGATGGGGACAGCACTGAATCTATAAATTACTTTGGGCAGTATGGCCATTTTCATGATATTGATTCTTCCTAACCATGAGCATGGAATGTTTTTCCATCTGTTTGTGTCCTCTCTTATTTTCTTGATCAGTGGTTTGTAGTTCTCCTTGAGGAGGTCCTTCAAGTCCCTTGTTAGTTGTATTCCCAGGTATTTTATTCTCTTCGTAGCAATTGTGAATAGGAGTTTGCTCATGATTTGCCTCTCTGTTTGTCTGTTACTGGTGTATAGGAATGCTTATTAAATTTGTACATTGATTTTGTATCCTGAGACTTTGCTGAAGTTGCTTATCATCTTAAGGAGATTTTGGGCTTAGACAATGAGAATTGAATAGATGCAATAAAAAATGATAAAGGGGACATCACCACCCATTCCACAGAAATACAAACTACCACCAGAGATTACTACAAACACCTCTATTCACATAAACCAGTAAATCTAGAAGAAATGGATAATTTCCTAGACAATTACACCCTCCCAAGACTAAATCAGGAAGAAGTTGAATCCCTGAATAGACCAGTAACAAGGTCTGAAGTTGAGGTAGCAATTAATAGCCTACTAACCAAAAGAAATCCAGGACCAGAGGCGTTCACAGCCAAATTCTATCAGATGTACAAAGAGGAGTGGTATCATTCCTTCTGAAACTATTCCAAACAATACAAAAAATGGGAATCTTCCCTAACTCATTTTATGAGACCAACATCATCCTGATACCAAAACTTGGCAGAAGCAAAACTGAAAAAGAAAATTTCAGACCAGTATCCATGATGAACATGGATGTGAAAATCTTCAATAAAATACTAGCAAACTGAATGCAACAGCACATCAAAAAGCTTATCCATCACAATCAAGTCAGCTTCATCCCTGGGTTTCAAGGCTGGTTCAACATACACAAATCTATAAACGTAATCCATCACAAACAGAACCAAAGACAAAAACCACATGATTATCACAACAGATGCAGAGAAGGCCTTGGACAAAATTCAACAGCCCTTTATGCTAAAAACTCTCAATAAACTAGGTATCAATGGAATGTATCTCAAAATAATAAAAGCTATTTATGAGAAAGCCACAGCCAATATCATACTGAATGGGCAAAAACTGGAAGCATTCCCTTTGAAAACTTGCACTAGACAAGGGTGCCCTCTCACCATTCCTATTTAAAATAGTATTGGAAATTCTAGCGAGATCAATCAGGCAAGAAAAAGAAAAAACGGGTATTCAATTAGGAAAGGAGGAATCAAACTGTTTTTATTTGCAGAGGACATTTTTGTATATTCAAAATGCATGTTTTTGCAATTAGTTAATAAACTTTAGCTTCCTTTTGAAAAGCAGAATTTAAACTCCATATAACCGTATACAATATCTCTTCTATTAATGGCATTTTTTGGTGAACAGATAACTTATCTTTCTATAAACATTTTGAGTCTTTCTCACTTGTGACATTGAGATGTTTATTTGAATAAACCTATGAAATTGTAAATTTTCTTAATGAACAAATAATAGATCAATATGCATTGTTAATAAATCATTAATATGTAGCAGTTTTGTCACCTCTACATAACTACTCTAAATAATATATCAGTTCTATAACAGTATTATACTCAAGTGCATATTTCTTCTGAGTACTCCCTGATATGGGGCTATATATTAAATTTAGCAATACAATTTACTGTTTATGTAATCATAAAATATTTTAGATTGTAATATGTAATTATTAATGTATAACATATTATTACATAACTCATAACTACATAAAGCATAATTGTATGTGTGTGTATTTCCTGGTCCCTTAAGAAGTGAAAGCCAAAAATATACCCTAGCTGAAGAAAAAAGGGAAGGAAAAAGGAATGCAAGTAAGAAGAAAGAAAGAACAACAGAGGGAAGGGGAGAGGAGGGGAGGGGAATGGGAGGAGAGGAAAAAGGACAGGGGAAGATTACTTTATCCTAATTAGTATCTTTTCTTACACAGTAAACAGGCTCTTTCTATCTTAGTAGTCTTCTATTGCTAAAAGTTAATTAATGGCCAAGAAGAAAATTGTAAAAATTTGATATTCTTCTAAAAGATTTTAAGTGGCAGCAACAGAAGTGTTTCCTCTTTCCAAGGGTCTTCATACTTGTTCTCCTGCTTATCTCAAGCAATTACTCTTTCTTCCAAGCCAGTCTCATCTGTTAATTCAGAGGGAAATCTAATTCACATCTTTCCTCAAGCAGTAATTCTGCATGGAAAACATACGTTTCTCTTCAGACAACAGATCTCTTAATGCAAGTGCTCACTGCACTGTGGCCCACTCATCTGCTGTATTTATTCTTCTAAAATTTAGATAAATTTGTGTAAATATTTTTACCAAACTCCATTGGATGTTTATGAAGATAAATACAAATACTTTAATTTTTAAAAGGACGAATCCAAGAGCACCACAAAACACAAAAACTAACACAGATCAGATTTTGACACCATCTGTTTAAAATCATGTTTATATGCCACTACCCACATGCACACAATACCATGAAATTTGCTTCTATGAAGATACCATCTCTGGCACTATATTTTTGTGGCCTGAATTATGGGTAGTTGATACAAGTTTGGAGCAGTTTTCCAGAAAGCTATTTCTACATGGATGTGGATGAAATGCTGTATGAAAGTGACAGTGAATCACTTCAACCTTAGCCTTAGTTGGATCCCAAAAATATCCCTGGCCAGATGTTGGATGGAGAAGTAGGATGGACAGGAAACCAGAGAGGAAAAAGAGATAGCAGTCTTTGCTGAGTAAAAATCAGCCTTACCTCTGCAAATTTTACAAAGATGGCAATAACCAGTGAACTCATTGCTGGGTTATTTCCAGGGCCTGGGTGGGGTCATGGGCAGGCAAGCTGCCCCAGGCAGGTGTGAGGGCTACAAATATAAGCTTCTATATCTTCCCAATAAATATGCCTCTCATTACCTTTATCTTACAGTGTCCACTCCATAGTAGGTTCTTAATATGCATTTGCTAAATAATAGTCAAGTGATAGCAATGTCTTCCTGCCTCATTCCTTTCCTAATGCACCTGCTAAATAATAAACATAGTGGTTAAACACCAAAGGTGAATTTAGAATAATTACTATTTTGTGTGCTATGCTATTTCCCAGTACGAAATTCATATTTTTGAGTAGGTAGTGTAGTGTTTTAATGATTCATTCAAACACAAAAGCATGTTGAAAATAGTTTGTAATTCTTGAATCACTGTTCTATATAGGAATTTTTAAGTATTACAGTTTACTACTCAATTGTATGCACTGTAATTCCAGATCATCATCAACATTTACAAACCAAAAATATTTCATATACTTAAATAATTATGCTATACATTTTCCTAGAGATAAATTACCCTGATTTTGCTGTCTTTTAGAATGGAAATAACTAAAATCCTCCTTGTACCATGCTAAATTCTGAATCTTAGGCAATGAATTCAGAAGATATCCATCCAGTTAAAGGGTAAAGTAAAATTGACAAGCAGGTGCTCATTTCTAAGTCCAAAAATCTCTTTACTTCATGTTCTTCTTACTGAATGAAACACTGATCAAATCTATTAAAACTGATGAAGAAGCCTGAGTTCAATTTTATCTGTGAACAAGTTAGCTTTAAAAACAATGGATAGTAAAATTTAGTAAGAAAAAATACAGATTTACAAGCCACTACCTTAGAAAAATAAGTACAGAATGTTTGCGAAGTACTAACTCTGGAAGAAAGAATTCTTTCTCCCACAAGAGTATTCAACAATTCCAAGAAGTTGGTGCTCTTTTTGAAGAATAAAAATATGATGTAATTATGTTTACGAGCAAGGTCTTTTGTCTCATAGAGCTTATATTATAACCTTTTAAGAATGTCTTATTCTGATACATTTCATATTCTTATGCCTTCCATATGTTAACAACCTGAAAATTACTCAATGTAGTTATCTGTCTTATTTATAAAAACATAAATCATAAATTCAGCATCCAGGCAAGACATTTTCTCATCTCATATTCAGGAACTTTAACTTAGGTTCTGTTTTAAGAGTTTCCAAATAACAAACTCATTAACTCAAACTATATTTTCAAGGGAGAAAATTAAGAAAATAAATGTTGGGAAATGATTCTGATGACTCTCTCAAACAAACTCCTCAAAGAGTTTGAATGAGTCATCAATTGCACTTCTGTCCGGACTATCTTTTCAAGGATCTTTGCATAGCAAACAGCTTTGAAAAATAGAGAATGTCTCCCTCCAAAGCAAACGGCAGTCATGCTTACTATCAATTATAAAAGATTCAGTGTCCTTTAGAGCAGGGCTCCTCTACTGTTACACTGTCCAGTGGGTGTGGAGGTGTCATCTAGCCCAGGTCAGTGCCCTCTGGGGATCAAGGCTCTGACCCAGCATTCTCCTATCCTCCTATCCTCCACCAACATCCTTGAAACTGTAGCAGGCTAACTTGTGGAGATGTTTCATAGTTCTTGACAGCAAATCAAAATCAAATTCCAAACAAGAGGATGGAGGACAAATATACATAAGCCTCAACAAACTGTGTCTTATGGAATATGATTAGCATTGGATATAAAGATTAGGGGCCAAATGGAGGGTAATCCTGAGTAAGAACATGCTGCTATCTTAAAGGTCTGAATTCTAGCATGGGGTTTTCCTAGAATGTTAGAACCATCATAAACTGGTCATGACATTTGCTAAGACAAACTAAAAGGGCAAATATTTTAAAAATATTAAATTTAAAAATGCTATTAGGAAGTCTGTCTTGATTAAGTAAAGAGTTTAGATAAGAAAAACTAGTCATTTTCCCCTATTATGTATACCTTCCATATAATCAGAGAAACTTCTAGCATTTCATTGTTATCATGTATTGTTCTCAGCTCAAGAGAAAGGGAAAAAAATAGAAGATACTTTTAGTTTACAAGAATTTACAACATCTATGCCAAAAACTCAATACATGCCAATGCACAGAAACATTCATGTATACACACAAGGACATAGGTACTCATGTATAAGGAAATGCACACACAGAAGTTGGAAGTAGTCATTATAAACTTCTAGGTAACCTATTTGTCCTTCCTTAATAAGTAAGGAAATAGTATTAATTTTCAAACAGAAGGTAATAGCAAAATTTTCCATGAACCTATGAGTACATTTTTTAATTTTAACTTTTTAAGACTCACTCTTATGCTGAGCCTAGCGTGCTGGTGTACCACTGTACAAGTCTCAGGCTGCTGGATACAGAGGCAGACACCTTTAGTTTTAAATGTTTTTTTGGGGGGGGGAGGGGACCAAGTCTCGCTCTGTCATTCAGGCTGGAGTGCAGTGGCCCAATCTCAGCTCACTGCAATGCGTGCCTCCTGGGTTCAAGCGATTCTCCTGCTTCAGCCTCCCAGCTAGCTGGGACAACCCGCTTATGCCACCACATCCAGCTAATTTTTGTGTTTTTTAGTAGAGAAAGAGTTTCACCATGTTGGCTAGGATGGTCTCAATCTCTTGACCTCATGATCCGCTTGCCTCGGCCTCCCAAAGTGTTGGGATTACAGGTGTGAGCCACCATGCCCAGTCTAGTTTTAATTTTTAAATTCCACTTTCCTACATCTCACTCCCATTTGCAATCATGAACTGTATTCAGCTAAACTTTTAGTAGTCTACACCTCACAGTATAGGTAACAGCCAATAATACTACCTAATCCTTGTTCCTTTGCCACTGTGGTAACAATATTTTTTTATGCTTTAATTTAACAACAAGCATTTGGGCCCTTTTTTTTTTTTATGACAGTCTTCTAGTTTAACAGAAACTATTATACCATCTCAGAGAATTATCTTGGGCTAGAAGCTTTGAATAGGCTGGCTTTTTATCTGACCAACTAATCCTCTGCCACTCACCTCATGTCTTGGCTTCATCCTGGCATAGATATGCCAACTCACCAAAGATGAACCCCTTAACAGGAAAGGATAAGTGCAAAGTGATACACGGAGTGCCTACTAGTGTCACCATGTGCTGGGTCCCATCTTCTATAAAAGGTTTCATATTTCAGGTTGAAAGATTTTCTTTTGTTTAATCAATCAAAATCCTTCTTTTTAAGTAGACATTGTTTGGAATCTTTACTGTTCCATTTATCCAAGCTGTAAAAGGGAAGGGAGCCTAGATGGCTGGAGGGGAGGAAGCATGTAAAATATTAAAGGTCAGTCCTACTCAATTAGCAGACAGACTGAATAAGACAGCTATTGTAGGACAAAAGAGATTTTCCATATAAACCAAATCTATCTCAGTAAGTGACTATGTTGAGGATTGTTTTTTATAAAAATCCCATAATCCTAAAATAGTATGTTTGCCTGCCTTTGAATTCTATGTATCGTCTTAAGAACATATGGAAGTGATAAATATCTGCTCCCTAATTCATTATCCATATTCCTGGCCATTTCTTAATCTCCTGCCCTCAGCTATGCCAAGTAAAATTACCACCAAGGAAAAAACATGAGACAGTTAATAAGCAAACGTGAGAAAGTTACCAAGTAATTATTCTTACCATCTTTATTTCTGGGGGTCCCCTTAGAGAATAAACACAAGTTAGACTGAATTTCTCTTTTCCCACTTTATAATTTAGAAGTGGCACCAATGGCCATCTCGCCCAAGAAATGCCAGAGGTCTTTGAACTAGTGAATGTAGCCAAACCTATACATTTATTATGAACAAAATAATAAGAATCATCTTTCTTTTGAGTAGGTAGTTTGCAACTTTGGGAAGTGAAAGACTAAATCATTCCCAACTGAGAACTTGATGTTGAAAAAATTAATTCTATCAAGGCATTTATTCACAATCTGTTAGTTGAACTAGAAATAACCTAAAGTCCCTTTCAAGTTTTAAAATGGAATGAATTTATATATACCCTTTAAGAAATAGCAGACTCCTTGTGACTTAGAACAAGATGTGTTTCCAATACTTTATATACAATTACCTGCTAATTACCAATGACCATGGGGGGACAGAACAGACAGGGCAAATAAATCAAAACAGAAAAATAATCAAAAAGCTTCTGCTGCTGAAGAGTAGTAGTTTTTCTGTTATTATAGTTTTGGGCACATATTTATTTTCCCATTTATGGTTTCCTTAGACCAATATTAAAATCAATTTATAGTACCTGAGCACATTTCAACAGAGAACCAGAAATATTCTAAGTAGAATAGATGAAACATTCTTTAATTTAAAGTGAATGGGCAAAATTCTATAGTCAGTATTTCTCAAAGTAAATTCATAAAATCTGTACAGTAAATTATCTTGGGCGCTTACTAAACATGCATGCACAATATCCCAGAATTTTCTTACCACATTTTCTGGGATCAAGGATGGGGAATTTTCATTTTAACATATTACCCAACTGATTTTAAAATGTGCTAAACTTTGGGAACCTACATATTTTCATGATGGTGAATCAACATTATTTCATTGTAAAAACTATACCGTGTCATTGTTAATGTATTAGTTAATAAATCTTAAAATTATGTTACAAACATGTTTCAACTAACTTCATTTCTTAGTTCATTTATTATTAAACATCTACTATATTCTAGACACTGTGTCAAACATTGGAAATAAGATTAAGAAAGACAATGACTATATTCTTGAAGTTCACATACTACTAACACAGAAATGTTAATCTGATAAATCTAATATCACTAGTTGAATAGTTTCTACAAAGATAGGTACATTGTGCTAGAAAGATGCCAAACAAATACTGTGATTTGACCTTGTCAGAGGGGGCAGTGTAATATTACCTTTGTAACTGATGATTGAATTAAAATATGAAGGATACATAATGACTAAACAGGCAAAAAATGCATGAGGGGGATATTAGTTTAGGCAAAAAGTCAGATTGTGCAAAATCTATGGGAAAATAGTAAGCATGGAACTTTCATAAATGAGGAAGCCTAATGTGGTTTGTACACAAGGCAAGGAAGAGCATAATAAAATATTAAATTCAAAAATTTTATTAAAAGACAGAATATGCTGACCCTTTTTATTCCATTTTGTGGAGTAGAGTTATTCTAAATGTTATTGGTAGCTATTAGAATATTAAGCTGGCATGATATGACCAGCCTCCTTTACAACAACAGCAAAATTGTATATGCAGAATGAAGATGTTGAGAGGGGATTTTTCAGTTTGCTTTTGCTGAACAACAAATCACCTCAAAACTAAATGGCTTAAAACAAATGTCATTTATTTTGCTGAGTATTTTGTGTGTCAGCAATTTACTTTGGACTCCACTGGGGTTGCCCACGTATGTGCAGTCTGCTTCCAGTCAGCTAGCTGGCTCTGCACCTTCAAGTTAGTTGTCTGCTGGCTGGAGCAATAGGAGTGAGATTGGGCTATGCATCCTTTACCTTCCTGAAGTCTAATTAAGGCTTGTTCACATGGCAGGGTTCTCAACAATGTAAAGAAAAGGCAAGTATTTAATATACAAATATTTTTCAGCCCCTCTTTGTGAGACATTTGGTAACATTCCAGTAACAAAATGAAATCACATCCCAGAACCCAGAATTAGAATAGGACAGCACACAAAATTACATGGCAAGGGTGTGAATAAGTTAATTATTTGTGGCCATGTTTCAACTGCAGTGTGATATAGTGGATATGGGTTGCGAGGTAATGGCTAAAGTCTAGTTAAGTAACATATTGAGAAATATCCACTTGTTTTCCTTGTGGATTTGAGAGACATTTAGGAGAAAAAGTAGGTATAATTTGATAATGGATTGAATTTAGGGAATGAGGGAAACGACTAATGAGTATTGAGAAAACAGTCTATGCTTATTTTTTGCACAGTGAGAGACCATTCAAGGAGATGGAAAAATTAAAAGACCATGTTTGTGATTATAGATACATGTCGAAAGAAGTGGGCTTTGAGACTTGCAAGATGACATAGTAACTAATAAGATCTCTGGGTCTGGAGCTCAGTCTTTTGATAAAACTTTTGTAATCCACCAGTATGTATGTTATAAATGAAGCTGTATATCTGTTTGCCGTCACCCAAGTTGATAAAATAGGTTGATAGGAGTCCTTAAGTGTCTATCTTGAGGAAACATAATTAAAATTAGGTAAATGAATTTATAACAAAGACCAAGAAGCAATCAGAAGAAAGGAGAAAATCCAGGCAACTATTGTGTCTTGGGTACCTCCTGAATAGAATATTCTAGTAGGAAAAGTGGTCAATAGGCTGAAAACTGCTGGAGAAATAAAATAAGATGAAGAATGAAATTTTCCTATTGGAGCTAAAACTTGGAATTCCCTGGTGATTTTTAACAAAAGCTTATTTGGATGAATTTATGGGGGATAAGTTAGATTGGGAAGGATTAAAGAATGAAGGAAAGGTGAAGAAGTAGATATATTAACTTCCAGGAAAAATCAGTATATATTTGTACACACACACACACACACACACATACACACACACACACACACACACAAACACAGAGAGAGAGAGAGAGAGAGAGAGAGAGAGACACACACGATGTGGGCTCCTGTAGTTTCACATGATTGCCATAATGAGGGAAAAGTTTGAGGAATACCAGGAGAACTGAGACTAGGTGAGTAAGGAACAAACTTGAAATAATAATATATCATATTAGTAGAGCATTTAACATTTATAATGAACTTTTCCTAGATATAATTTAATGCCTTTTTCCTCACAAACCTATAAAAAGTTGGACAGGTAATAATCCACCTTTATTTACAGATAAATAAGCAGACTAATTGCTTTTGCCCAATATTACAAGACTGATTAATTTCAGAGATGACCACAGTCATTATTATCAGTCATTATTCTGATGAATAACTCAGATATTTTTCTATCATACAATGTTTTATCCTATTTAAAGGTGGCAAACACATAAAATGAATATTGCAGAAAGGTATTGCCATAGGAAACCAGAGGCAAAAAATGTTAGCAGCAGAATGGTTACCTGTTTATTTGGAATGAAAATGAAGCCATCAAGAGCTACTTTGGAGTCAGACTACCTGCATTCAAATCCGGGCTCTGCCTCCTACCATCTTTGTGATCTTGGAGAAGATACTGTTTCTCTCTGTGCCTGAGTTTCCTCATGTGTAGTATGGGGATTATAGTTGTGTTCTTATGAGAATTAAATAAGTTAGTGTAATAAATTTGTAAGTATGATAAGCTTTTTCTCTCCTTCATAGGAAATTTGTACTCACTCAAAGTACTAGGGAAAAACATAGAAATATCAAATTATTTTAATGTAGAAAAGAAAAATTCATTTATTTTGCCATTCTCAAAGAGTTTTAAACAACTGTGATTTTAAAAATGTTATTAATTTCATGAATAGGTAAATCAGAAAATATAATATACCCTCTAAATTAAAAAAGGGACACTATCTTCAAGTTCATAGACAAATAAAGGAAAGTTGGAAAAACGTTTTTAATAAATGCACAAAACTAAAAAAAGATCAAGAGGCTGATGTAATTCCCAAGGTGCTATACAACCCAACAAACAAAATGTAAAGAGGGAACAATTTGAGGATTTAGTAGTAAATCCCCCTTCCCAAATTGTAAATGAGATGAACTAGCTAATAAGATATTTTAAAAGGTTTAAGACATGAATACTACAAATACACAAACAAATGTGGTAAGATAACAGTAAAGAAGTACTCAACTTTTACTTAAATATAGACAAATTTACATTGGTTTCTTGAGATGACTTCCACCAATCTCAACGACATTGTCCAATACTAAACATATGTGAAATGTTTGATTTTAAATTCTAAATCAGTTTGATCACTAATCTAGCATTAGATAAAACAATTAGAACAATTCAATGCTGTTAAAATAAGTTAGCATATGAGTTTATTCAGAATACTGGACTTAATTTTTTTTAATAAAAATGGGTAACTAAAGAAAACAAACATCTTAAAGAACTTTAAGAAAATATTTTTATATTCCACATAAATTCTTATGTCCTAATTAGTATGGTGTTTTTTATAATTATAAATGCCTTATCTCATCGGGATCTTACAGAATTTCTGAAAGGTTGTAAGGATTTGATAGTCATTTTTGGATGGGGTGTTGGGTGTGGTGGCTCACACCTATAATCCTAGCACTTTGGGAGGCTGAGGCAGTAGGATAGCTTGAGGTTAGAAGTTCTAGACCAGCCTAAAGAACATAGTGAGACTCCATCTTTACAAGAAATAATAATAATAATAGTAATAAATGAGCTGGGTGTAGTGGCATGCACCTGTAGTTCTAGCTACTAGGGAGGCTGAGGCGGGTGGATTCCTTAACCCTGAGAGTTTGAAGCGCAGTGAGTTATGATTACACCACTATACTTCAGCCTGAGTGACAAAGAGATCCAATCTCTGAAAAAAATAAAATAAAATAAAAAATAAATAAATAGTAAAAACAGATGGGGAAATTCAAGCTCCACCAGATGATGACCTGCTTATATTTACACAGGTACAAAGAAAAGTTGGAATTGACACAGGACCTTCTAGATCTGAATATGAGTTTTTCCCATGTTCCTTTCACACAATTCTATGACTACATTTTGGTTTGTACATGTATTTTTTTTTTCTTCTAATGTATCCTGCTAGTTCACCATGTTATGGTAGTAGATTGTCCTAGGAGACAGAGTTGGCTTCTTGATTCAATCTCTGCCATATGCCAAAAAGGTGACATTGGATGGGAGCCTAAGTTCACTGGTCTGTAAAAAAGAAAACAGTAAATACTGTATGCTCCAGTATTCATATGTTGCTTATGTGTTGGTAATTTAAGTCAGTAAAATAGCAAAAAAGAAAAAGAAACCCCAAACAAAGTAGAAAACAAAACACGCTAAAAACAAACCTAAGGAGTAATCCTACTTTAACCAACTCCTTTTGTTCAGACTAAAGTGATGTATAATAGATCATGCTAGGTGTTATTTTAAATTATAAAGATAGAAATCCCAAATTTTCTTACAATTACTTGTTAGAAATATTACTGCTTTTAGTACAATGATTACAAAAAGTACATTTGTTCATAGTTTCAAAGGCCCGGATAAATAGGTATACTCAGTGGCAACTACTAGAGAAACCCTGGTTATCCAAACCATAGCTTAGTTCCCATGACAGGAATGAGATCTCAAACTTCTGACCTGTGATTTTTAGGTCAGCCTTTCTCTTCCTCAGAAGTACACATGATAGAATGAAGAGGACATCCCTAAAACATCCAGTCTCCTGAACCAGCCCTTGATTTCCTGAACTAGAGAGGGATCAAATTCTTCATATTACTTGCACTGACCTCTAATCTCTAACTAGCCAGATACCTAATGTGCAAGAATCTTGCTCACTAGAATTTGACATGGAGAAAGGAGGTGAAAGAAAGGAAAATGACCATGTTAAGTTATTTATCAAGAAAGAGGAGCAGAATTATCTTTAGGTGCTGTAATTTATAGTCTGGAAAAGAACAATTGTTGCACGCATCCTCAAGACGCCAAATAAAGTAATTGCAGGAGAAATTTCCCTTCTCAGCTTGCTTTCCAAGAAAGTTAAATGCCCTGTTTATTAATCTGCTCATATTCTAAAAGAATTTTTTTTAAATCTGTTTTCTGTCATTTTCCCCCTTCCCCCAATCTATGTCTTTCTCTCCCACTCCTTCCTCCTCTTCCTATCTTCTTCTACTTCCAAACTGTAACTCATTTTTTTTTTTTTTTGAAAATAACAAAGTGCTTTGAATTTTGCAGAAGAGATAAACCATGTAAACGGGAACAACAGCAAAAAAAAAAAAGAGATGTGTTTCTCCTTAAGTGCCCTAACTGCAAAATTAGGCAGCAGGTTTCTATAGTGAACTACAAAAGTCTCCCTTGAATAACTGTAAGTATTTAATAGAAATCCACAAGAGCTTGGGAACATTCAAGATTTCAGCTGATTGTCTGTACTTAATGCATTATACTCATATAGAGAGGAAAAAAATGGAAAGGAAAAATACACAGAAAAACAAGCCTTAATAGTCATGTGTAGTTCAGATTTTCTAGTTTCAAAGTGTATAAAACATTACACATTAGCAAGATTTATAGCAAGATTTTTGTTTTGTTTTTTAGAAGTGAGCAAAGTCATCTGCATGAGAGTGGCAATTTAAGACATGCCCAAACTGGAAAGGGCCTAGGATAAAATTCTGAGAGTTTCGATGGATATATTCCCAAGAGTCATGGAGTCAGTTTGGTAACTGTTGAGGTGATGACTACAGTCACCTCAATTTGCTCCCTGCAGGAACTGTCGGTTAGAGAGAATAACATGTATTCTGGAGTAAAGTTTTAAATTTTAGCCATAAGAGATGAAAATTCTTTATTTTCTATTAAAACGCAGAAGCAATAAGAAGGCTGGTTTACAATAATGCTTTATTCATATTGTTATGAGTGTATCTAAAGCGATGATTATGACCAGAGCAATTTCTGAGAATGTCTGGAGACATTTTTGATTGTCACAACTGGTGAGGCGTACTACTTGCATCTAGCAGAGAAGCCAGTGATGGTGCTGAACATACTAAAATGCAAGGGACACTCTTTCATGGCAAATAATTATCTGACTTGAAATGTTCATAGCACCAAGACTGAGAATCTCTGTCTAACGGACTTTTTACAGACAATTCCAGTTAGTTACATGCTTCATAATTTGTCAGACTTCTTAAGAAGTAAAAGATTACTAAAATGATAGAAGGACATGAATGTGAATATTAAAATGAGATCCTAGCAAATTTGTCAACATTAAAGCCTGGCACCCACGAAGAGTGAAGTTTGAGTTGGAGCTTGGCAATGGCAATTTGGGAAAATAGTGTATTATAAGATATTGAGGCCAGGCGTAGTGGCTTACACCTGTAATCCCAGCACTTTGAGAGGCTGAGGCAGGCAGATCACAAGGTTAGGAGACAGAGACCATCCTGGCTAACATGTTGGAACCTTGTCTCTACTAAAAATACAAAAAAAAATTAGCCAGGCGTGATGGCATGAGCCTGTAGTCCCAGCTAATTGGGAGGCTGAGGCAGGAGAATTTCTTGAACCCAGGAGGGGGGAGGCTGCAGTGAGCCGAGATAACGCCATTGCACTCCAGCCTGGGCAACAAGAGCGAAATGCCGTCTCAAAAAAAAAGTATATTGAACTGAGCTAGAATTTTAGAGATGAATGAAAACTTAGAAGACATCTTATATAATCTTTACATTTCACAGATAAGGAAAACTAGAGTTGAAAAATTAAGTATGTAATATCACAGACTTAAGTAGTAGAGTTAGTGTAAATTGAATACTTCCTACTTGTCTAGTTCTGTTTTTAGTAGTTTGAGAATTACAATCATATCCTTTCCTAAAGAAATGTACCAAATGATTCGCAAATTAAAGAACACTAAAATAAGAGAAATACTAAAAAAGAAAAATATAGAACCTTGCCATTTGCACAAATTTTAACTACGTGACTTTGGACAAGGTACTTAATGTCTCTAACACTTAATGATCTCACTTAAAAGTGAGTATAAAATATCTTGTTGACAAGAATTTTAAAAATGCATCTGTCATATAAGATCTGGACTACAGGGAACAGAACATAATCCAATTATGTCTTTTACAGGTTTAGAAAATGTAACTTCAACATTATCTTAACTGCATAACTGTCATTGTGAATCTCAAACGGGTCATTTATGCAACAATCTACATTTAAATAGCAGTATTCACATCTGCTTTGTTATGACTCCAGGCATGTTGATTAACCTCTGACATATCAATAAAAAATAATCATATCCAATACTGACATGAATATTGAATATCATATAGACTAAATTAGAACCATAAATACTGCATACTGGGATAATCATCAAAGAAGATTTAGGAATTAGATATACTCTTCAAGAGAGATCAATGTAAATGAAAATGTAGTAATTCTAGAAGCAATATATTACTCTCAGAATAAAAAATAGACTAAAGTCAGTAGGCAAAGAATTGGTGCCAACATGTAAACTAAAAATCACCAAAATCCTGTATATGTACCTATTGAATACCTGAAGAAAAACTAGATTGAGAGTACAGAAGATGCTTATTATCAGACAAAAAATTATGATTTTATTACTTGTCCTCCTCTAACTATAAAGAACAGTTTAGTGAGGTAGAAGAGATGCCATTTTCACCTGCCAGTAAAAGTGCAACTCAGATTGATTCAGAGTATCTGTATGACTCAGTTAGTGATCAGAGAAAAGAGAAGTTCAGTAGAGATAAAAAACCATCCATGAGGTGACAAAAAAAGTAACAATGACAAACCATTTACATTGAGTATAGATTGATATGGTTAGGATTTATGTTCCTACCTAAATCTCAGGTCAAATTGCAATCTCCAATACTGGAGGTGGCGCCTGGTGAGAGGTGATTGAATCATGGGGACACTTCCCCTGTGGTGCTGTTTTCATGTAGAGTTCTCACAAGATTTGGTTTAAAACTGCGTGGCACTTTCTCCCCCTCTCTTCCTCCTGCTCTGACCATGTGAAGGTGTGTCTGTGTCCACTACACCTTCCACCATGTTTGAACGTTTCCTGAGGCTTCTAGAGCCATTCTTCCTGTACAGCCTGTAAAACCCTGAGTGAATTAAACTTCTTTTCTTTATAAATTACCCACTCTCTGGTATTTCCTTATAGCAGTGCAAGAACAGACACTACAGAAAATTGGTACTGAGAGGTAGGGTATCACTATAAAGATCCTTTAAAATGTGGAGGCAGCTTTGGAACTGGGTAACAGGCAGATGTTAGAAAAATTTGGAGGCCTCAGAAGAAGACAGGAAGATGAGGGAAGGTCTGGAACTTTTCTAAAGACTTGTTAAATTACTGTAATCAAAATGCTCATAATGATATCGACGATGAAGTCCAGGCTGGTGAGGTCTCAGATGAAGATGAGGAACTTAGAAATGGAGCAAAGATTATTTCTGATATGCTTTAGCAAAGATCCTGGTTGGACTGTGCCCCTACCCTAGGTATCTGTAGAACTTTGAAATTAAAAGTGATAATTCAGGGTATCTGATGGAAGAAATTTCTGTGCAGCAAAGTGTTCAAGACATGGCCTGGCTGCTTCTAGTACCCTACTTCATATTCATGAGCAAAGAAATTGGAACTTATATTTAAAAGGAAGCACAGCATAAATGTTTGGAAAAAAAAATGCAGCCTGGCCATGTGGTAGAAAAGAAAAGTCTATTTTCAGGGCAGCAATCTAAGCTGGCTGTAGAAATTTGCATAATGAAAGGGAAGACAAGTGCTAATAGCCAAGACAGTGGGGAAAAAGCATTGCGGCATGTGAGAGATTTCTGAGGCAGACCCCTCCCATCACAGGCCAGAGGGCATAGGAGAGAGGAATGATTTCACTACTCAGGTCCAGGGCCCCACTGTTCTATGCAGCCTCAGGACAAGGTGCCCTGCATCACAGTTGCTCCAGCTCCAGCCATAGCTAAAAGGGGCCAAGGTACAGCTCGAGTCATTGCTTCAGAGTGTGAAAACCATAAGCATTGGTTGCTTCCATGTGGTGTTTAAGCCTGTGGGTGCACAGAGTGCAGGAGTTGAGGCTTGAAAGCCTCCACCTAGATTTCAGAATATGAATGGAAAAGCCTGAATGTCCAGCCAGAAGCCTGTTGCACAGTAAGAGCCCCTCGTGGAAATCCTCTACTAGGGCAGTGCAGAGGGGAAATGTGAAGTTGAAGCCCCTACACAGAGTCACCACTGGAGCACTGCCTAGTGGAGCTTTGATAAGAGGGCCACCATCCTCAAAACCCCAGAATGGTAGATCCACTAACAGCTTGCACCACATGCCTAAAAAGCCACAAGCACCCAGTAGTCAATATGTGAAAGCAACTGAGGGACTGTGTTAGAGAAACTTCCAGGGTGGCTAGGGGCTTTGTTACCAATGACAGAATTTTCCTGCCTCTGGTCAGCTAGGGACTTTGTTCCCAATGCAGGGGATTTTCCTGGCTCTGGGCCCTGAAGGCGGAGGCTCAGTGACTCAGGGTTTTAAAACAGTAACCAATCCAGTAAAGGTTTCAAAGATCAACTGATCCAGAGAAAGTTTGAAAACACCCCCTCTCATTGGATAAGAACAAGAAAGAGGAGGGAATAACTAGGAGTATAAACTCCAGCCATCCAAGCCTGCAGTGGCACCCCCTCCAGATCTCCTTTCATGGGGTGGAAGCTGCCCTTTACTCAGCCTAATAAACCACGCTACTGCAAACTCTTTAGGTCCATGAGTTCTATTTGAGCTGTAACACACCGTAACACCGAGGTCCCCTTCCCCATTCATCAGGGCTGGAAAGGCCAAGAACCAGAGTTCCAGAAAATCTGGTTACACAACCATGGGGCCTGTACCCTGCAAAGCCTCAAGGCTAGAGCTGCCTAAGGTTTTGGAAGGCCACCCCTTGCACCACTGTGTTCTGGATGTGAGACATGGCATCAAAAGAGATTAAGAGTGAATGACTGCCCTACTGAATTTCAAACTTTCATTGGGCCTGTAGCCCCTTTCTTTCAGCTGATTTCTGTCTTTTGGAATAGGAATATTTAACCAATGTCTCTACCCCCATTGTATCGTGGAAATAACTAACTTGTTTTTATTCACAAGCTCATAAGCAGAAGGAACTTGCCTTGTCTCAGAAGAGATGTTGGACTGTGGACTTTTTAGTTAATACTGAAATGAGTTAAGACTTTGGGGAACTGTTGAGAAGGGGTGATTGTATTTTGCAATGTGAGAAAACATGAGATTTGGGAGGAGCCAGGGTGGAATGATATGGTTTGAATTTACGTTCCCACCTAACTCATTCTGAAGTGTAGCCTCCAAAGTTGGAGGTAGGGCCTGATGGGAGGTGATTGGATCATGGGGGCAGAATGCCCCCTTTGGTGTTGTTCTCCTGATAGAGTTCTCATAAGATTTGTTTGTTTAAAAGTGTATGGCACCTTCCCCCACCTGCTTCCTCCTACTCTAGCCAGGTGAAGACATGCCTGCATCCCCTTCATCTCCTACTATAGTTGTAAGTTTCCTGATACTTCCCCAGCCATGCTTCCTGTATAGCCTGCAGAACCATGAGTGAATTAAACTTCTTTTCTTTATAAATTACCCAGCTCAGGTATTTCTTTATAGCAGTGCAAGAATGGACTAATACAGATACATATGGATGAGTATTTCAAAAACAATATACCATATAAGTTTATAAAGCAAAAACATAGTCATATATTTATAAACATTTCACTCTGTGGAATGTCATGAGAAAATAATAATTTTGTGTTTACCAATATCTGCATATTTTCAAATTTATAAAAGAACATACACTTTAAAGCCAATTTTTAATAAAAAGGTAGATATATTTTGGGGGCACCAGGCTTCCTACATCCTTTTCATGTGGAAAAAGATTTGGGAAGTCCACCACATTATTTTTCAGGCCATGGAGTACATTTTTAAATGTGCGGTTAGCTTCTCCAGTTGTGCCTTAACTGATGCATGGTCTAAGGATTGTGATATCCCTTTGCATAGGTTAAAACAAAACAACAAAGCAAAACAAAAACCCACTTCTATATGTTTTAGATGAATAAATTTAAATGTTTGATATCACAAAAACTGATAGAGAATACCAAAAGAAGCCAGGAAGGACAAGGATTTCAACACTATTTTTTCTTCCTTATTTTTGTGCAACTACCATTGCCCAAGTGCTATGGTGGGATGTTTTCTATTCTCTAAATATGAGCATATTAAATATTAATACACAAGAAAAATTGGCTATCACAATAAAAGTCTTGAAAATAATAAGACTTGATTTGGAAACATAATTATTTTAGTTAAATAAAAATAGAAATTTTAGACAATTCCTAATTTAGGAAGATGAATTTATCTCTAGTGTTTAATATTCTAGGCACTGTGATAAGCTAGTTTATTTGATAAAAAAGTTTATTAAATCCTTTTTCAAGATGAATAGCATTATCCTTCCCTGTTTTGGGAATTGAAAATTCCTAAATTTTCATGAGCATAGGAAAGGCAAGTAAATTATCCAAAATCACATGGTTTGTAAGAATTGGTAGTCAGATTCAGATTATATCACCTTGATTGCTCAACCATATTTCGCTTTATACATCTTCTGAAGAATCCACTATGACATTTTCTGTTGAACCTCTGTCCTTAACATGGAAGTCAGACTAAAACTGATTTTGCTGTTAGCATTGGATATTTTCAGTCTCCATTCATATAGAAATTACTATCCTAGAGAAATCACCATAATTTAGTGATCCCAATGTGAAAGGAAAGAGACAGCCTTTGTTAGACACACAAAAGTTAACCAGGAGGTTATCAGAATGTGAGTTCAAAAATATGAAATAACACATTTATTATCATACCTTAGAAAATTGTGATTTCAGAAAATAAAAGATTAATATATTTTCTTATCTTCCCAAGCTATTAAGCCACCTTTCAATTTCATTAGTCAATCTTGAAGAGGTTTTGTATTCTCCATCTAAAATGTTAATCTGTGGTTTGTAATTTTGTCAAAGTAAATGATAAAACTAAAAGAAGATACAGAATAAGTATTTTTTGTTCAATTCAATACATTGTCTTAGTAAAATTTCAGCATTGCTATGAGTTTATGCACTGATACGCTCAATTTCTGAGAAATAGTTAACAAAAGTTGGGAACTTGTCAGTCTCCAAAATTTATGACGTTTTAACCTGAACTCTCCTTTAGTCAAATATTAATAGCCAAAAAGATATTCTTTTATTTCTAGAGGCTAAGTAACTATCTGGAAAAAATGGGATGGGATACTGTAATTTCTATATAGGCACAGCAGCAATTTCTGCCATTCATCAAACCTCTAACCTCATTTTAATAGCATTATTCACTGTCTGGGAATTGAACTATACTGTTGGCTCAGGGCTCAACAAATTCTAATTGAAAAGTACATAACATTGCTGAAGAAAAGAATAGATGCAAAGTTAGAAATACATCACAGCATCCAATTGCTGGAATTTTATTTGTATATTTTCTAAGAAAAAAATAAAGAATAATATTTACATAAATAATTCTCTGATTTCTCTCTCCCTCCCTCTGTTTCTTTCTGTCTCTCTTTTAACACACACACACACACACACACACACACCCCTATAATCCTAAATAAACTGCAACAAGTGATTGTAATGGGGTGAATCTCTGAACAGAGATGGATGAATCCACAGAATACGCCATGCCATCGGATTCTCAAATTTGAGGTCGTGGCCTCAAGTATTTTAATCATATAAGTGAGGGACATTAGTACAATAGTTTATCAAATACCCCTGCAAATATATTTGGAATTGAGATATATTACAAGGGTTTTTCCCTTCAAATATATTTTGATTATGAACAATCCACTTTCTTTTAAAATTCTGTTTATTATTTTTTGGAGACAGAGGAGTCTCTGTTGCTCAGTCTGGAAGGTAGGGTCAGGACCATGACTCACTGCAGCCTCAACTTCCTGTACATAAGCAATCCTCCCACCTCAGCCTCCCAAGTAGGTGGGACTATAGGTGTGAGTCACAATGGCTGTACCACTCTCCTGTAATAAAGCTCCTTCCACCTCCAGTTCCTTAGTTAAATTGTTTTTCGCATTCACAATTACCCTAAATTAGGCTCTAGTAAACTATTATGAAGTGAAATGAAAGTGATGGCATTTGAACTGAGGATCTAACAAGTGGCATTTAAAAAGGAAAACTATCCATCTGATAGTTCTCTTTTTATTTTGATACACAAAATGAGATGAAATCCTTTTTTTGATAATCATTTATTTGTCCTTCTAACAATTTAAAGGAGAATGAGAAGACTGATTTTGTGATAGCAGACTATTATCTCAGAACCCTTAATTTGCATTTTATTCATTTCATTTTTAGCATTATGTCTAAATCACACAATGTAATTCCTTACTTTCTAATTGCTGACTATATCTGAATTGCTTCAGAGGATGTTTGAACCCCTGGTTTTTTTAATCTACTTGTCTTTCTCAGGCATATTGCTTTTGTTACTCTTACCTGATACAGAATATTTCCAAGGGTGCATAGTGGGTTTCTGTGACCCAAATATAAAATAACAAACAACAAAAATTAAGAAAAGAAAGTATTTTGTGTTTGGAGAGCAGCATTCACACAGCCACTGGATTAATGTTAGCTTTGAAGCTGCATGATGAGCAATAGAGGTTTCTTACCAAGATATGCATTAGCATCCCTTTGTGACTTGCAAGAAATAATTTGCACAGTTTTAAGTTTAATGTTGACCCAAAGCTTCTTTGTTGAGTGATCAATTTCTAGCCACAATAAACTCATCTGTTTCCGTTTTGATTGACAAGCAGGGTGCAAAGGTGATGTCCATTTCCTTCCTTTCTTCTGTCTCTTTTTACTACATAATTAGCTAAAAATAGAATATAATAACCTGATTGGTCTAGCTAATACTTGAATATATGTGTATATCAGATTGTCTTTATAAACTAATCTCAGTTGTCTTGAAATACGAGGATGAGACTATCTTGCAATGGAGACACAAAACAGCAACCTTGGTCATTGTCAGGCTACTGCTCATAATTATAGGACATTTCTAAGATCACTTATATCTCTTCTCTTCTTCACTATGCTCTATTTCACTGCTATATTCTTGTGTGAAGCAATATAGACCTATGTGTCTCTAATTTTCTTTTCTTCTCTACTCTGAATTGATGAATCAGTTATTGCTTGAATCTGATACGATTGTTTACATGGAAAAACCAAAAGGGACAAAAAAATCTCATCAGGTAAAATGAGGGAATATAGTGGTAGTTGTTTGGTAGTAACATTACTATGTAAAAATCAGCAGCTTTTAATATGTAAATCACATGTATTTTACATATATAAATTGTGCTAAAATACAATAGCAACAACAATTATAGAAACCCAACAAGTGCAGGAAACCAACTTATATTTTGAGATAGTACCCTGGGTTTAGAGGGATCACACACGATGGTTTCTGTTGGACAGTCTCACTTTATGCGTCTTTACACATAATTCAGATTTTTAAATGTAAAGCAAAGTTTATTCAACTTTGCAATCCCATAAAATAGTGGGCCAAGGACACAGACACTTCTCAAAAGAAAACATACATGCATCAATTAGCATGTGAAAAAAAGCTCAAAATCACCCATCATGAGAGAAATGCAAATCAAAACCACAATGAGATATCTTAACCAGGCTATGATTAAAAATTAAATAACAGATGCTGGTGAGGTTGTGAAGAAAAAGGAACACTTATACACTGTTCATGGAAGTGTAAATTATTTCAACCATTGGGGAAAGCAGTATGGTGATTTTTTAAAGAGTGAAAAGCAAAACTACCACTTGTCCCAGCAATCCCGTTACTGAGTATATACCCAGAGGAATATAAATAATTCTACCATAAAGACACATACACATGAATGTTCATTGCAACACTATTCACAATACCAAAGACATGGAAACAGCCTAAGTGTCCAGTAATGACAGATTGGATAAAGAAAATGGTACATATATACACCATGGAATACTATGCAGCCATAAAAAGCAAAGATCATGTCCTTTGTAGGAACATGGATGGAGCTGGAGGCTATTATCGTTAGCAAACTAATGCAGAAACAGAAAAATGAATACTGCATGTTCTCACTTACAAGTGGGAGCGAAATTATGAGAATTTCTGAATACAGAGAAGGAAACAATAGACACTAGGGAATATTTCAAGAGGGAGGTGGGAGAAGGAAGAGGAGCAGAAAATATAACTATTTGGTACTACCCATAATTTCTGTGTGACAAAGTAATTAGCATGACAAACTCTCATGACATGAGTTTTTCTGTGTAACATTCATGTGTACCTGAGCCTAAAATGAAAGCTAAAATTTTTCAAATAAAACAAAATTCATTGATAATAGTAACCATTACAATAGAGTGGAATAGATTTTGAAGACCTCATCTTTTATTGCTAAGATTTGCCATGGTCTAGAAATACGTGCTGCACATGTACAGTAAACATAGTTGTGATTTTAATATGCAGTAAAACTTGAAAGAAGATCCTGGGTAGTCCATGTCACTTTTTTGACACCCAACAGCTTCCAGTTCCAGGTGGTGGGAGAAGAATGTGCCACTGATGCCTCTTTCAGACACTGGAATAAATACCAGTTGTGCTGTGGCATTGTGAAAGATACATGAAGCAGCTAGTTAGTCACTAGTACTTGAGTAAATACAAGAGTTCAAAGGGAAAGTGTTTGAAAGATGTATGGCAAAACAGAGGGTCAAAATTTCTGTTAAGGAACTTAACACAAAAGAAACAACATACATACTGATACAGGCTACAACTCAGATGAACCTACATAACATTTATGTTAGCAAAAAAAGTCAGATACAACAGACTACATATTATATAACTGCATTAATTGAAATACTCAGAATGGCAAATTTACGGAGACATAATGTGGATTATCTGTTTTCTGGGTTTGGGATGGGAACTGGGAGTGACTGCAAATGGGAAAGCAGTTTGTTTTTGGTATAATGGAAATGTTCCAAAATTAGATTGTGGTGATGATTGCATAAACCTATAAATTTATAATGAAATTCACTGAAAAATTTAAAATGAGTGAATTTCATGGTATATAAATACCTCAATGAATTAGTTTCATCATTTAGCTTAGTTTCATCATTTATTGTAATAATTGCACAACTTTTAATGTATTTTACCATCTAGCAACTGTATTTTGTTATGTAATAATTGCTTTCAGCAGCAATGACCTAAAAAGGTGGAGGATAGCAGTAAGTACATTCAATGAAAAGTGAATGAATTTCTATTTCTCAAGAAAGTTGAAAATGAAAGCGTTACTTGCATAAATTATTTGTCAATGTTTACCATCCCCCATGGAGGCCATAGTAATGTCACTGAATATGAGAACTGGAAGAGACAGATCTACTGAAAACATATTAGCGTTTACTTCAAAAGTTTAGAATTATTTTGGGAAGAATATAGTTGAAGTAAACATTTTAATATATTAAGTCTGCAGAGAGAGTTTATATATAGCTTTCTCTAAAGCATGAACTTTCAGTTTCACTATTCTAACCATATTATTTAGTCTTAATCTCACATTTTCCTGTTCAGAATTGAAAAGTGAAGCAATAGGTGTTAATGCATTAATTCCTTTAGCAGAAAAAGAACTTTACCAACAATTAAATTATGTCATATTCTCATTACTGTCAGCAGATGCTACAAAAATAAAATCAGTTCATTCAAAGATGATTTGATTTTGTTTCTGCCATTCATGGAATCTAAGAAATGTTTTTGGAAGTTCATTCTGTCCAAGGTGAAACATTTTAACACCATAATAAATGCTGATATAAACGTAGTTAAAGGTTAAACATAGAAATCATAATGAATACTGATACAAATTTAGTTAAAAGTTAAACATAGAAATTGTTCCATTGCATGCGTGACTTTAACTAAATCTAAACAAGTTGTGATATTTCACCAATCAAAATAAAATTTGGAAATAGTTTTCATATATGTATACCTTATACATATATGTAGTATATAAACATATAAAGATAGAGAAAATAGTTTATATATATATTTGTTAGTAATTATGTGGTAAAAGTAGTATAAAGTACATGGTTTATATCTAGTTAGAATAACTGAACTACAAATTTTTGTGACAAAATTGAAGCTGAATAAATATTTCAGTATGACCGCATACACTTCCTTTACTTTCTGTCAGAATTCTGATTTTATAAATGTTTGAGTCTTTGAAGAATGTAGCTGAAATAGATGAAAAGGGAATAAACCTACATTGTTGAGAATGGGAGATCAGAGATCTCATTGACAAGACATTTTGAAAGATTTCTTGGGGACAGGAAGTACACATCTATTTCAAAACAAAGTAGTTATTTTCTGGATAAGATAAAAAGGAAAATACTGGAGAAGAGATAAAATAAGTCTTCCCAATAAAGACGTTCAGATAAATTGTCAGGCATATATACAAATAGTAGGACCAGTTGGTAGTGAAGGAAGAATGTTAACTGGAAGCACTATCTATGGAAAAGCTACCTCAGCTATCACATTTTCTGCCTTCTGACACATGCAGAGCACTTGGCAACACAGAATCTATACCCAGGCATTAAACTGAGAGCTCTTCTCTAATGGAATTAACTAATATTTTTGAGCTGATCTGAGTTGTTTAATGTGGACATGGGTATCCTTTTGTATTCTTGCACCCCATATTCAAGAAATACCCATCACAGAGAGAGATCTACAAAGAAAGTGCTGTTTCCATATATATTGTGGATACAGGCAAAGAAATGTGCATTGACTAAATATAATAATTAAACTAGAATTTCATTCTTAACTATGGCTGGAAAAAAAAAATTTGTCAAATATTTGAGAAAAAAAAATCAAGCAAAAAAGAGATCAAGGTAAAGAAAGCAACTGATTTTGGTGAAATCTATTTTATGGATAAAAGAACTTAAAAGCCTTGAAAGTAGTATCTTGAAAAAGACAAATTAAAAATATTACACTGAAATCAGAAAAGAAGTTTTTAAAGATTAAAAACCTAATTTCCCAAATTACACACATACACAAACACCAATAACACAAACATACGAGGTTCAAGGAAGATCCTCAACTACAGAACAAATAAACTAAAAGTCAGTTGACATAAATGAAAGATAAAAGCATAAAGCAGAATGTCTGATATCAGACTAGAGTACTATAAAGAGATCAGAAAAACGGAAAGAAAAAAATAATAAAATTAAAATTAGAAGAATTTGCCTTAGAGCTAAAGAAAAGCTAGAGTTTTCAAATTAAAGAATTCGCCAAGGTACATTCATAACAAGAAATACGTAGCAACAAAAAAGGGACAGAGACTACCAATACAGACAACAGCACAGACGGATTTCAAACGCATTGTATCTGACAAAAGAAAATGACATATTGCATGATTCCATTTATGTGTTACTCTGGAACAAGTAAATATATAAGGAGAGAAACAGATCAGTGGTCACTAGGGGCTGAGGGAGAGAGAAGGGCATGAATAAAAGAGGGCATGAAGGAAAAGCCAAAATAAATCCTAGGTGATGTCATGGACTCTCCTGAAAACCAGTGTGATTTTGTGGAGATAACAGATATTCTCTCATGAGTCAGTAATAATCAATAGTCTTCTGTGCTGGAAATTTGGTACCAATCATTAGGGGTCACTCAGTGATCCATTTTTGGCCAAAATGCAACTATATGAACTTGCCAAATAGAATTAAAATGCTGAGGGTTATTTGTCGGTGTTGTTTGACATGCAGTGACTGTTTTCTTGTATGGAAACCATAACCATCACGTATATATAAACCAAATAAATTGAGGCCTGAGCCTAACACACATTTATTGTAAAGTCTGTAAAAGTAAGACATCCTTTGAACATATACCATTTGTTCTACAGACTTCCTCAAATTATGTATCCATGAAAGTAGTTATAAAAGGTAAACGCCACAAATGGTTCCTGAGCATCACCTCAGTGAAAAAATGCACAACATGATAGGGTTTTTAGATTCCTAGTTGGCCTAATGTGATGTTTGTCAGCTAAAAAGTTTCTTAATAGTCGGGAACAAATATTTAGGAAGCAAATTGATCTATTACAAAAGATTGGTACAAAAGGAACTTGTCTTTCAAAGAAAATCCAATATTCAGGGTTTTTTTACACATTTTAGCCAGCTCATGAGCAACCTATAGGTAGGTGTTTGACTCATATCAAGGAGTGACTAATAATGTAAAAAGCAATATTAAAAATTGAGGGAATCTAAGTAACATAGTTAAAAGTAGCCATAAGCTAGTAACAAAGAAAAAATATACCTAGAATAGAATAATGAAGATTAAAGCATGACAACCACAGGTTTAATCTTTATTATTCTGCTCTTCATTCTGTTCTGTGGTGGGAGCTCCCAGCATCTCAGGCAGTTATCTGCTTAATGCAAAGTACTTAGGCTGAGTTAGCACCTTTCAAAGACTGTTTAAGTGGAGGAGTGTTTGAGAGTGTGTGTATGTGTGCGTGTGTTTGCAGGGGGCTTGAGAACTCTCAGCTTGTGGTATCTGATAAGGACAGTTTTGGGGGATGGTGATTTGAGTATGGTATATGTTTCTTTAATTGAGAGGCATGAACCTAAACATGAAACCTTTGGATTTTCAGATGTACTCGTTGTTAACAGTACCATATAAGGTCCTATCCATCAGGCTTCAAAAACAGTCTTTTTCTAGTGTTATGTCCAGAAAATTAAGTCTCTAGGTTTTAGATCAAGCAAAGGTTATTTAAGAGGATATTGAGATAATGCTGTACACAATTATTGATTAAACAGTATATTGTGTAAATCCTTTGAAATATTTAATAATTTCAGTTTGTAATAAGGCAGAATCTAGAATGTGGGGGATATTCAAAACACATCAGATATTCAGTTATCAGTTTATAGGAAAAGCTACTATAGACACCCGAGACAGTTAACCTCATTGCTGTTAAAAACTATTGTGTAAACGATGGTATATCCATATAATGACAAACTCCGGCAATAGAAAGAGATAAACTGTAGATCCACACTATAATATAGATGAATCTCAACATAATTATGCTGAGTGATAAAATCCAGACAAAAACATGGTACATAATATATAATCTCATTTTTATAAAATTCTGGAAAACACAAACAAATCTGTAGTGACAGATTAGCAGGTCAGTGGCTTCCTGAAGACAAAGGTAAAATATGAAGAGATTGGAAGAAGATGTTACCATGGGGAATAAGAAACTTTTGTAAATGATGAAAACTTATTTTGAGTTTCTGATGGTTTCATGAATATATACATATGTGCAGACATTTCAAATTACATTCTTTAAATATGTGGCATTTATTGTACATTAATTATAACATAATAAAGTTTTCAATAAAAAATTAAGACGTCGTCATCATTATCATATTAATTTAGTTAAATGCAGGCGTACTTTAGAGTTTGGTTCCAAGAACTCCACAGTAAGTCGAGATCGTAAAAAGCAAGCCACACTTGTTTTATTTTGTTTTGTTTTGTTTTGTTTGTTTCCAAGTCTGTATAGAAATTATGTTTGCACTGTACTGTAGTTTATTAAGTGTGCAAATAGTATTATGTCTACAAAACAATATATATGGATTCCTTAATTTAAAAATATTTTGTTGCTAAAAATCATAACACTCTTCTGAGCCTTCAGATATTGTAATCTTTTTGCTGGTAGAGAGTCTTGCCTTGATGTTGATGGCTGCTAACTGATTAAGATGATGGTCACTGAAGACAGGGGTAGCTTTGGCAATTTCTAAAAATAACACAACAATGATGTTTGGCCCCATCAATGGACTATTTCTATCATGAACAATTTCTCTATCGTTCAGTGCTGTTTAATAGCCTTTTACCCAAAGTAGAATGTCTTTCAAAATCGAGTCAACCCTCTGCAACCCTGCCACTGCTTTATCAATGAAGTTTATGTATTTACTAGTCAAGGTTCCCTAGAGGAACAGAACTAATATCTATATATAACTCCTATTAGTTCTGTATTATAATATATATATTATATATACATTTAATATATACATAAAATAAACACACACACACATATATATGAGTTTATTAAGTAATAGCTTACACAATAACAAGGTCCTACAATAGGCTGTCTGCAAGCTTGAGGAGCAAGGAGAGCCTTTCTGAGTCTCAACACTGAAGAACCTGGAGTCCAATGTTTGAGGGCAGGAAGCATTCAGCATGGGAGAAAAGACGCAGGTTGGGAGGCTAGGCCAGTCTCTCAGCTCTTTACATTTTTCTGCCTGCTTTATACACACTGGAAGCTGATTAGCTTGTGCCTACCAGATTAAGGATGGGTCTGCCTTCCCCAGCCCACTGACTCAAATGTTAATCTCCTTTGGCATCACTCTCACAGATACATCCATGATCAATATTTTGCATTCTTCAATCCAATCAAGTTGACACTGACCATTAACCATCATAATATAATACTCTAAATCCTTAGGTGTCATTTCAACAATGTTCATAGCATTTTCACCAAGAGTAGATTCCATCTCAAGAACTGACTTTCTTTGCTCATCCATAAGAAGCAACTTCTTGTCTATTTAAGTTTTGTCATGAGATGGTAGCAGTTTAGTCACGTCTTCAGGCTCAATTTCTAATTCCAGTGCTCTGGCTATTTCCACCACATCTGCAGTTACTCCCTCCACTGGAGTGTTAAACCCCTCAAAGTTATCTATGATGGCTGTAATCAACTTCTTCAAAACTCCTGATAATGTCCATAGGTTGACCTCCTCACATAATTTGGAATGTTCTTAATGGCATCTAGAATGGTGAATCCTTTCCAGAAACTTTTCCACTTAGTTCCTCAGATCCACCAGAGGCATCACTCTAAATGGCAGTAATAGCCTTAAGAAATGTATTTTTTAAATAAGACTTAAAAATTAAAATTCCTTCTTGATCCATGGGCTGCAGAATAGGTATGTTAGCAGTCATGAAAAGAACATTTTTTCAAATATTTCTATCAGAGCTCTTGAGTGACCAAATATATGGTCAATGAAAAGCGATGTTTTGAAAGAACTATTTTTTTCTGGATATAGGTCTCAAGAGTGGGCTTAAAATATTCAGTAAGCCATGTTGTATACAAATATGCTGTCATCCAGGCTTTGTTGTTCCATATAGCACACAGAACAGATATAGCATAATTTTTAAGGGCCCTAGGATTTTCACAGTGATAGAGAGCATCAGCTACAACTTGAAGTCACCAACTGCATTAGCTCCTAACAAGGGAGTCAGCCTGTCCTTTGAAGCTTTGAAGCCACGCCTTGCTCTAGCTATGGAAAGTCTTAGATAGCATCTTCTTCCACTAGAGGGCAGTTTCATCTGTATTGAAAATCTATTTATTATAGTCATCATCATCAATTATCTTGGCTATTAATAAATCTTCTGGATAACTTACTACAGCTTGTCGGTCAGCACTTGCTGCTTCACCGTACACTTTTATGTTCCGGAGATGGCGTCTTTCCTTAAAACTCATGAATCAACTTCTGCTAGCTTCAAACTTTTCTTCTGTGGCTTCCTGACTCTCTTAGCCTTCACAGAATTGAAGAGAGTTAGGCACTTGTACTGGATTAGCCTGTGGCTTCAGGAATGTGATGGCTGGTTTAATCTTTCATCCAGGCCATTAAAACTTTCTCCACGTAAGTAATAAAGCTATTTTGCCTTTTGATCATTTGTGTGTTCACTGGACTAACACTTAATTTCCTTCAAGAACTTTTTCTTTGCAGTTATATCTTGGCTATTTCTTATAAGAGGGCTAGCTTTTGATCTATCTCAGCTTTCAACATACTTTCCTTACTAAATTCAATCATTTCTAGCTTTTGATTTAAATCGAGAAACATACAACTCTTCCTTTCACTTGAATCCTTACAGGTCATGGTAGGATTATTAATTGACCTAATTTCAATATTGTTATGGCCCAAGAAACAAGGATGACCATGGAGAGAGAGAGAGAGATGGAGATATGGCTGGCTTGTGGAGCAGTTAGAACCCACATACATTTATCTACTATGAGTGCTATTGGTGGCACCCCAAACAATTATATAGTAACAGCAAAGATCCCTGATCCCAGATCACCATAACAGACATAATACTAAAAAGCATTTGAGACATTTTGAGAATCACCAAAATGCAACATAGAGACAAGCAGTGAGCACATGCTGTTAGAAAAATGTTACTGATACACTTGCTTGATGCAGAGTTGCCACAAATCTTCAATTTGTAAAAACCATACTATCTATGAAGGGCAACAAAGCAAACTGCCATAAAAGAAGGTTTTTCTGGCTTGCAATTATAAAAAGCTTTTAGAAAACATAATTTATGTAGAAAGCCTGAATCATGAAAACTTTAAATTTAATCTTATTTAAAGAATATGATATCTACTAAAACCATAGGGAAGCCACAGTTATCTTTAAAACAAGATTAAAAACTCATTTCAATTAATACAAAGTTATACATTTTTATCAAAAATATTATATAAACTTTAAAAAATACAATTTACAAATCTTATATTCATAAACAAAATTTAAATCACATTTGAAAGCTCCTCTTTTATCTTGAACCAAGGACTTTTCTTCTTATCTTGTAACTATCATTACAAAGGCTATTATTTAAACTTACTATGCACATTTCTTAAAGCAAAAGAATCACAGTTAACTTTTTCTTCATTTTCTTTAGACATTTTAGCTGTTTATCTGAAATAGATATTCCTAGAGTGTGCACATAAGGACAAAACAATTGCTTTTTCCTGATCAATTTACCTTTAAAATTTTCTGAGAGAGGGCAAAACGAGAGAGAAAAGTGGAAAAAATGGTGAAAAATGTGTTATCTTTAGACAAATGTGAAATAAATCACGGTTGTCTGGGGTTTTTAGCTGAAAGAGGAAAAGGCCAAAGGTCTCTGCGAACTTGGCCTGGCCCTGGGAGTGGGGAAGAAGGAGAGGGAGAAGCTGAAAAGAGCTGCAGAGTTAAGAGTTGGATGAAGGCAAGGAGACTACAGTAGGATTGAGAAGCATCCACCAGTGAAGCAGTGTCAAGTTTTTTGCATTTTTCACTTACCTTTTGTATTTGTTTCCTACAGCATCCATAAGAAATTACCACACACTGTGCAGCTTAAAACAACAGAAATTTCTCAAAGTTCTGGAGACTAGAATTCTGAAATGGAGGTGTCTGCAGAGCCACACTTCCCCTCTGAGAGCTATAGGAAATTTTTTTTCCTTTCATCTTTTGCCTCCCAGTGGTTGCTGACAGTCCTTGGCATTGCTTGTCTTTATGGTCACATTACTCCAATTTTTGCCTTTGACTCTACAGGGTCATTTTCTCTCTGTGTTACTCCTCTCTGTACTTAAATCTCACTCTCTTTCCATTAAAATCACATCAGTCATTGGATTTAGGGCACAGCATACCCTCACCTTAACTTCCCTATTTCCAAAAAAAGATCACATTTACAGACATCCAGGGACAAGACTTAAATATATCTTTTTGGAGGACACAATTCAACCCACTACACCTTTGCTGGAAGTCTTTCAGAGAACCAGTGTTAGGGTCTTTAGAATTACATTAGAATTGTCTTCAGAAGTTTTAACCTGACAGAGAAAGGAAACCATTTTTTTAATTGTATTTTTTTTTCTTTCTTTCTATACCAAGGCACCTCTTAAATGAACAATCTTGTCCACGTGAAAATTCCCTAAAGGGGCCACAATAATTCCAATTTGTCTTTGGTTAGATTGTGCCAATTAGAAAGATAAGCAAATGAATTAGCATAGTTTTATGTGTAAGTAATAAAGGTGTGTTTCTAACCCAGTGAGTTGGGGCAGGCCCCGTGAGTGAGAGTAAGATGACCCCATGAGAAATATATGATCAATGAAAAATGACTCTTGTATAACTTTCCATCTACAGAATCTGGTTAAAAAAAAAGAGTGGAGGGGAGCAACACTAGAAAGCTCTGTAAAACACTGAACTAAAAACAAAGAGGTTTCACACAGTGGAGAGTCCTAGCATGGTTTCATAAAGGTGACCTAAAACAAACTTTTTCATAGGGTGCCTGACTAAAGACTCACTCAACTTCAGCCCCTGGGGCCTGTTAAATGCAGGCTTATCAGCCCCTCCCCTATAGACATCTCTTAATAGCTAAAGCATAACACATAAACAGAAAGACAAACACAGACAATCACAAACATCAGAGTTTGTGAAGCCAAGATTCACTAGGACACCCAAGTATGATCAGTACATCATATCCTAAGAAATGAATTGTAAATCTGACATAAAATGGCTCTCTGAGACCATCAGAGCCCAAATTCAGTGTGAAACTTGATCATATCAGAGGACCAGGCTACCCCAATCTTGGAGACACATGTACACTGTTACCTAGCCATTGATCCTGGCATACAGCTTCCAAATCTCAAATCTTGGTGGAATCTCCACTATAAAAGCCTAATCAGCTAAAGAATACCAAAAACCAGCCAGCAGTCAAACATGGTAACTCTCAAGTGAGAACTGTGGAATGTTCCTAAAAGAGAGAAAGGGAATCAGGGCATGCTACTCAACTAGTGAGAAAAAATAAACAACTTTTGCAAAGTTGAATCTCTGCTGAAAGATTTTGGATAAAAAAAGGAAGTTTGAAAGGAGGAAAGTCAATTCTGAATTGACACTACCTAGAGTAGGATTAGAAGTGGAGATTAACTAAGGAGTGGTTGCTGTAATGAGGTGAGGGCAGTTTAACCACTGCATATGCATAGGCATAAATCAAAATAGCCAAGAGAGTATGGATATAATTGGTAAGAACATAGCATCTGGGCATAGTACCTCACGATTGTAATCCTAACACTTTGGGAGGCCAAAGTGGGAGGGTGACTTTATCCTAGGAGTTCAAAACCAGCTTAGGCAACATAGCAAAACCCTGTCTCTACAAAAAATATAAAAAATTAGCCAGGTGGTGTAGTGCACACCTATAGTCTAGCTACTCAGGAGGCTGGGGAAGGAGGACTACTTGAGCCCAGGCTTAAGTCCACAAAACTATAGTGCACTATGACGGCATCACTGTACTTCAAACTGTGAAGCAGAGCGAGATCCTGTATCTAAAAATAATTAATTAATTAATAATAAAATTAAAATAGCAAACAGTAGTCACCACTCAATAAGCGGTTGCCAAGGCATTTTGCAATTGGTGCATTAACTAGGGAGAAACAATGTTTCTTAATTTTGCAGTTGATTTTTTCTCTGTCTCTCAATCCTGACTAAATGAAGAGTTGCATTTTCTTTTTTCAGTTTTAGCCCATTTTTCTTTCAAGCCTGAATTGAGTTTTGCTCTTTCAAATCATAATATTGTCACAGGACCAACAGGCTCATATGCCCACTGTGCAGTCACAGGCCAATTACACTGACACAGCAGAGCTTGCAGCAGAGAAAGAGTTAAATAATCATAGGCTTCCCAGCAAAGAGGTGGAGGGAGACACTAAAATCCATCTCCCCCATAGAGGTCTGGGCAGGGTCTTTAAGGGTATCATGGAGGGTGAGGGGTTGAAAAACTAGGGGCATCAATTGGTCAGGGGGTAAGGGAGATAAAATCATCAGAACACAGAAACTGCTTTCTTTAGTGAGTCAGCTTCTCTGTGGGGTCCTTCAGGAAGCTGACATCAGTAATTTCACGGGTATACAGAACCTGAAAGAGTATTTCAAATGGAAAATTTAATGTTCCCTAATGTTCAAGTTGCTATTTATAGAATAGTTAAGGAAAACTATAATCTTGTAACAGAGTCTGTGATTCTGAGGCAATAGACATTGAACAGCTATGAGGAAACAGGACAGAGAATAAGCTGAACTAATGATGAATGCGGAATGTGCTGTAAATTTGGTTTATTTTTGCTTCTCTCCCTCCCTTCTTCCCTGATTAATTTTTCAAAGTTTATAGGAATGGTTTAAATATTTAAAAAAACGCTTGTTATTAGTACATTTTTAATTTGAAGAATCAATAGAATCATTATCTAAAAAAGAGTTGTAATAATGTTTGCAAAACAGAATGAACATGTTAGAAATCTTATAATTTATGTCATTGTACAGCTGATAGAAACAAGCAGGCGTCAGACAAGGAAGGAAGCACAGAGACATTAATTTCTTCATTAAGAGGCACAAGAAATAAAGTTTTAGTTCTATTCTTCAAAGTTTTAGTGTTAATAAGAACTGATAAAAAGATAACATAAATAGGAAACAGAGAATTTAATAATGTATTTTACTTAATGTAATCCACCATCTTTCATATCTGGAAGAAGAAATATTAAAAGTTTGATTAAGTCATTAATTAAGAAGAGCAGACATATTATGGAGATAACAACCAGAAAATTGACTGAAGAAATACTTAACAAATACAAGTGCTTGCCTTTGGAGCTTGAAACTATTGGTGATTCTGTATGGCAGGAGAATTCTGCCTTTCTACAGTTAACAGTTGATTGTGGTGGTAGGTGGTGACTTTCTATGTTTTAAATCCAGTGTATGTAGAATTTTGATGATATAAAGAAAATAATGTGAAGAAATTATATTAAAATATTTAACATTTTATTACAGCATCTAAATGGAGATTTGCATAAAAGGAAAAATATGATTGTTTTTGGATTTCAAACAGGAATATTAGAGAGATATCAATTCTTTATACATGTATGTAAATAGATACAGTTCCTAAAAAATAACAGATTTCATTTTTGTTTGTAAAAGTGTATGTGTAACATAAAAATTAAGCTCTCTCTATAAAAATAGGTTTGTAAATATTGCCAAGAGAAGTCATAACGTAAAAAATTTGACGGATAATTTTTCAAAATCAGAATTAAACATACCCTAATTGAAATAATTTGCTACCATCACAGGGATAGACAAAACAATCAGCAGATCATGATAGAATACCAGGGGGAATAAAATCCTCATGGTTCTGTGCATGCTCAACTGGTAATTCAAAGCATTGCAAGATAAGTATATTGTTTACTAAGTGATGTTGTTATAACTTTCTAGCTTTTATTAAATAAATGAGATTGGATCATTCTCTTACCTATTATAATAAATGAGTTCAAATGGATCAATATTCTAAATTTAAAGAAATGAAAACATAAAAGTACTACAGGAATTTAATCGATCTCTTTCTCTCTCACACACACTTAATCTCAGGGAGAATAAGTTTTTCTAAACCTGAAATAAAACCCAAGACAATTATTTTGTTTATAAAAGTGTTTAAAAACTTTTATAATTAAAAACTCACTGTGAACAAAATAAAAAAGAAACAAGAGTCCAGAAAGAATTGTAACATTTAGGACAGTAAGATTTGTTTAAATTGTTCATCTGTCGTAAAAATGAGGAAGCTAATATAAGAAACAGAAAAACTTCATAGAAAAATATTCAAAGCACACTGAAGAGATACAGAAAACATTTTGAAAAGATAATTTATTTTACTATGGAAATCCAAAAGATAATTCACTTAGAAATTTGGCAAAGATAAAATGTTATAATATAAAGTTGAACCTTACAAAATAGCAGATATCCAACTGTTCTTAATCTATAAATCTGCAATTTTATAGGGTTTGACCCAAATGTCATTTTTTGGAATGGCATGAAAATAAACACCTTAAATTAGATTAAGAAGCTTGAAAACAAATAAACATACATATTTTCAATAGCTATTAAATTAAAATTTATGCAATCCATAACTTAGCAATAAAAGTTCTAGGGATAGATCTACTCACTTATGTATCCATTGATACTAATTACAGCACTCTTTTTTATAACAAAATAGAAATCAATTTTGGAGAACAGTTTAATATATGTCTCTAATAGAAATATTACCTTAAAGAGAGATATAAGATCTGCAAAAATACTGTTAATAAAAATGATGATAAAAAGAAACATCTGTATCATATATATACACATACCAATTTGTCTAGAGAAGTTTGAAAATTGGCTGAAACTATATAATATAGGCAGTTGATCATTTCTATCTCTGGGGAAGAGAACTGATGGCTTGTTTTATAAGAAAGTTTTACTTAGCAGCCTACATTATTCTGTACTATTAATTTTTTAAATGTTTATATATCATTTTCATAATTTAAAAGCAAGCAATTTTAAATAATGGTTTGCTTATTAGAATGAAATTATTTGCCAGGCCTGAAACATCTAGGTTCTGTCTTAAATTTGAGTCTTTGACAATGCTGCATCCTCCAATTCTGGCATTCTTAATTCCTGGTAATTCCTAGTCCCTAATTCACCGTTCAGAACTTCACTTCTATGTTACTTACTCTAGGAAGCCTTCCAGCACTCCTAAGACTGGCTTAGGTGCCTCAGTAGCAAAGCACCAAATATTTATTAACTTCATGGTATCATCATATTTTTTTGTAATTGTCTATCTTTTTGCTCTCCCTCAACATTACCAAAAGTTCACTGAAGAAATCCACACTGCCATATTCAGAATCATAACTCTAGCAGTTAAGGTAGATTTAGGATATCATTGATGTTCAATAAAATATGTAGTAGTGTTAAACTAATTCCAAACAAAATGTAGATAAGATGTATAAGATATAATTAAGAGGAAAAAAGGAAGAAAAGACAGAAGAAATTCAAATTTTAATTTGTCAGATCATAATATTGACTAGGCCTTGATTTTTGTCCTTGGTTGCTAACATAGGATTAAAGCAGGTCTCAGATTTATCATCATCAACATCAGTGTGAGAGGAAAGTCTTCAAAGATATACTTAAAAAGATATCCCATAAAATGAGGCAAAATAACACTATCAACGACCTATGACAATCTTTTTCTAAGATTATTACATAGTTCTATATGGAAAGTAAAGAGCTTTGGTAAAAATCTAGGTTACTTTTAGAAGCAATGAGACTCTCTCTACTAGAAAGAAATATACTCTGTAAAAGAGTGTGAAGTAGCCTTTAGTGTGTAACTTTAATGTCTTCAACTATAATTTATGTCACTTCAGTAAAGCCATTACTCCATAATCAAAAATTCTTCCTTTTGGTTTTACAGGAAGATTGAAATTGAAATTAATACCTTAATGTAGAAACATGATGAACTGCCTGTCGGTAAGGTCCGTGCTTGTACTTTTACAAAGTTCAATATCTAGTTCTTCTTGGATACTATGACTCATCTTCATGGAAATCATTTGTGGCATTAAAGAAAGAAAAGGGATGGGAGTCTCTTAACAGTGTATGAAACTTCTAGGTTCACGTAATATTTAGTGCAACTCTACAACCTGAGCCAATTCTATGTTCACATTCATATCATTTATTATCCACTAATAAGAAGGCTAAATGAAAAAGAATGGATGTAACAAGCAAGGTAAAGAACAGTTTTGATGCTAGAAAACGTTCATCACTAAACTTAGATGCAGTTTCTTTGAGACTGCAACCCCTATCCTGTTTAATATTATTAGTTACGGTAGTTGTTCATAGACTGAAAGATGGCAAGTTTTATTATTCAATTTAGCTGGTGATGCTAAACTAAATAGTCTCTCCTCCTGCAATGGTTACCTTCCAGATGTTATATCTCAGAGTCTTGGCAAAATAAATGCAAAAATGATGACTTCACAGTGTTTTAGATGTATTATCCTTAATATAGGGATACAACCCTTAGTACTTTTTATTTATTAACTTATACTTAGTGAGGAAAAGTAAGATGTTTTATGACTGAGAAGAAAAGCAGGAAAAATAATTTAGGTTTCTATTTTTTATTAATAAAATAAGTTGGCAACTCCTGCCAAACCTACCTCATAAAGGTTCTGCTAAGATAAATGAGATGAAGTATGGCAAAGTGTACTATAAACTGTATGTGTGTGTATGTGTATGTGTGTGTGTATATATGTGCATATAAACTTTAATATTGTTGACAATTGTTATTAATTATTTAGGGTTACAGGTTACACAAATGATGTCTGCCCTGTTATTTCCTCTCTTCTCCTTTTTTAAAATTTGTTTTCACTGCAAGTTTCTTTCCCTGGCCTTCCTCCTGAACTAAAAAAAAGGTTCCACTGAAGTATCCATTTATCCTATCCTCAGAGTGGTACTACTGCTCAACCTTTCATTAACTCCTTTGGGCAGTTGTAAACATTTTTGGAGAGATAGATTTCAAGGAGGATCTTTGACTTTCCATGCATTGCTCTGTCCAAATCACAGAATGATCCCAAACCCTAGCTAATTCCAGTCTTTCTCCAATATTTTCCTAAAATAATTACAAAAAGAAAGTCAACATGAAACCGAAGTTAGATGTGTCTTTTGTGAGACGCCATGGGCACACAGCTTGGCCTGAAGCATCTCTCACTGGTTCCTGGTCAGTTATCCCCCATCTTTCCATTGAGGTAGTTCTAGTATTTATTTCCCAGAAATCATGAACACACAAGAATAAAAAACACTTACCTATCAACTTATGTCAATATTTCTTAAAAATAGTTATTCATCATATACATCAGAATTCTCCCAAATATTGAGTTCTCAGTCCCACATCAGAAAGCTACAGAAATAGGAATTTGGAAGATGGGCAGTAAGTTAAGCAGGGGTTTAACTATCTTAAGGAATATGAGTAGCTAGCCATTAAAAACATAGTTCCAAGTCCTACTCCAAAGATTTCCTGCCACAAAGTGGTTAAGGTGATGATAATGATAAAATGATGCTGTCCATTGTGACGCTTCTAAATTCATACATTTTGACGTTAAAGATGAAAATACTAACAACTAACAGTTTTTAGCCATATTATATTGGCGGTACTAGATTTAAGACTTATATTTTCTAGCTGGCTTTTTGCAGTCAAGATTGTTCAAAATCTCCTATTTCCTAGAATGAATGACAGTGCAAATTTCCATACCTTATAGCTGGAACTTTACCGCCTGCCAACAGAGGTGTGGCCTTGCCTTTAAATCTATTTGAGCCACAGTTAAGGGCATAGCAATCCAATATCAGTACATTTCCCAACATAAGGGTTATTCAGGATCATATACCACATCCAAATTGAACTTCACTCTTATTACAGTGGTTCTTCTGAAATGAGATGAAGTTTATGCCTGTCTTGTCACTGGTTTATCACAAAAGAAAAAAAAAAATCTCCACAAGAAAAATATGATTTACAGATTGTAAATAAAGATAAAGAAAACCTCTCATTGTCTGGCCATACCACATGCCAAACAATAAAAAAGGAGCAACATTTGTAGAGATTCATCTCAGAAATAGTTATATACAGATTTTTAAAATAAGAGAATACTTAGCTTCTTAGTCTAAAACATACATTTTGACAATAGATTTTTCAGAGCTTTTCCAAAGACTAGTCCCAATGAGTAGTGGTTAAGTATTTACTTACATTTGTGAAAATGCAAGGTGCAAGCATCTGATTTTCCCAAAGAAAGAGAAACAATGTTTCTATTTCAATCTACCTTTATCTCCCTTTCCAATTATCTGTCTGCTTATTTATTTATCTATTTTTCATCTTATGTGGTTTAACCCTAGCCTTCATTTACAGGTAAAATAAATGGAAAGCAAGCGGTAAATCAAATAGTATAACAAAAATAGAGTAGAATATAAGATTTAAATAATTGTCAAAGGTTATGTTGTGGTGACAATAAAGGACAACTCCTTTTTTACTCCAGGAACTCTGAGACATAATAGTCATGTCATATGATTAGTCGTATTCATAGCTGACATTGCAACGGACTGCCTCAAGTATAAAATTTGTATGTGATGTGATAATTGTATATCACATGAGAAACTAGAATTATTGAAATGTGACCTGGGAAATCCTATCTACTAGAATGCTGCTTTAAAATATTAACATTCTAACTTAAACTCAAGATAAGGTAGGCCAGTCTTTGACCTTATACCCTTAAGTATCTCAGAGTTTGCCTGAAAAAAGAAATGCTTCAATTAAAATAAAAGGCTGTATTATGACAACTCATAAAATTATACTTCTGTTTTTATGTGCATATTCTATGCCTCTGGTGTTTTTCAGAGCTTTAATAAACTTTTTGCTTTGATAGAGAATTACAAATTATTAGTAATCAAAGGTGTCCAATGTGAAAAGAATTTGTGGGATAGATCCTAAAGGAAATCCTGAAGGAAAACTGCCTGATATTTTGATAGTAATATGAGTGCTGTGAAACCCATAGGCCGTGAAACTTTAACTTGAATGTATACACATATAGTAAAATCAGAAAGACCTAATTCCATGTGTTTTCAATATGCTGTATTATTTGAACCTTTAATTTTGTTTATTTACTTATTTTAAAGATGAGGTCTCACTATGTTGCCCAGGCAAGTCTCCAACTTCTGGCTCAAGTGATCTTCCCACTGCAATCTCCCAAGTAACTGGGATTACAGGCATGTGCCATTAAATCCAGCTAAACCTTTTATGTTGCTTGCACTACGAGAATAGGCATAATAAGTGCTTGGTTCATTTCTGTTCAATAAAATAAAAAATATTTCAAAATGACCCTGCAAAACTGTCCACTTTCTTCTACTGCCTTTAAAAGTATATTGTTTCTGTTTAGACCTTGGGTACTCTGAAAATACTAGATAAAACTAAATATAGTTAAAAAAAAAAACAAAGGATCATCTTCAGAGTATATTATATAAAGGGATACATTATTAATTACATATTGTATGAGCATATTTCATACATTAACACATCTATGGCTCATGTGATCCTCCCACCTTGGCCTCCCAAAGTACTCAAATTACAGGTATGAGCCACTGCACTTGGCTTCTAATTTTCTTTTAATTGTTAAGACTTCTGAAATTAGAATATTGACACTAGTCAAAAATATAGTGATTTACAATAGAAAACACAGAAATGGAGCCATTACATCAATGACACAGAGCTGCATTATACAGAGAATATTTAGTACATATTTTTGGCAGATATGGAAACAATCTGTCTCCCCATTATTTAGCAGTAACTCTCAACTATTTTTTTCTCTCTTGTTAATAAAAGTCTAATATTAATAAAGTGACATAACATGTTAATCATTTATATCAAAAGTTTCTGACTTCTTAGTATATCAACCTTATTCCCTTTACCTAAGGAAGGTATAAATTCAGGCTGATTCTTAGGAGGCAAAAGACATTTGTTTTAATAAATCCTCCAGTAAGAGGAGCACCTATGTGGATTTTGCATAACCCAAAAATTCCTCCAGAAGAATATTCTGCTAGATGACATCATTTTCAAACCAGAATTTTACTATCTTTCATGGATTTAAGAAAGAAATTCTGGCTCACAGAAGCATACGGTGCATTTTATTAGCATTCTGCACCAACATGAAGAATCCTAGGGTTGTTGGTTATTGCTTTCCTCCCCATTATACCACATTATAGAAACCATGTCCAGGATGATCTAGTGATGAAGAGGTGGGCAGATGGATTACCTTCTATGAAAGAGTATACCATGCAGTTCGTCTCTGGTGCCACACTGAGAGGAAAACTAAGACAACAAATGCTACAGAGCAGGTAAATAGCAGGGAGTCATGAGTACAGTATCAGTGAAGAGTTCCAAAGAGGAAATAAAAATAAGTAAATAAAAGTAGACATTGGCTTATGTTTTTAATCAGATGCCAAGAGCAAAACCTCTGCAGGAATGATAAATCTGTGGCCATTCTACAACACACAGGATCTCGGCATTCAACAAGGTGAATGTTTATATTAACTGTAATGGAAATCACTGAGCATGCACCTTTAACCTTGGAAAATAAAGCAGCGTGTTAAAAGTGGATTTAACCGCACTAGGTAGCACATATTCACCCAAATAAAGCAGAAAAATAGTAAACTGAAGAAAAACAAATCAGTACTTAATTACTTCATGTTTTAGATAGGGTTATATAAATTCTATATTCATATTTGTTAATATTTTAGTGTCTGAAAAAATATCTGAAAATTCATTCCTGATTAGAATTGCATTGTATAGATAGATGCATTAAGAACTTGCATTCCACATAAGGCATTCAGTGTCCAGTTAAAAATGCATAGCAAGAGACATGTTCGAGATCACTTCCCCAAGCGGGATGTCCAAATTATAAATCCTTACCTGAATCCCCTCCTTTTATTGCTGCCATGGCAAAATAAAGTATAAATTATTTAGTGTAAGAGATACACAAGAAACTTGCACTCAACATAAAAAGTCAAAATTATTTTCCTCCACAACCATTTTTTGGGAGGTTCTATATTTTCTATCACACATGTGATTTATTAACATAACATGTTTCTTCTCTGGTGCGAAATTTCTTTTATCTTCAGTGTTAAGACATATATTATAATCTGAATTATATTCTAATAGAAAAATAGAAAATCAGACAATTCAGTGAATGGTCAAACAATACCAATGACTTATTTGTTGAAAAAAAAGTGGTTTTCTCATAAAGAAAGGCAGAGGAGAAAAAAGATTAGTAAAGGAAAAAATAAAAACAACAAAACAGATGCATAATCTCTTCCTGCAGAGAAAATTGTGTAGGTCTTGTCTATAAAGTATGGAGTAAGAGTCCACATAGTACAAGAAATGTACTTTTATTGCTTTTATTGGCAAGAGTATAATCTTGACCTTTGGTAAATTGTCCAGCGAATATATCCTACAAATTTGAGTAACATGTGAGAATCTCACCATAACCTACATACTTCAGTGCTTGGAAGACACAGGCCCAGTTATACCATTTTATTTTCATTTACATTTCCAAATTTCAGCCAGCAGCTTATGCAACTCAGGATTCATTTTAACTATTTGAAAAATAGATAGAAACAGAGATGGGAATATATCTTTACTAGTTGTCATCTACCTTATTTGTACTTATGGTTGGAGACAACTGAAATTTTTTATTTTACCTGCTAATCTAAACTCTGATCTATACTTGAACATGAAAAAATATATCAAATGATTAGAAGGCTGGTAAGTATTGTTTGCTAATTTGCAATAACCATTTAATCCAGTAAACTGTAGCTGTAACTGTTAACTTTACTTTACCAGTACTTGCCATTCCATCTCTAGTTTATGCTAACTCAGTGGTCCCTAACATTTTTGGCACCTGGGAGTGGTTTCATGGAAGACAACAATTTTTCCATGGATTGGGTAGGGGATGGTTTTGGGATGATTCAAGCCCATTATCATTATCATTATCATTAGATTCTCATAAGGAGCATATAACCGAGATCCCTCAGATGCACAGTTCACAATAGGGTTTGCACTTTTGTGAGAATCAAATGGTGCCACTGATCTAACAGAAGGTAGCTCAGGTGGTAATGTTCTCTCTCCCACTGCTCACCTCCTGCTATGTGGCCCAGTTCCTAACAGGCCATGGACAGGTACTGGTGCATGGCCCTGGGACCAGGGACCCCTGTGCTAACTGATTTGATAGGATGCTGAATTCTGAGGACAAAAAGCTATTCTCTAGTAGCCCAACAAAAGTTTCTGTATTGAAGGCTTAATACCTTTTATATGCTACCTTATTGTTTACTTTTCTTTGAAAGCTATGTAATATTTTATCACATTATCAAATAGTTATTGTTTCTTATAGTCACATCCACAAATGTATTCCAAACACATATCTGATCTTCTGAAATAGATGATGAGCTATTTATTTCATATTTCAGAATACTGAACAAAAGATCTGATATATAATAATAACCCAATAAATACGCACTAAATACATAAGGATCATTCTTTTCTGTTGTTACTCTCTATTCCTTTCCTCTGGGGAGTTCATCCAATTGGCATTTCCTCATCTTTATCCATAACATATTCACACTCTTTCCATCTTGACTTACTCTTGTTCCTTGAATGTTCCAAGAAGTGTCCTATCATAGCAACTTCGTCAAACTGTTGTTTTCTCCCTCTTTCTTCATATGGTTTACTCCCATTCAGCCTCTGTAACCTAGATGCTAAACACAGTCTCTGGAGTTTTGCCAAACTCCAACCTCTGGGTCACTTCTTTTGTTTTTTGTTCTTATCTGTACTTCAGAATCCCTCACTCTTTTAATTAAATCTTTATTGTCATAATTATTTTCAAAATATTCCCACACCAGGTATTTTTACTCATCATCATAATCTCTGCCTGGCAGATAATATATGGCCAAAAGTAGTTGTTGAATGAAACAGATTAATATAAGCCTGGCACAATCAATGTTTAGATTTTTATAAAATTTTCCAGTTCACCTTTAGATTGCCCATAAAGATGACAGTCAACAAAGAACAAATCTCATTTAAACTTTCCATGGCACTGTTTGTTTGATGCATCCACTTCCTTTGAAAACACTTTTTCTTTTCTTGTGATTTGGTTATGAACATGTTTCTTTCTTTTTTTTCCCTGGTTGTGGGAAGGTGTTTTGTTTTAGCATAGTATTCAACAGCATCTAACAGAAGTTGACTATGGTGTTTATTTTTTTATTTATTACTTTAAAAATGCTTAACAAAATTTTAAACAATCTATTTTTTTCAGTTTTCAGAAACAAAGTATTTTACTGTATTATAGTCAATGCTGTATAATTTCTACATTTTAGAGTTAAGGAAATTAAGGTATAAATTATTGTGGTCCACCAATTTACGTGGACATTTAATAGGGGATCTAGAGCTATAATTCTGGAGTTTATTTAATTATTTTTTACTTATTTATTTAGACTTTTATTTTCGGATCAGGGGTACAAGTGCTGGTTTGTTTGTATAGGTAAACTCGTGTCACAGAGGTTCGTTGCACAAATTAGAACACGTTTCTTGAAGGAGGCACTGTTATCTACAGCAGTGTTTCCAAATCTAACCATGACTCAGAATTACTGAAGCCATTAAAAACCAGTTTTTTTTTGACATGGATTCTATGCCTGGTAATATTGAATTTCCTGAAATGGGGCCAAGAAGTATGTGTGTCTGTTGACACATACATATATGTTCTACAAAGTCTAGGTGTATTTTATGCTGCCATTGACATGGTACTCCAAACCAGAATTATAGTATTAGATCCCCCTGTTAAATGTCCACATCAACTGGGAAACCACCATCTTTTATACCTTAATTTCCTTACCTCTAAAATATAGAAATTACGCAGCATTGACTATAATCCAATAAAAAACTTTATATTTCTAAAACTTGACAAAAATAGATGTTTTAAAGTTATTTAAAAATTTTTTGTAGTACAGTTGACCCTTGAAGAACACAGGTTTGAATTGTTTGAGTCTCTTAACCATGGATTTTCTTCTGCCTCTGCTGCTTCTGAGACAGCAGGACCAACCCCTCCTCTTCCCTTTCTTTCTCAGCCAACTCGAGGACATGGAGATAGCAAGAATGAAGACACTTATGATGATTCTCTTCCAATTGATGAATAGTAAATATACTTTCTCTTATGATTTTCTTAAAAATATTTTCTTTCATATGACTTACCTTATTCTTAGAATATAGTATATAATACATATGCTATAAAAATACATGTTACAATAGCAAAGACCTGGAACCAACCCAAATGCCCATCAATGATAGACTGGACAAGGAAAATTTGGCACATATAGCATGGAATATTATGCAGCCATAAAAAACGATGAGTTTGTGTCCTTTGTAGGGACATGGATGAATCTGGAAACCATCATTCTCAATTAACTGACACAAGATCAGAAAAACAAACATTGCATGTTCTCACTCATAGGTGGGTGTTGATCAATGAGAACACATGAACACAGGGAGGGGAGCATCACACACTGGGGTCTGTTGGGGAGGAATAGGGGAGGGTCAGCGGGGAGTAGGGAGGTTGGAGAGGGATAACAGGGGGAGAAATGCCAGATATAAATAACAGAGGGATGAAGGCAGCAAACAACATTGCCATGTATATACCTATGCAACAATCTTGTATGTTTTGCACATGTACCCCAGAACCTAAAGTGCAATAAAATATATATTTAAAAAAATTTTTAAAACATGTTAACCAACTGTTTATGTCATTGGTAAGGCTTCTGGTCAATAGTAGTTATTACGTTTTGGTGGAGTCAGAAGTTATACACAGAGTTTTCAACTTTGTGAGTGTCATCACCCCTAACCCTCACATTGTTCAAGGGTCACTTGTATAGCATTTACCAACAATAAATAAGCTAACAAATAATTTTCTGGATTATTTTTGTTATTTTTGTAAAACATGTATGGCAATGTTGATGGTACCATACAAATTCAGGCACATTTGCTTTAACTTGGCTGTATAATGGATGACACAGTTATAGGTTCCTGAAAGAGCAGTGTTAGCCTCTATGATGCATATTATGACTGTTGTATTTTATATAATATTCCAAGGCTTGAAATATTATTATAATATCAAGGAAACATCAAAATGTATAACAGAGATAATTAATTCAAACTAGAATCCGAGCCAAAGTTATTTGCCAAACATTAATACCCAAGACTAGATATCAGTTATATTCACTAGCTCCCAAGAGAGGAAGGCAATGACTTGTGTGACTTTTCCACCCTTATGCAGTCATTAAATGGAAGTAATAAACAGGAATATGCACCAAAGCTCATATCAGAATTAGCAATCAAATTAGTGCTACTTGCATTTATAGCAGATTTTTAAATGCCTCGAATCATATTAGAAACATAATAAATAACATTCTACACTGGCATGAATGTCCCTTCAGGATGTATAAAGCTTAAATGGAATTCCTCTGATGAAACAGACTAAAATTTGACTAGATCTGTAAGGCTAACACAAACCATATTGAAATGGAGTTGACCTATAGTTCCTCATACTCAAATGCTCCTACTGAGAAAGTGTGAATTCTAGCATTGGGTGGTAATGCAGTTTTGATATCAAAAGTTTTAAGGTCAAGAAAAAAAAGATATAAAAATGAATTCTGAGTTTTACACTTGAACAGCCAAACAAAATGTATTAGTTTTTGAAGCTATGTTTTTGTGAATATAAGTTTTTAATTCATTGACTAAAATTCTATTTCCTAAAGTGAGCACTGTCAAGAGATTGTCTTCCTACATAAATTCCCTTAAAAGAAATTAAACAAGATATCTTTCAATATTTTCAAAACAGTGAAAGAGCAAGTGAAGGCAAGATATGTAGTCAAGTCTTACAAAAAAATGGAGAGAGGAGGGTGAGGTGGGGAAGAGAGATGTGTTATCATGAATCCAAATTTGAAGAAAGGGAAAAATGGTTTCCAACTGTCTAGAATGTGCAGGGTCTGAGTTAATCTAGGATAGTTTAATGAAGACTGGAAAAAGCCACAAGACACTTGGGTCAGAAAGAAAGAATGCTTTATTACTCACAGTAATAGCAGTGGTCAGAGTATCAGCATTTCCTGTCCTGATTTCCCAAGCCCCCAGTTCCCCCAGATAAATGAACAGAAGAGCAGATGATATTTGTATATGCAATGGGTTTCTGTGGACAGGAAGCATGTCTGTCTTTTGTTCTGGAAAGTACCAGAACAAATTATCCAGAGAGTGAAACTATGTCCATCTTCCAAGGCCATAAGCAACCCTGCCCTTTGCACACAAGAGTGACAATATCTCTGTTTCCAAGGATGTTTATTATGCATACATACATATTTCAGAACAGTCAGTGCCTCTGCAATATAACCAGAAATGTGAGAGACCCATGGAGAATTATCTCTCAACATCTCTGAAACTACATCTCATGTTTTTTAAGCTAGGGCCAAGGAAGGCAAACATTTAGCCCTTCAACACTTAGCCAAAGGCAAGAAAACTGGCACTTCAAAAGGAAGAAATGGAAAAATTGTCCACAGTTCTCAAGGTATCCTTCAGATATAAGCTAACTATAGTTTCTCTTCATAGTTCTGCTTCTATGACACATAAATACCAGCCCATGTAGCTATCTCTATCCAGAAAATTACTATTTGACACAAATGACACAGTGACTTCTCTATACTTCTGCTGTAGTTTTGAATGTATAAACATGTTATAGGGGGAAAATAAAAGTTTCAGATCACTCTTGTTCACCTCTCCTGCCAGTTTATCAGCACATTTGAATTAATATAATCCATTCTGCATAAAAATTAATAAACCACAGTCCCTTCAAAAACATAGCAATCTGATTGACAGGAACAAAAATTTTAAATGCACAAATATGGCTGACTGCATTCAACATATTTAATATTATTTAACCACTGCAAATAGTTTTGGGACCATTCTTCTTAAGCCTAGCTATGAATTCTGGTTGATATAAGACTTTCAGTTAACCATCAAAAAAAAAAACTATCCAAGAAAAATATTTTAATACCATAAGTAATTGTGACTGTCATGGAATGATAACTGAAAAATTATTCCCAATTGCACATGTCATGAAAATCCTACAAAGTCTCGAGTAACAGGCTTTTAGTTTTTATAATGCCAGAAGTTCCACTATTATCACAAACAGGGTTACCAAAGTCTACCATGTTTCATAAGATAACACCAAAATTGCCCATGTTGCATAGGTTTATACCAAAACTGCCATTGTATAGAATAATACTAAAAAGCTCTGAAAAACCCAGCAAATATTATGACACACTTAGGCTATGAAGCCTAAGATTTAATAAAAGATTATTCAAAATTTTGTTTTTGAAATAAGACTTAATAAAAGACTATTAAAATTTTGTTTTTGAATTAATCATTGTCCTCAATTTTCTTGTGGATTTCTTTGGTTCTAAATGAGCAGAAAGCAAGAAGAAGAAAGTCTCAGTTTTTACTGGGTACTTTAGGGCACAGATATTTTTGTCCACTGGTCAAATGTGTTTATTACATTGTTACAACCTGAATATTCATTAAGTTCAGGGTATTTCAGTTTTCATATGTTTATGATGTCTCATAATAGCACAAACTTCAGAAAATCAGGGAAGACAAGATTTGAATTTTACAGGTGTGATTTATCAATTTTCAAAACAGGTCAGGTGTAAAAACATTACTTGCATGTGATAAAGGGAAGTTGTTAAATTTTAATTTATTAGACAGTGACAAATGCACTTATCATGCTTCTGATTGTTTTTCTTTTTTGGTGGGTGGCGGGGGAGATAGAATCTCACTCTTTCACCCAGGCTGGAGTGGTATAATGGCACCATCTCAGTTCACTGCAACGTCTGCCTCCTGGGTTCAAGCGATTCTCCTCCCTAAACCTCCTGAGTAGCTGCGATTAGAGGCACGTGCCACCATGCCCAGCTAATTTGTTTGTTTGTTTCTTTTTTTAGTAGAAATGGGATTTCACCATGTTGGTTAGGCTGGTCTTGAACTCCTGACCTCAAATGATCCACACACCTCAGTCTCCAAAGTGCCCGATTGTGTGTATTCAACGCTAATAGAAATAGGTATATTATTTTGTTTTTAATGTGAATATATACTATTTAATATGTTTCAGATTTTAAAAAGAGCAAACATACTTTACAACTAAATTTGGTAAATACATTGTTAAAATCAGCTTTATGAAATGTCAAATGCTATGGATTTTAAGCACCTCTAGCTTACTGACCTATTTTCTCTATAATTATTCTAAAGTATAGAACATATGAACAAATAGTAAAAATGTAAACTGCTTGGTAAATGTGACAGTGTTATTTTATAGGCTATCTCTACATACAGTATGAAACACAGCACACTGCATTTATTTTTACTCTTCCCTAAACTCTACTGAAATAACAGTGACACAATTAAAAAGTTATGAAATCACAAAAACAGTGAGAACAATATTAGACAACTATTAACTAGAATGTTGTACAAATGAAGGGTAGATTGTAACCTACATTTCCAACAAAGAATATTTAAGTGTAACTGCCTGTGGTAGGGGAAAGACAGATAAATTCTAACAACAAACAAGGCAATTATTGTCAGAAAAACTCAGAAATCCTCAGGAATTGGAGGTTCCTGGTATTGGTGAAGGACAGGATGTAGGGTTTGGAAGATATGAAGTCAGAGTGAAATTAGGTCTCCTCTCTCAGAATATTCAGGCAGAAAACTGACCTCTCTCACTCCTTCAGAGATAGGAGGCAGAGCAGAGGGAGTAGACTGGAAACATTTTGTAATGATTTGGTGAAAATTAACAAATAGCGATGGAACCTTAGCCCATTGCCCTCATTCAACTTCCATATTTGGGAGAGCCAGGCTAAAAACTTCCCCATCCCTCCCAAACTACCTTTCACAAAAGCAGGAGATTATAGGATTCTTCTCCAAGTAAACGAGCCTAAGAGACAATATGAGAAATGAATTGCATTTGATAGCGTGAGCTTCTATGACACAATCTCATCAGTACGTAGGCCTTGACCATGAATGTGAATGTCTAGTAACCTTTATAATGTTGTTTCTAGTGCCTCATTCTTAAGTGTGAACTAACAGCGAGTCTTTCTTTACGCCAAAAGCAATGAAAGAGGCCAAGAGAAATGAGGAAAAGAAAAAAATGTATTCATATTTTTTAAATAAATTTTTTAAAATAAATCCTTAGACCACACAAAGAGTGAAAAAAATTCATTCATGTGTGTATGTGGATGACATAAATGTTCCATAAAATACACTATTCCAAAAATAAAGAAGTTATTCTTTCTTTTAGTAGAAACTAGGGATTACTATTTTTTTTTTAATTAGAAAAGAACAGAGAACAAGAATGTACCTTTGGAAATTAAAAAAAAAACTTTTCTAGAAATAAAATATTTATTCAAAAGATTGTAATATACAGTTGAGAAATTCAAAATATAAAAAAATTATATAGACTATGAAAATAAAAGCAAAAAAATGCAACATTTTATTTCAGGAAATGAATAAATAAAATGAAGTAGAAGAAAGTATAAAAGATAAAGTAATATATTATCCCAGAACCTAAAATATATGAATATGATAACTGAAGGGCCTACAGGTAACTAAATTAATGGGGAAAAAATAAAGGTTCTCACCAAAATAAAACTTAAACATCATAAAATCAAAAGAATAAAGCTGAAGGTTTTGAAGTGGAGATAAATTATGAATAAAACAGAACCTACTGGTATTTTTAGGAGCAGTCTTAGAAGATGGAAGAGAGTAAAGAAAAATTGTAAAATTATGAAGGAATGTTATTTTCAATCTACAACTCTGTACTCAGCCATGCTATTTTTCATAAGGGATATGAATATATTTTCCATCAAGCAAGTGACCAAAAAATATACTGGAGTAAAGATGTACCTCCAAGTATTAAAAGACAGAGGGAAAGAGGAAGAGAGAGAGAAGGGGAGAAAGAGAAACACCTCATTGAATGCACCAGGAGGAATTTTATAGTTTGGATGGAGATTTGAGGACTGAATTCAGCTGAATTCAGATGTGATGGGCATATGTTAACATAAAGGCAATCATTTACTCCAGGGTGGAGAGGTGGGAGAGGGTTGTATGGGAAGAAACCAGAAGGCTCAGTTGTGAAAATGATTGTATACATATAATAATGTTTAAACATTATTAATATAATGAGAAAATGTAAGTAAAAATAGACAATGTGAGGAGGGAAAGTGTGCGTGTTCAGAGGAGGGGTGTAAGTTAGAAGATAATTGGCACGAGAGGAAAAAATTCTTTCTTTCCATAGTAGTTGTAATCAACAGGTCATTTCTAAATCTCACCATAAGCAACAGTATTATTAACGTGTTGGGAAAACTGGCCAGCCATGTGGAGAAAGCAGAAACTGACACCTTACACTAAAATTAATTCCAGATGCATTAAAGACTTAAACATAAGACCTAACACCATAAAAACCCTAGAAGAAAACCTAGGCAAAACCATTCAGGACACAGGCATAGGCAAGGACTTCATGACTAAAACACCAAAAGCATTGGCAACAAAAGCCAAAATAGACAAATGGGACCTAATCAAACTCCACAGCTTCTCCACAGCAAAAGAAACAATCATTAGAGTGAATCAGCAACCAACAGAATGGGAAAAAAACTTTTTGCAATCTACCCATCTGACAAAGGGCTAATATCCAGAATAAAAACAATGCCATTCAAAGGTGGGCGAAGGATATGAACAGACACTTTACAAAAGACATAGATGAGGCCAACAAACATAGGAAAAAATGTTCATCACTGGTCATTAGAGAAATGCAAATCAAAACCACATTGAGATACCATCTCATGCCAGTTAGAATGGCGATCATTAAAAAATCTGGAGACAACAGATGCTGGAGAGGATGTGGAGAAACAGGAACCCTTTTACACTGTTGGTGGGAATGTAAATTAGTTCAACCACTGTGGAAGACAGTGTGGCAATTTCTCAAGGACCTAGAAATAGAAATTCCATTTGACCCAGCAATCTCATTACTGGGTATATATCCAAAGGATTATAAATCAATCAATTATAAGGATACATGCACATGTATGTTCACTGCAGCACTGTTTACAATAGCAAAGACTTGGAACCAACCCAAATGCCCATCGATGATAGAGTGGACAGGGAAACTGTGGCACATATACACCATGGAATACTATGCAGCCATAAAAAATGATGAGTTTGTGTCCTTTGTAGGGACATGCATGAATTTGAAAACCATCATTGTCAGCAAACTGACACAAGAACAGAAAATCAAACACCACATGTTCTCACTCAGGTGGGTGTTGAACAATGAGAACACATGGACACAGGGAGGGACATCACACACTGGGGTCTGTGGAGGGGACCTAGGGGAGGGACAGTGGGGGGGTGGGGAGTTGGGGAGGGATAACGTGGGGAGAAATGCCAGATATAGGTGATGGGGAGGAAGGCAGCAAACCACATTGCCATGTATATACCTATGCAACAATCTTGCATGATCTTCACATGTACCCCCAAACCTAACGCAATAAAATATATATTTTTAAAAAAAGAAATAATAAGATATACAGTTGGAGAAATTGCTACAACTTGAAAATGATAGTATGAATATTCCATCTTGACCAACAAATGTGGCAGGGATTGAAGTTAGCATATATATATATTTTTATTTCCGAATAGAGCTTTCTAACAATACGAGGTTATTTTTACCTCACCAGGATAGCCAGAGTTTTTAACTAAAACAAATCATCAGGTGTTAAACTGAAAAACACTAAGTATTTTATAAAGATACCAACGGTTGGGATGAAGTTATATGTATATGATGATACATATGTCATATCAGATCCAGAACACTAAATACACAGGAGGTTGACAAGAGGGTACAGTGATTTCAATCTTTGGAGCAGGTTCTCTGTTTCAAACACTGGAAATGAGTAGTAAGTTATCGAAAGATAAAAGATACAGGCAGAGTCATAAACAAATGATAAATATTTCAACTGACCAGAACTCAAATCGTCAGGGTTTAGTAATATTATAGATGCAAACATCTGCTATGTGAGTGGCATTCTAAGAGTCAGTGTGGGGGAAAATGGGCCTGTCAGTCCACCAGTGAACAAGAGCTAGGCTCCCTGTTTAAATGGGATGCACAGCATCAAAAGTAAACTAATGACCCAACAGACACGTAAACCTTCATTTTAAACCACACAATTAAATCTAATTCTAAGAAATAAAACCAAAAATTAACATTAAGGGTTGAATTAATTTGGTGGGAGTTCTCTTATGAGATGCCTAAATGTCATTCAAAAATGCAGAAAAATGGGCAAGGTGTGGTTGCTCAGGCCTGTAATCCTAGTCGTTTGGGAGGCCGAAGCCGATGGATCACGAGGTCAGGAGTTCAAGACCAGCCTGGCCAAGATGGTGAAACCCTGTCTCTACTAGAAATACAAAAAATTAGTCAGGTGTAGTGGCGGGCGCCTATAATGCCAGCTACTCAGGAGGCTAAGGCAGAGAATTGCTTGAACCCCGAAAGTGGAGGATTCAGTAAGCCGAGATTGTGCCACTGCACTCCAGCCTAGGCAACAGAGCAAGACTCCATCTCAAAAAAAAAAAAAAAAAAAATGAAGAAAATGAGAAATGAGGAATTCTCTTTTGTAATAAAAGGAAAAGAAAAATTAAAATATAGAAAGGGAAAAATGAAGCAAGGACAAAACAATTCATAAAAAAGGCAAATAGAAAGTGACATGAATACTGGCTTTATAATTATTAAAATTTATGTAAAATATATTATATATATATAAATTTAAGAAAATTGTGAAAAATACATTAGAGCTAAAAAAAGAAAAATAAATAAAATCTCTTGGAAATAAAAACAATGACCGATATTTAAAAATTGTAAAGGTTTTATATTCTCTCTGGACACACAGAGAGAACCTGAGAAAAGGAGAAAAATTTAAGAATTCCCCCCAAAAAAACCCAAAAAAGCAGAACATACAAAGGAATACAGCACCTGAAATACAGCAGTTACATATAAAGAATAAATCAAGAGACTCTAATATATGTCAAATAACAATTCGAGAAGAATGGAGAGAAAAAAGAAGTATAATGCAATAGTAATATATTCTAAAGTAAAAACAAATGAATCAGCATTAGCTGTTGTAAAATAAAGAGGCAGATCTAAGTATTTTACGAAAATACTATCAAGATTCTGATGCCAGTAAACTAGAACACCAAATGAAATGAAAAAAACTGGAAATAAAATGTGAATTATCAAAACTGACGAGGAAGAATGGAAAACCACATTAAAACAATACATATTAGTAAAATTAAAGGGGTTCTCACAAGTTGCCTCCTCTCACCTTTGACCCTAAAACATTAGGTAAGACAATGATGTGTTACGGATTCCTTCATTAATACCTCTACAAGAATTAAGATAGTGCTTAGTACAACTTACTAGTTGGATGGAACCCTAAGACCTACCACTAATGTAGCAGTAGTTTCTTTCAAAAACAATTCTGGATTTGGCTTTGGAGGCTGAGATGGAATATAATGAGAAACAGAAACACCATAAACTTTTTAAAGAAGATAAACTGTTAAAAGCACTGCCATCCTGGGTGATTATGAACTTAAACATTGCAAACTTAAAAAGGATCAGGACAGATATTTTATAGGCAGAAAGCAATCTATGAATATTTTCCAAAGATGTCTTCAGAAGCTTTCAAAGGGGGTCAAAATCCAAAAGGAACAATGAACTAGGAAGTTGCTCCCAGAGAAAATAACAAAGACTTAATCGAGAAGATCAGTCCTCCACAGAATGGGAAAATTTGACATTCGCACAGCAGGATTTCAGAATTGCAAAGGACCACTGACTTGTGTGTTCCTCTTCTTCTTCCCTATTTCAATAGCTGAGTTTATGATAATTACTCAGTCTTAGTCACCTGCATTTATGCATTTCTGTGTGGAGGTCAGTGAAGGGGATAGAATTTATCTTTTCAGTTCATGTGTCTGGAACAAAAGGAGCCATATCCAAATGGGACATATGAGATTCTAGATTTCAAGCCTGATGCTTGATAATACTGGATAATACTTACTGAGGTCTTGGTGGAAGCTGAGAATATTTTGCCTGTTAAAGTGTTGTGGATAATAGTACTGGGGAAGAAGGGTAGAGGAACTCGAATAGATTCATTGCATTGGTGACCCTGATTCTATTTCCCACTCTGTATTCACACTCTTGACATATATGACTTTGCACTTCCTTTCACTATTAGGGCGTTTTCTGTTTTCTACACTTTGAGTTTGACTCAGTGGCAAGCATTGACTTTATTTAGCTAATTTTTTCCTTGATTCATTAAGAAAGTGAGTGTTTTGGTATTTTTCACTTACTGAGTATTTTCTGGTCTAATAGCTTGAAGCAAGGTAGTTACTCAACAAACATTTGTTCGTTATTTTACATTTTCATCCCCAATGAGAAATCATTCATAACCTTATTCTCTCTCTATCTGCCTTGAGAAGCTGGAAATGAGAAATAGTTTTATTTTCCAAACCGAAAAATTCTGACTCTTTTATATTCCCTCTAAATTCTGCTTGCTAACTTCCAGATTCTTTCCTGCATTTATCTCTTCCTTGCAGTACCTCATTTTCCGCTAGCAAAAACCCCTGACTTTTTATCATCATGCATGGCAATCTGTTAGGTCAAATTCAAAAGTTCATTAGGTACTTTTCTATTTTCTAAGTTATTCTGGGCAACAGTTTTACCAATGTTTCACCACTACATGACACAAACTGTCATTTTCCCATCCTTTTTATTAGTGTAAATATAATTTTTCCCACTTTAAAGCTAATGCCATACATTTTAGATTTTTATTAAGGTAGCAGTTTAATACAATAAAAAATAACTTTTACCCAGTAGTGGCAACACAAACAAGACTGCGATTTAAGTTATATGCCATTCAGATTAATATACAAAATTAATAATATGCTTTTATGAGTTTAAAATATAAAAATGACTACCATATTGCTATGGACCCAAACTCAGAAGACAGAAAAGCTGCTTGGCATTGGTACATTTCACACAACTATGAAAAAATATTCAGTCTCCTAAAATAAACGACAATGAGACTCCATCAAAAGAGTGTCATGAATAATAAATTTGATAAATATTTGAAAAGAAGTTATGAAATTACATATTAGTGATAAAAAATAGAAATTATTTTATTATATTTGGAGAAAAACATGGCAATGCCAAACATGTAAAATTAGACTTAGCAACTGCACTCTACTTATCGCACTTAGAGCAACTCTTATACAAAATAATCAGAAAAGCAAATGAAAGAATTTTATAGCAATATTGTTTATAAGAGGAAAAAACTGAAATCATGTCACTAAATATACATCAATAAAATTATTGTCTTTGAATCTCAAATACAAAATATTAATACATTAACACATTCAATTATTATATCTCAATTAAAGTAGGTATATTTCAAAAATACATTTAAAAAGACCATGTTATGAAATTATATGAATAATGCTAAAAGTTTAAAAACATATAAAACAATATTATGCATTCTTATGTATGAATCTGGCTGTGTTTAGCATTTTATTTAATTTACTTGTTTTTTTTTTTTTTGAGACGGAGTCTCCCTCGGTTGCCCAGGCTGGAGTGCAGTAGCGTGATTTTGGCTCACTGCAATTTCCACCTTCTAGGTTCAAGTGATACTCCTGCCTCAACCTCCCGTGTAGCTGGGATTACAGGTGCCTGCCATCATGCCCAGCTAATTTTTTTGTATTTTTAGTAGAGAGGGGTTTTGCCATGTTGGCCAGGCTGGTCTCCAACTCCTGACCTCAGATGATCCCCTGCCTCCCAAAGTGCTGGGATTACAGGCATTTTATATACATTATTTTTTTGTAAAACATTCTCTGCCCTGTTCCTCTTCTAGTGAACCAAGCTTTATCATGAGTGTCTCATTATAAGAGAAGAATATCTCTCTACCACAGTTTATCTTAGAAATGGCATGTGACTTGTTTCAGTCAGTGAAAAAGTAGGGCATATATTACGACTCTTTCAAGCTGAAATTTTAAGAACTAGTTTGTCATTCTGTATTTCTTGTTCCTTCTTTAACGGGACAGGTAATGTCCCAAATAGAAGCAGCTACATCAGCTAGAGATGTAAAGTAAATATAATGTAGAGTAGTACTTCTATAGCTCACCTATGATTAATTTGCAATGTGAGAAATAAGTTGCAAGCCACTTACACTGTTCATTAGTTATCACTGCATAACTTTACCTATGCTGTCTAATTATAATTCATGAGAACACTGTCTAAAGTATAATTCATGAGAATGCTAAAGGGCAATTTCAAAATAATGGTAACCTCAGTATAAAAGACGTGAGAAGTATAGGTCTGGGGAATACACAGATTGCTTCAGCCTCATCTGTGCTATTTCATTAACTGAAACATGATTGGAAACTGGTATTACACAATGTTGATATCTGTTAAATCCATGTGGTATGTATTTGAGTATATTTTATACTATTTTTTATATTTCTGAGTGTTTGCATTGTTCTATAATAAAGGATTCTTTTAAAAAACGACAAGCGAACCATGAAACCCTAAGTGGCATCAAATTTCTGAATATTTTTGTCATCAGTTAACAACTGAGAAACCACCTTTCTGATATGTTTTAGTGGAATAAATTATATTTTTGTTCATAAACTAATTCAGTATTAAGTCAACTTTTTATTATCTAAGTAGAACATTAAAAAAAGCAAACTTCATAGGTGATATATATGTCATCCCAACTAAGAATGAAATACAACAGTTCATAATTCCCATTTCACACTGAATATTAAAAAATAAAATTATGTAAATATGTGAAAAAATTAAGTGAATTAAGGCAGTTACAATTTACAGAGACATCTATTAGGTCTAAAGCCTTTAAGAAAGCATTAAGATTTTTTAAAAAGTTGCTTTGATCATTGTTGTTGCTATTTTCAACTTTAATATTTACCTTATACCCATAGCAAGATAACACAGACTGTATTATATTCTATTTTCAAAAAATTAAACGTTTAACATTTTCATTTCAGGTAGTATGTAAAATAAAATTAATGGTTATTTAGTGTCACAATTTTTCAAGTAATTCTTCTACAAATTTTTCTAATTTGTAGGAAGAGTCAAAGGTGAGCAATTAAATAAAGCAATATTCTGTTCTACAAATAAAGATTTCCATCAGTCTACAAAATTAATCAGATATGACAAAGAAGTATTTTCAGTAGTAAACAATGATTGGTCTGTAGTTTACCAGTATTATGAGAATAGAATTGAAATGAATGTTTCTCTGAATCTGTATGCATTTGCATTCCACATTAATCATGCCTTCAACTGACTGAAAGCAGCAAAAAACAAACAAAAAAAAATTTGCAATTAAGTGTCATTAGTTAAATTTACTCAAACTGACTCTTTGAAGAGTTTCTACCCAGATACTAGGTTTCACAGAATATACTATAATATTCTGGTGTCCATTGTCAGTTAAAATGCAGTGGACTTAATAGTTTGCAAAATACATATTTTGTCACAGTTTTCCAATGGATAAAGTATGTATACATTAGGGTGGCTTTGGCTACAAGTAACAGAAAAATCTAGCCTAAGTTAGCTTAAAAGTATAGAAACGTAAAATATCCCCAAAGGCATGTTTAATTCAGGATGGCTTCCCTAATGGTTGAACATTTGTTGCAATAATTACAGGCATTTCCTCTAGACATTGTTGTATCCAGTGGGAGAAAAGGGACCGTTTCTACAATGTCTCTTAGAGTACTAACATTTCTCTGTAGACTCCTCCTGAGTGTCTTTGCCCAGAAATTAGTTATGTATTCAATGTTACTAGTTCATGGAAAGAGAAAATAAATTACCACAATTGTCTCAGGCTTACAAATTTTACCCCTTAGCTAGGCCTAGAGTCACTTTGCCTGAGATACACATATATCTGAAAAAATTGTGGTTCTATTTGCAGAAAAATGGGCTATTGATTGATTAATGTTGGGTCAACAACCCACAGTTTTCTACATAGAATAAGCTGTAAAAGTATATAAACCAACAACAACAGCAACAAAGCAGTAACAGCCCCCAACATACACAAAAATCCACCTAGTCACCGCATACATGTGCAAATATGTACACCCACACACAAACACAGACTCACACAAATCCTCTTTAAATTAACCTGAATTAAAAGACATACAGTATTTTTAATTTATTTAGAAACTGACTGATTTAGAACCATGATTTACAATGGTATCAGTCAGACTTCTCCAGAAAAACAGAACCAATAGAGCACATGCACGTAGATATATATAGGAAGACCTTAATTTCAAAGAGCTGACTTCCATGATTATGGGGGCTGGCAAGTCTTAAATATGCATGGCAGGCCAGCAGGCTAGAAACTCTCAGGCATCAACTGATACTGCTGTCTTCAGGCAGAATTTCTTCTCCCTCAGGGAAACCTGTTTTGCTTTTGAGGCCTGTGGATTAGATGAGGCCTACTGATGTTATCCAGGATAATCTTCTTTACTTAACATGCACTGATTAGAGATGTTAACCTTACCTACAAAATACCTCCACAGCAATACCTAGGTTAGTGTTTGAATAACAAGGTAATATATCATAGCTAAGTTGACACTTAAAACTGAACATAACTTGTATGTTTTAAGAATGGTGTTAATTTGATTTTCAACTGATGACAACATGATAGTTAGGTAATATATAAATAGAGGCCATTATAATCACTTTGGTAAGATGTATCTAATTTCTATTGAAAAACTGGTACTGATAACTTCATTGTATTTTAAAATTATTTAAGTTATGAAATGTTTCATACATCCAGAAGATAATATGCTAAATACCTGTGTACTTTTGGTCTAGATTTTCTAAATGCCATAATTTGTTACAATTAATTTTGACTTTTCATTATTAAATACATGAAATATTACAGGTGAAACCTTCCTCACTCATCTTATTTCTCTACTCTTATTCCAGATGAAACTATCATATTTAGGTTGGTGTATTTTATTCATTTTCAAGATTTTATATATTGTGTAAATAGTATGTACACAAAACTACACATATATATGGGAATGTAGGATGTGTTTTAATTTATCATAGGTATCATGTTATTTTAAATTTGGTTTATTCATTTTAGTAGCTAAACAGTATTCCAATGTATGACTGCAGTAAGTAAGTAAGTAAGTTTTTCACATTTGCTTCATTCATTCATCTGAACTTTGTTTTGGGATCCTGTGTGAAATAAGAACTATTGATTCATATATGTCGCCAAAGGTACTAGTGACATAATTGACTAAACTAAATTATCCATTCCTCACGACGTTAGTGCCACTTCTGTCATATATCAAGTTGCTACAGGATTTAGATCTCCTTCTGAGCTCTTTTATATTTAGTTCTTAAATCTTTCTATAAATATCCTTTGATTGCAGTTACTAAATCTTTATGCCAAATCTAAATATCTGGCAGGCCAAGTGAGCCCCTTTCTCCTCCCCAGGCAAACTCAATTTTCTTCCTCAAAATTGTTTGTCTGTATTTAGCTTTGTATTCATCCATATGAATTCCTGTATCAGAGTCTCTAATTCTGGAAAGAATCCTACTAGGAATTTGATTCAAATTGCAAATAACTTACAGGTTAATTTAGGGGAGAATTGACACCATTAATACATTCAGTATCCCAGTGTAAGTGTAGAATGTACCTCTATTTATTTTGGACATTTATGTAGGTCCTAAAATAGATTCTATTTTTCTCTATAAAGATCTAGCAAATATTTATTATGTATAAGTACCCTACAGGCTTTAAATAATATTATGAATAAGATTCTCAAATATTATATTTTTGAAATTTTTTCATAAGTATGATTTTGCTATGAAGTCTAAGATTAAGAGTCTGGATGATTTGTGTCCTGGTGAGGGATCTTTTCCTGGCTTACAGAGTTGCCTTCTTTCTATGTCCTCATATAGTCCTTCCTTTAATTGTTGCATAGGGTTCTGTGTATTCTTTAAGTAAAGGTTGTTATCTGTGCTTTTCAATTATTCAGTTGCATTATTTTATTTTTGTCTTGTTATCAACCAATTACTTCGATCTTTCTCATTATTTTTATAAAGGTCAATTATTCCTCTTGCTTTACATATGTATATATATGTGTGTGTATGTGCGTGTCTGTGTGTGTGTGTGTATAAATATATATCACTATATCTGATGAATACATAGACTTTTGAAAATCTTCCTAAAGTGTTTGAATTATTTTTACCTGATTAATTAATATTTCTGACCAAATATTTACAAGTACAAATAACAACTATAGAGACCTAATAAAGCTGAGAGAACATACCATTAAGGAAAGTTTGACGTTTTGGAACAAAGACTGAAAATAACACAGGTTTTATTCTTTTATTCATAGCTCATTTATGTTATCAAGGACTTAAGTGTATTTTCCATCATGACATCCTGCTGGTAGAACTGCCATCATCATTGTGCACATCTTGTTGGTTTACGAAAGGACTTCCTTCTCCATCATATATATTAACATTATTTTTTTTTTTGGTCTAATTGGGCCAATTTAAAACAAACCAAAAAAGCTTGAATCAGTACCTAGAACAAAAACAGTCCTTAGAGAAACTTAGAACTGTGCTTGCCAAACCACTGTAGTAGTTCTCACCTTGACTCCATATTGCTATCATTTTGGAGGCTTTATTAGATACTAATGCCTAAATTGCAACCCCAGAGATTCTGATTTTATCCATGTTAATAGAGTCAGGAACTACATTCAGGTGATTATAATACGCTAGCAATGTTGAGGCTCGTATCATTAAAAAGGGAATTAAAGAATCAAGCTTTATTGGATGAGTCTGTATAAAATGGGTACCGTGTACTTTACAGAAACAAATGTTTATTTTAAGGATATCGTTATTTCATCTTTGTTCATGAATGATAGAATTTCAGACCGACAGAAGTTTTCTCTGAATACAAATAAAAGAGTGTTTCATTTCCATCTGGACTCCAATGTTTCAGACCAGAGGTCTGTTGTGTCTGTTTGCCACCAAATTATCGATCATCTGTAGATATTGTGTGATTTCTTTTTCTTTTTATCCTCTTTCTCTGGCTAATTTTAGGATATCTTTTTAAAAAAATTCCTGAAGTTGGGCCAGGTGTGGTGGCTCACACCTGTAATCCCAGCACTTTGGGAGGCCGAGGCGGGTGGATCACGAGGTCAAGAGATCCAGACCATCCTGGCCAACACGGTGAAACCCCGTCTCTACAAAAAATACAAAAAAATTAGCCGGGTGTGGTGGCACGTGCCTGTGGTCCTAGCTACTCGGGAGGCTGAGGCAGAAGAATTGCTTGAACCCAGGAGGCGGAGGTTGCAGTGAGCCGAGATTGTGCCACTGCACTCCAGCCTAGTGACAGAGCAAGACTCCGTCTCAAAAAAAAAAAAAAAAAAATTCCTGAAGTTACACTAAGGTGTTTAGGTTTGGACTTATCTACTTTTATTTATGTTATTATGTAATATTCTTCTGCAATCTAAAGACCAATATCTTTCTTCACCTCTGACAAAACTCTCCACAATTATCATTTCACATATTCCTTTAATTCTTAGATTTATAAAAGTAGAGAGCAAGAATTGCTGTTTCCTTTTCAAAAATCAACTGTCTTGAGTAAACCATGTTGGTTGTTGCTTCAAAACATAATATCCATTCTCTGATTTTGCCTTAATAAAACACCCCTAATTATTTCATGGAGATATTGTGTCTAGTTAAAATATTTGGATTCAAGGTATGTCTTCCTATGGGGATTGCCATGTGATGCAAGTTAAATAAGTGGATAATGTTGGTTGGAGAGTCCACTAAAGCTCATTCAAAGGAATAGAGACTTATAATTAGCTGTACAGTACTATACACCTAAAAAATTGTCAAAGGTAGATCTTATTTTATGCCTGTTACCATAATAAAAAAGGAATAAAAACTGAAAAGCCTATCGTCTTTTCTGTTGACCCTTATTTACTTCTTCTTTCCTAGAAAAATAGTTGTAGTAATAGGAGGTGAAGGAAAAGCAAAATAGTAAAAGAGAAGAATATGAAACACAAAGAAATTTAGTCCTTGATTAGCTACCTTAACTAATCTACTTGTCCTTATTTTTCACATCCAGATTTCTTGTTTTGAAATTGTGTGTGTGTGTGTGTGTGTGTGTGTGTGCATGTGTGTGTGTAGGCTTATCAGGGAGTTAAATTCAATCTAAATTTTATCATGAAAAACATCTGGTTAATTGAAGGTATGCTCCTTTTGGTGTCGGTTTTAAACAAGGTAACGGATATAGGTTTGAATTAGAAGCCATTAGTGGAATACAATTATGGAAAAAATAAAAAATGAATAGCCATTATTCCTTAGGTCAGAGATAGTAGAAAAGAGAATGCATAGGTTATTTTTAAAGTAGAAAAGATGGCCATAAATTCCTTATGTCTACTTTGCCATGTCCAGAATTGCTGACAATGTAATTATAGTTTTTCCCTATTCTCCAATTTAAAATCAATAATGATCTTTATTTATATTGTAGTTATTTTAACTACTCCAAAAATATTAAATGTATTTTACTTTTCTGAAGTTATTTAACACCTAGATAGCTACATTGACCCCAATCATCACAGTTTGCATAATCTAGCCAGTGAGACAGTGATATTCTATCACTCTGAGTCCTTACTAAGGAGATAAGTTTATATACTACAAGTTTTTATAGTAACTTTCTGATGTAAGTTTAGATGCATTTTAAATTTATATTTTTTATGACTCAAATACATACAATTATTTTTCCTTGAGTATCTATGTAAAAAAATATTTTGCAGTTAAGTTCCAAGCTTCTGTCTGAAAACTGAAGATTTAAATCCTGAGGGATTCTTTAGTTTGGGGTTGAAAACAGAGATTAAAAAAAGCCCAAGTGTACGGTGAACAGTTTCCAAAACCCTGAACCATTCAGTGAACCTATAAACTTAACTTTTCTTCTCCCTTGATAGCCAGTGCTGTTTTGAGACCAATTTTTGTGGTTTCATTTGAGTTCAGAGTCTAATTCTAATACCAGTTGGTAAGAATGAAAAAAAAGAACTAAACCCTAGAGAAGTTTCCAAACCCACAGAGCTGAGCAAAAGAAAGGGAATTTATTTTGAGTTTCAGGTTTCCCAGGGTTTCAAATGAAAGAAAACCAAAGTAAAAGGTAGTAGACATGACATTTGTGAATGAGAACCAATATAAAGTTTGCTTTAACTGATTCAGTGTAGTTGGAGTTATCTTCATCCTATCTGCAGAAGAGTCTGATTTTCTTCTGCTTTACCTGCTCTCCACAGGAATGGAAGGAAACAATGTTTCATTTATCTACTTTGAAAACCCAGACTTTAAAACAAAAGTTTAAATTTATCTCACTCTCATCTTTACTTATCAACATTTCCTTAAGTGTTATTAGTTTTTAATGCTCCAACTCTTTTTCTTTCTTTTTCTTTACTCCCTTCTTTGTCTTTTACCATAAAATCTCTAAATAATAGTTTATGAAATCTTATTGTCTTTTTTTCTAAAACATTAAACCCTTATTTTAAAGTAGACTAGAAAAATATTGCAAAATGAAATGTAGACATAGTATTTACTCAATGCAAATAAAGAGCCAAACAATATTTATGTAGTTTTGTCACATAAATTTCACACTGGTTTATTTTGTAGAAGACACTGTCATGGACTCTTTCATCTTCATATTCTCAATGGATTTTATGACCTTCATTTCAATTAAAATTAAGGAAGATAAGAAAAGACTATGAAAATATACATATAGTATAAATAAGACAAGATTCATCTTCAGTGAAGTAAAATTATGATGTTTAGGATCCTCAAATAGGAGAGAAAAATTTTATTCTCATTCTAATCTCATTGGATTACAGAGATCACCTGTTAATGTGTCTTACATAAACTATGTGAAACATGCTTTTGTAAAGAAAATAGAGGCTTTCAGAAATTGATCTACTATAGACTAGCAGATTTTTATTAAAATAAACAAATTATTAAAGAAAATACCCCAGGTCAGATTAGCTTCTATGTAAATCCAAGAGTAATAAGAGAATAAAGTACAATGATCTGTATTTTCTAACAACTGACACTCTTCCTGTAATTTTAAAACTATATATTATTTTGTTGTATTGCTATACATTCTTGTCTCCTGTATAAAGCTCAGCACAGCTTATCAGTTAGACACCGATACTATATTGAAAAATTTGTCTAGAACTTGTGTGGGGGCTCATCACTGTAATCCCAGCACTTTGGGAGGTCAAGGTAGGCAGATTGCTCGAGGCCAGGAGTTCAAGATCAACCTGGCCGACATGGTGAAACCCCACCTCTACTAAAAATACAAAAAAATTAGCAGGGCATGCTGGCAGGTGCCTGTAGTCCTAACTAGTTGGGAGGCTGTGGCAGGAGAATCCCTCGAACCAGGGAGGTGGATATTGCAGTTAGCCAAGATCCAAGATCATGCACTGCATTCCAGCATGGGAGACAGAGGGAGATTTCATCTCTAAAAATAAATGAATACATAAATTAATAAATAAATTTGTCTTAGGCAGATACTTTTGGATAGTATTTACTAAATAAGAATCTTCTGAATATAGATACCTTCACTCAGATTACATTTACCAGAATTCTTACATTAAGCCTATGGCAAATTACATTTTTATGTAAAAAAAAATTTCTTCTCTGCCTGAAATTTTCTGTCAAAAATATTTTTCTGAGCTTTTTGTAGCCCCCAAATAAGGATTTCTTTCATTAGAACTTTGTAATTTTTCTCATTTGTGGTCCATATTGATTCGCTGATTTAAGAAATAGTAGTTAAGAATATCTAAGTGGAAGTTTTGTTTGTTGTGCTGGCTTTCAGAGGGACAACATTTTCTTCAGAAAATGTTATAATTATACAATACCTCACTTTGTTTTTCCCTCTAGCTGTTGCCAGGAAATTTGGCTTGTCTTTGAGGTCTGTCAAATCAAAATCACTAAGAGTTTGCTTTTTAATTTTTTTTAAATTTAAAGGTCAGCTTGGCTGTTCAAGCTATGTCTTATTGTATATTCCCCACTGAAAAAAATAAGCTGAAGATAATATCAAATGACATTTTTAAACCTTGCAAAGTACACAGGTATTTTACATAAAATACACAAGTTCCAAATGCTAACAATGAAATTCTGAAATGAAGAAAAATATTTAAAGAAACTCCAGGGTGTTTACATCTTTTATGTCTGACTATGATCCACTCACTTTCAGACTTTCCAAAGACTGAATTGAGCCTTATTTCTAAATTAGCACAATTAGCATATTTGTCATTAAATTTTGTCTTTTAAATAATCTTGCATATTATATCCGAATTGAATAAAAACTTACACAAATATATTGAAAATATTTATAGATCCATTTTAAAACACTCGTGAAAGTCAGGCAAACCTGGCCTTTTCAAACATACTACTATTTTATAATGGGCACAAAAATTATGTAGAAGGCACTATAATTATTTTATTGAAGGGAAATCTGTTATTTAAAACAGAAGTGTACAAGATTGCCCCAATCACCTAATGTCTGTTTTCTAGTCATCAATTGAGCTGAAAGTTAGAGATAAGCTGTCAAATTCACTAGCAGTTTTAACGAAATGTCTTTTGTGTTCAATTCCAGACTGCAAATTAAAGCACATGAATGTGAGTTTTGCCACACTATGCACATGACTTATTTTAGAATGTTTGGGTGCAAGAGATGTCACCTGACAAATGATCCTGACTATCACAACAACTGATCTTAGAGCACTCGTCCTTCTTTACTGTTACCACAGTCCCAGCCTCTGATTCTCTAATTCTGTTTTCTGCTAGGAGTGGTACCTTATTTATTGACAGTTTTTTAAAGTAGTATACTGGTCCTGGCATTTATTTTAAATCTCTTTTTCAAACTTATTTTTTAAAAGCTGCAGGGAAAATACAAAAGAATCCTGTATAATCTTTACCACCCACATACTTCCAATTTTAACATATTTTAACATACAGGAAATCTTCACTAAGATTATCTCTAGGTTCTTGGAAACTGTCACTTTATTTGAAACAACTTATAAAGAAATCAATTTTACCATAGGCTAGTTGATTAGTTAACAAAGATTGAGTGCCTGTGACATACTTTTGGTCAGAGAAACATCATCACACTTCTCAGTAAACACCTAAAACACTTCTAATATGAAATATTAAAATGTCAGCTATATATACTTATACAAATTAATAAAAACAACTGAGAATTATTCACTGAATTTTTGGGGAATTAGTGAGTATCATGGTAGTGGTAGGTTAGATCAAGGAATAAATGTTTGCAAAATGAAAATTGTTAGAAGCCCTTCCTCCCACCAGGTGGTACAAAAACAATCACAGAAATCTCAGGCTCCCTGAGCACTACTGCATCACCTATTGTCATGCATCTATATGATTTTTGTCTACGTTACAAATTTTTATTTCAAAATAATTTATATTCATTCATTCATTCATTTTTCAACTTGCTTATTCCAGTTCATGGTGGCACAGCTCAGGGTGCAAGGAGAAAACAGCCCTGGTTAGGATGTCATCCCACACCAGGGCACACTCACACCCACTCTCACACTCAGACTGAGAACATTGAGACATGTGCATAGCTTAGACATAACCTAATGTGTCTAACAGCTTTGGGATGTGGGAAAAGACCAGGATATCCAGAGAAAGCCCACACAGACATGCAAGTAAAGTGCAAACTCCACACAAACAGTGACCTTCCCCAATCGCAACTGATTTTTTCTCAACGTTATAACTAAAGGACATTCAACAAAACATTATTCAAGTAACTGCTGTATATGTTTTACACACACTCATTTACTCAAGGTAAATGTGTGTGTATATTTTGTAAGTGTATATTGATAGTTGATATTCATTTTATTTTGATATTTTATTTATATTTTCTATATATGATATATGTATATATTTTACCCACAACCATTGTACAATAATCTGCAGACATGATGCTTTATTAATCCTAAATACTTCTATTTAAATTTTCTAAGGATCAAGGGCATTCTCTTACACAACTATAGTACAACTATAAAAATCAGGTAATTAAATTTATACAATTCTACAACTAGTAGCCATAATTTAGATTTATCCACTTTCCAACTATGTCCTTAACAGCAAAATAAAATCCCAGGTGGTACATTGCATCCAGTTTTCATATTTCTTTAGAAGCTCTGAATCTGAAACAGATTTATAGTGCTTGCATCTCAGTATATTAATATTTTTGAAGAGTACAGGACAGTTATTTTGTGTAATGTTTCTCAAGTTGGGTTTCACTTTTGTTTTTCTCATAATAAGATTATGCAGTTTTGACCAGAGTACCCTGGATGTGATGTTGTGGTTTTCTTAGTGCATAGCATCAGTAGAGTATGAGGCTGATTTTTCCATTATTGGTAAATATTAATTCAGACCCCTTAGTAGGGTGGTTTTCTGCAATGTTTCTAAATGTTACACTTATTTTTTCTCTTTCTAATTAATAAATATAATAACTGAAAAACTTTTGAGACCGTATAAATAACCCTCAACTCTCAAACTTCCACCTGCTGATTTTACCAACTCTATAATTCCTGCTTGAATAAATTATGATGATTCTTGCAAGCATAATGTGGTTATTCTTTCTACATTTAATGCTTGAACTTCTACTACAAACAATAATTTTCATATTTTCCTGTTTGTTTATTCACTTACTTGCTTGTTAGTTTATTTATTAATGATTGACAAATTGGAAGTCGATTACTAAATGATACAGGTATTTTTTTGCAATTTACTTTTCTCACTTAAAATATATTTTGTGGCAGGGCAAGGTGGCTCACGCCTGTAATCCCAGCACTTTGGGAGGCTGAGGCGGGTGGATCACCTGAAGTCAGGAGTTCAAGGCCAGCCTGGTCAACATGGCGAAACTCTGCCTTTAAAAATATACATATATATATATATTTTGTAACTCACTTTAAGCCTGTTCATAGAACTCTTTATCATTCTTTTTGATAACTATTGGAGATCCTCATTGTGAGAATGTTATAATTTATTCATACACTCTCCTATGTATGGCCATATTGATTATTTTCGATATTTTTTCAGTTACCAACAATATAGCATTAAATTATATACCATTTTTGGCCAGGTGTGGTGGCTCACGCCTGTAATTCCAGCATTCTGGGAGGCCGAGGTGGGTGGATCACGAGGTCAGGAGATGGAGACCATCCTGGCCAACATGATGATGAAACCCTGTCTTACTAAAAATACAAAATTTAGCTGGGTGTGATGGTGCGTACCTGTAGTCCCAGCTACTCAGGAGGCTGAGGCAGGAGAATTGCTTGAACATGGTAGGCAGAGACTGCAGTGAGCTGAGATTGTGCCACTGAGCTCCAGCTTGGCAACAAAGCGAGACTCCGTCTCAAAAAAAAAAAATTACATACTATTTTCATGTTTTTTCATACTGTCATAGATGTGTCTGCAGGGTAAATTCCTAGAAGGTAAATGCATGCATAACTGTGTTATGTATTACCAAACTCTATTTTATAAGGAGCCTCACCAACAGACTGTGTTATAATTTTTAATTGTGCCAATCTGATAGATAAAAATGGTATCTGAGTATAGTTTTAATTTGTAATTCTCTGTTCTGAGGTTGAATGTCTTTTTATAATGTATAGCACAAAAATATATAATCTACAATAGTACTCATAAACAAAATATCAAATCTCAAAAACGTATTTTGAATGTAAGAAATCAGACATAAAATAACACATTCTGCATTATTCCATTTGTATATACTCCAAAATGTGTCAAAACTAAGGTATGCTATTACAAGTCAGGAGAGCAGTTATCCTTGTCAGACTGCAGTGACCACAGTGGATCCTGATAGGTATTTTTGAGATACTGTAAGCATCCTGTTTCTTGATCTGGGTGCTTGTTACACAAACATGTTTAAATTAAGAAAATTTCTTGAGCTGTACAATTATGATATGTGCACTTTTCTGCATATTTATTTCAATTATTAAAAAACATTGAGTTTAAGATTTAAATAGTTACTAGACATAAAGAGTATGTTATCAAATGTAATGTGAAAAAAATGACAGGTCTTTTCTTATTAGAATGTAGATTGAATTTTTTTACAGTTGATTATTAGTTTAATTTGTTTCTTCTTCACAATATCATAGAGGAGTATTGTCTTATGGGTTATACTCATAGACTTCTAAGACTAAGGTTCTTTTTGTGAGATTGAGGCATTTACATCTTGCATTGCTTCCTGAGATCAGAAGATTAGGATTGCCAGCTGAGTGCGGTGGCTCATGCTTATAATCCCAGCTCTTTGGGAGGCTGAGGCAGGTGGATCACTTGAGGTTAGTAGTTCGAGACCAGCCTGGCCAACATGGTGAAATATCGTCTTTACTAAAAATACAAAAATTAGTCAGGCATGGTGGCTCAAGCCAATAATCCCAGCTATCTCACTTCATAGGCTGAAGTGAGAGAATTGCTTGAACCCAGGAGGCGGAGGTTGCAGTGAGACAAGATCTTGCATTGCACTCCAGCCTGGAAGACAGAGCAAGATACTGTCTCAATTAAAAAAAAAAAAGATTCAAATTGCCAAATGCTAATATCATCAACCATGGAAAACACCAAGGACAATCTGAAATGCAATAATTTATGAAGGCAAGTTAACTCAGAGAAATTACCAACATAAGGTAAACATATATTTTTGTTGCTCCTCTTATTTGATAAATCCAAATCCAAGTTATTGTTTTATTCTAATTATTTCACTGGATAAAAAGAGAATAAAAATTGTAAGCGGATTTCTCTTTCCTCATCCCTTGCAGAAACATCTATTTGTGTGTGTGTTTCTGAGTATGCACGCTCTCAAGCTCTCAGTCTTATATGGAAATAGAAGTAGCTTCTAATTGATGGGCAGGTCTGGTGTTTATGCAAGCACAAAGATGTTAATGTTTTCATACTACTCAGAACAATATTCCCCAAATGTCTGTTATCTGAGTGCCATCTTCAGGACTTTTGCCATATCTAAGAGCTTGCTCTACTACATTAAATGTATTAGTTACCTAATATTTATATTTAAATAAATTCACTTTAAATATGTTTAAAAAGAAATTTTATGTAGTTATAATGGAAAATATTACTTAAAATAGGAGGTGCTATAAACAAGTGTGATAAAAAACACATATTATTAAAGCCTCTAAATGAAAGACTGAGTCTCCTGATACAAAATAAGTTAGCATAAAGTTATGAAACAGCTTTAAATTTAGACATTTCCCTTGAAAAGGCTTGAAACAAAAATAAAGTGATCACAATTTAATTCACCTTTATTGATTAATAGCTCTGAAAAATGCCTAAAATCTTTATTCCCTTCATGATTGTGGGTCCCACACTTTGCGGGAGCTCTGCCCTAACATGACTTCCAGGGTCCATGTGCACTTGAACTCTTCTTCTTTACCGTCATGGCTTCCAACCTGTTATTTCATTGTGATCTTCAATTTTTATTTGTCTCAGAATACCTGGGTTTCTGCCCATTGCAGATACACTGCTTAGCCTTTTTCCTAAGCTTCAGTGAATCCCTGGCTCTTCTAATCCTAGCTTCTCTTTTCTGCTTCTGTGCCCAGTAGCTGCTGCCCAAAGTCCTTAAGCTGAAGGTTTGGCCTGATATCTGACAGCTACTTTCTTGGAACTGAATTCCCAAAAGGCACAAGGGAACAAAGATAGATTCTCAAATATATGCATAACACGCATGAGAGTGAGATTTTGTTTTGACAGAGTCGTTAGCCTTGAACATTTGCAAGCTTTACTTTTGCTGCTATCTTCCTAGCCCATTGGCCTCGAGGGCAAGTAGAATTTTGTATAAAGTGAAGATAAAAGAAGGGTCATGTAAAATTCTTAGGATCGGACAAGAATAACAGTAGGTAGCTATCATTTCATGCTTCACTTTAACTTTCTCTATGGGGAAGATCAGAATATGCTCCTTTGGTGTGTAGCCCTGAGTCCAGCAGAGCAGGGTCAACAGCAATAAGCAGTGAATGCTCTGTTGTTGGCAACATGCCTGTCAGCATTACTGACAGGAATTCAGTCATCACAAATTATTACTTAAGGGGAAAAGAAGAAAATAGAATTCTCATTCCCAATCTCAAACTGCTAAGACAGTGAAGTGAAAAGAAGAAAATACTAGATCAAGTAACATGGACAGTATTGCAATTTAAATAGAGTCAAAATTTTTAAAGCTCAGTCAATTCAAGAATATGCTCACAAGGGTATCGACATGCACAAGCTGCTTTCATAACCCAAATGCTTTAACGGATGAATGATATATTTTAGTAATGGCAAATGTATGGAACATTGCCTTTTCCCATATAAAATTTCCCAACACTGTGATTTATTATACCCTGTTTAAATGTAACTGGAGACCTTTTCATAATGTATCCAAAAACTACACAAATGCAAAGCAGCATAGAGTCCATTGGAAAAAAAAATGTATTATTCTGTATGTAACATATACAATATGACAATTTAGGAAAGAAAAATACAAAAAAGTACAGAATGTAATTAATATATTGTATCCCCAATGCAACAGTTACAAAAAGGTTGTAAGAGTCAACTCGGAATAGGGATTTCTTACACCTCTATTCCTTGGCATTCAGAAGCTGGGGTTATTAGTGGGCAATGCCATGTATGAGGTATAGGCTTTCTCTACTTTCAAAAGGAAAACTACTTATGTTCCCAAAATATTAAAGCTATTTTTTTCTAGTGCTTCACTGTGTTTAATTTATTACATAAATATTATATCAGAAAGTATTAAAAATCCTATAAAAAGAAAGTAAGTCATGTAATACAAAGTAACTTTTAAAAGTCCTCACACTGTCCCTCTATACAGAGAGAGGCTCTGCTTGTCTATCTATCTATCTATCTATTCATCCATCCATCCATCCATCTATCCCTCATCCATTCCAAAAATTTATATTTTTGAAATACTACATTTTTAATCCTAAAATTGCCCCATTCCCAAAAGGTACATGTTCATACTTCATGGAGCTTTTCTTGTGAGAACTATCTTTTATTTCTTTAAGTTTAAACACATTGGGAAGAAAAGATAAAGAAGAGAGGATGCTTCACTGGCTAAAAATGTCTAGAGATGGGAGAGACAGGCATAAATCATAAGCCAATAAAGCCTGTGCTCACTCTCTGGCAGTGTCCTGACAGGGAGTCAAGGTATTTTCTGGAAACAAGGCTGCTTGATGCACCAGAGGGCCAGCCTCTACACTAAGGACTATAACCCAGATTCTCACTGCCCAAATGAGACAAAAATAACAGATTGTGGAGGCCAGACCATAGCCAGTCCATAGACAGCCACACCCTGCCTGTGAGCGGAGGTGCCTCTCTGAAACTCTGGTGTAGCCTCTGGAAGCAAAAGAGCATAACTGTACATTAAGACTGGATTTCCCACAAGTCCCCATGAAATGAAGTTTTGGAGTCAAAATTAAGCTGATTTATAGAGAACAAAGAACTGCTATATCTAAGTCAATATTCCTTGCATAACTGTTTGCGTTGTGGGAATTTTATTCTAAATAGCATATTTCTCCACATATTTATTTAGTCAGTTTATATTAAACATCCATTATATGCAAAACATTTTACTAAGTATAAGGCAAAAAGAGAAAATTTGGACAATTCCATTATTCTGAAAATATTTCAAGTTTAATAAATAAAGATCTAGAGATTTTTTGATAGAGAAATAGTAATTTATATTTATTGTTATTTATTTAGTCAAGTTAATATTGGCTTACCATTCAGACACTTTCTAACTTTTTCCTCATGTAAAATATCCCAAATCAATGTATATTTTACAAATGCCCAGTTAGAATAAAGGATGTTCATTTATGAGACATGGTGAATCCTCTAATTTTTATTTTCCTAGGAAATCTATCAGAAATTCCCTATCCCTTCATTTCCACTGGATCATTTTCATTAAGTATATATTTTAATGTTCACAGCTCTTCCATCTTAAAACAAATGAAAATAAACACACAATCTCCTTTCTCAATCCATCTCCCCTTTCAACTATACAACTATCTTCCTTTCCATTTATATTGCTTCTATAATCAATGCCTCAATTTTCACACCTCTACTCATTTCTAAACTCACTCCAATATGACTGTCCTCTACTTCAGACTATTAAAGCAGCAGCATCATTCTAGCTCACCGAATCCATCAATCTTTGTCTTCAACTTACTTAGACTTTGTTGTGAACATTGGTCACGTTTTGCTCTTTGAGACTCCATCCTTTGACCTTTGGCTTCTTATTTATCAGATATTCCACTTCTCCTTTGAGCCCTGTGAATGTTTTTCTTAGTTTCTGCTGTGGAATCATTCACTACTGTTTATGATGGACTCCTTAAGGAGTCTTATATTATTGACTGAAGTAAATGAATGCCACTTACAGTGATTTCTTTTGTTGTTTTGTTTTGTTTCTGTTTAGATTAAGAAACAAAAATAAGTCAGAAGGAGCTAAATCCAGACCGTAATGTGGATGCCTAATAATTTCCCATGGAAACTGTCACATAATTACCCTTATTTGATGAGAGCAATGAGCAGGGGCATTGTCATGGTAGAGGACAATTCTGGTAAAGTTTTCCCTGGCATTTTTCTACTGAAGCCTTGACTGACTAACTTTCTCAAAATTCTCTCAAAATAAGCAGATGGTATTACTCTTTTGTCCTCCAGAATATCAACAAGCAAAATGCCTTGAGCATCCCAAACTACTTCCATGACCTTTGCTCTTGAGTGGTTCACTTTTTCTTAGACTGGATTACTTCCATCTCTTGTAGCCCTTGCAATGATTCTGCTTTGTCTTCAGGATTGTACTGGTGAAGCTATGTTTCCTCTCCTGCTAAAATTCTTTGAAGAAATGCTTCAGGATCCTGATCCCTGTTGTTTCTAACTTCCATTTAAAGTTCTGCTTTTATCTGCAGCTGATCTAGAAGTAATGGTTTTGGCACCCATTGAGCAGAAAGTTTTGCTCAATTTCAAGTTTTCAGTCAGAATTGTGTAACCTGAACCAATGGAGGTATCTATGATGTTGGCTATTGTTTCCACTATTTGTTGTAGGTCCCCTTCAATTAGACATAAATGAGCTTAATTTTTCTTCACAAATTGATGTGGATGTTCTGCTGCTGTGGGCTTTTTAACACCATCTCTTCCCTTCTTAAAATAAGTTATACATTTGTAAACTGCTTATTTCTTTGCAGCACTGTCCCCATAAACTGCAGGGACATGGGTGAAGCTGTAAACCATCATTCTCAGCAAACTGACACAAGAGCAGAAAAACCAAACAGCGCATGTTGTCACTCATAAGTGGGTATTGAACAATGAGAACACATGGACACAAGGAGGGGAACATCACACAGTGGGGCCTGGTGGGGGGAGGGAGGGCTGGGGGGAGGGACAGCAGGGGGGTGGTGGGATTGGGGGAGGGATAACATTAGGAGAAATACCTAATATAGGTGACAGGGGGGATGAATGCAGCAAACCACCATGGCATGTGTATACCTGTGTAACAATCCTGCACAATCTGCATATTTACCCCAAAACTTAAAGTATAATAAAAAAAAAAGAAAAGCATCAATGATTTCACCATTCTTCCACCCAAGTTTTACCATACATTTGATGTTTGTTGTTTCAAACTTAGCAGAATTCATGTAGCTCAGATAGGAGCTCTTCGAAAATTAATGTCTTATCTTTCTTAGTGCCTCTAATTTGATCCTGTCTAGATACAGCAAGTTAGTACAAGTTCATTTTGTGCAAATATTTTTTAATTCATGCAGTTTTTTAATCATATACATTTTCCATAGATCTTTTGAAGACCCTTTTTATTTTCAAGAAAATCCCACTCATGTTTATAACTTCAATAATTATTAAATATCCAGGAAACATGTATTTATATCTCCACTCCGGATCTGTCCTCTGACTTGTAGCCCTACATACTAAGTGACCTAGCAATATAGTTGCTTAGAAGTCTCACAAGGAACTCCTTTATATCAGCTACAAAAATTACCTCTTTATCTTCCATCCCAAACAGTGTACTAAAATCCTACTCTCAGCCATAATTCTCCTATTTTTCTGATTGGTATCATTTTTCTTTTCATTATTTCAGCAAGCCTTGGAGTCCCTCTTAAAGAATCTCTTGGCCAGGTGACGTGGCTCATGCCTATAATCCCAGCACTTTGGGAGGCCGAGGCAGGTGGATCACCTGAGGTTGGGAGTTCGAGACCAGTCTGACCAACATGGAGAAACTCCATCTCTACTGAAAATACAAAATTCGCCTAGCCAGGCATGGTGGCACATGCCTGTAATCCCAGCTACTTGGGAAGGTGAGGCAGGAGAATGGCTTGAACCCAGCAGGCGGAGGTTGCAGTGAGCTGAGATGGTGCCACGGCACTCCAGCCTGGACAACAAGAGCGAAACTCCATCTCAAAAGAAAAAAAAAAAAGACTATCTCCCTTCTTTACCATATTCAACATATCGTATGTTCTAAAGATTTCACATATATCACTTGAGTTCATTAATTTCTCCCCATCTGTACTGCACTGCTTGATATAAGCCACAGTTATCTCTTACAGACAGGACAGGATCTACCTCCTAACTAGTTTTCTACAATCTTTTCTTGACTCTCTCTACTCTACTTTTTATGCTACAGCTGGAGGGACATTTTCAAAAGACAAGTCAAATTCTGTTACTCACTGCTAAGTCTGTTCACTAGATCTCTATTATTTTTGGATAGTATCAATATCCATAAAATGGTTTGCCAGGGTTCCACTGTGCTTACCATTTCATCCTCATCTTCTTCCCCTGGTCCTCTACTTCTCTACCATATAATGTAAATCATATTTCAATTTTTTGAACAGACTGTGTCTTTGCCAATCCTAAGTCTTATATGTGCTGTTCCCTTTTCCAAACACTCTTTGCCTAGTTCACTTCAATTTTGTTTTTTAAATATCAGTGGAAATATTACTTTCTTAGGGGCAATAATACTGAAAAGAAGTGAGGAGGCCAGGCACAGTGGCTCATTCCTGTAATCCCATTACTTTGGGAGGCCAAGGTGGGCAGCTCCCCTGAGGTCAGGATTTCGAGGCCAGCTTGGCCAACATAGTGAAAACCTGTCTCTACTAAAAATACAAAAATTAGCTGGGCGTGGTGGTGGTGACTGTAATTTCAGCTATTCAGGAAGCTGAGGTGGGAGATTCACTTAAACCCGGGAGGCGAAGGTTGCAGTGAGATGAGATTGGACCTCTGCGCTTTAGCCTGGGCAACAGAGTGAGACTTCATCCCAAAAATAAAGTGAGCATGTGTCTCATACCGCCTTCCTTAACTTCATAGTACTTTGCTTTTTTCTTTTTTTTTTTTTTGTAGTTATGCATCTATTTGTGATCATTTGGTTAATTCTTAATTCCCTACTAGACAATAAGTGTCCTGAAAGCATGGACTGTGCTTGACTTTGCTCAAACATATATATTCAGTGACCACCAAGTTGCTTAACACGCAGCAGGTGCTCAATATTTGTTCAGTACAAGAATTAATAAATAATTATATTCCTTTTTCTGTAGAATAAATTCTAAAAGTAGAATAAGCATTTCATAGACTATTGACATTTTGAGGGATTTTTTTTAAAATGACTATCTCCCAGTAAAGAATGACAGCTTATTTTCTGCATCCCAATTGTAATTCTGGAATTATCATTTATTGTTTAAAAAGTAAAAATCTACTAGGCAAAAAAGATTTGTATATCTTTGACTACTTACAATCGTGAATATAGAATTTTCACAACTATAGTTTTCTCTTGAAAATTATCTGTTTATACATGTTTCTCATTTTACTATTGGTGTATTTGGCTTTTTCTTAAAAAATAATTTGTGACTACTGATGGCCAAGAAAGAAGCATGAGCTATGAAATGGGTAAATAAAAAAGGGTTTTTATAATTTTCTTAACAATTCTTGGTTAAAAATAACCTGTTTTTCATAGATTCTTTATAGATGCTGGTTATTAGATCCCTGTCAGGTGCATAGTTTGCAAATATTTTCTCCCATTCTGTAGGCTGTTTATTCTGTTGATAGTTTTATTGGCTATGCAGAAGCTCTTTCGTTTAATTGGATCCCATTTGTCAATTTTTTCTTTTGTTGCAAGTGCTTTTGGTTTCTTCATTATGAAATCATTGCTTGTTCCTAAGTCCAGAATGATATTGCATGGATTATCTGCCAGGTTTTTATAGTTTTGGCTTTTACAGTTAAATCTTTAATCCATTTTGAGTTAATTTTTGTGTATGGTGCAAGAAAGGGAGCCCAGTTTCAATCTTCAGCATATGGCTAGCCAGTTATCCCAGGACCATTAATTTAACAGGAAATCCTTTCCCCATTGGTTTTATTTTATTTTTGTCAAGTTTGTCAAAGATCAGATAGTTATAGGTATGTGGTCTTATTTCTGGATTTTCTATTCAGTTTCATTGGTCTATGTGTCTGTTTTTGTACCAGTACCATGCTGTTTTGGTTACTTTATCTCTGTAGTATCATTTGAAGTCAGCAAGATGCCTCTAGCTTTGTTCTTTTTGCTTAAGATTGCCTTAGCTATTTGAGTTCCTTTATGATTCCATATAAATTTTAAAATAGTTTTTAGTTCTCCTTGTAGACTGTTGGGAACCAGCCTACCCCTGTGCATGGCACTCCATGTCCAGGCAGTGACAAGGGAGTGAGAAAAGGAAATAAAGACAAAGACACAAGAGTAGAAGTTCACAGCATGGGTCTGGGGGTCCAACGCACTCTCGCACAGGATGAACTGCGTTGGCACTGAGCTCTGGGCTCCACATGCTTTTACTAGGTGTATACACTTGTTAATTGAGGGGTGGGGGAGCAGGGAGGGATGATCAGGGGGAGGACTTGAAACTACTGGGCAAGGCCTTAAGACTAATGCGGGCAAGAGAGCCAAGGGGGAGAGGTGTGGTCTGCAGTATTCAGTAGCAGACGAGATTCTTACGCAAACTTACTGAGTTCTACCACCAGTTGCTACCAAGGTGCATTTGCATCAGAAGCTTAGCGGATAAGGTGCCATCAGGTTTGACCACACTCAATGCATCATGGGGCTTTTATCTCTAGAGCATTGTGGACACAGAGCAATCAAGATTACTCCACATTCTGAGAACCTAGGCAGAGCCTGTGTCTTTCCAGTAATCTCTGCCCTGCAAGGCTTTTCCTCCTTACAAGCTTCCACCTGCAAAGACTCTCTGGGATCTTGTGAGCAGAGGTTGCCTCCCTTCTCAGAGATATTGCATAAGCCCTCTTTATGAGACCATCATGCAACTCTGTGTTGAGAAGGCATTCGTGGGATCAAAGCAATATTTCCTGCTCTGCAAGCACCCCGCCATGTTCCACGGTTTTACAGTGCTCTCAGATGGTCTTTACCTTAGGCCTCTGGTTGCTGCTTGATTTCTATTTTACTGCACCAATATTTGATACAGCTTAGCTCAGGGTATAAACTTCAGTGTACAATAAGCAAAGCGAGTTTATAATTATTTAACTAGAAATAACATAGGTCTGCCCCTGGCCATCTTGACCCACAGTAGATATCTTTCACCTCCCTGATTAGCTATATTCCTATTTATTTATTTATTTATTTATTTATTTTGGTGGCAATTATGAATGGGACTTTGTTCTTGATTTGGCTCTCTGCTTCACTGTTGTTCTACAGGAATGTTAGTGAATTTTGCACATTAATTTTGTATCCTAAGACTATGCTACAGTTGTTTATTGGTTTAAGGAGCCCTTGGGCTGAGACTATGGGGTTTTCTAGATACAGAATTATGTCATCTGCAAACAGGAATACACTGACTTCCTTTCTTCCAATTTGGATGTCCTTTATTTCTTTTTCTTGACTGATTGCTCTGGCCAGGACTTCCAATACTATGTTGACTAGCAGTGGTGAGTGAGGGCATCCTTGTCTTGTGCTGGTTTTCAAGGATAATACTTCCAGCTTTTGCATATTTGGTACGATGTTGATGTGGGTTTGTCATCTACGGCTCTTACAATCTTGATGTATCTTCGTTCAAAACCTAGTTTATTGAGTTTTTAACATGAATGCATGTTGTATTTTATCAAAAGCCTTTTCTGCATCTGTCGAGATACTCATGTGGTGTTTTGTCTTATGTTCTGTTTATGTGATGAATTACGTTTACTGATTTGCATATGTTGAACAAACCTTGTATCCCAGGGATAAATCCTACTTTACTGTGATAGATAAGCTTTTTGATGTGCTTAAACAAATTAACAAGAAAAAAAACATTTAAAAGTGGGCAAAGTACAGAAACAGACACTTTTCAAAAGAAGTGGCAAACGAAAATATGAATAAAAGCTCAACGTCGCTGATCACTAGAGAAATGCAAATCAAAATCACAATAAGATATCATCTCACACCTGTCTTAATGGCTATGATTAAAAAGAGAAATAATAACAGATGCTGGTGAGGTTGTGGAGAAAAAGGAACACTTAAACACTGTTGGTAGAAGCGTAAATTAGTTCAACCATTGTGTAAGATAGTGTGGCAATTTCTCAAAGACCTAAAAACAGAAATACCATTCCACCCAGCAATCCCATTACTGGGTATATATGCCCAAAATATAAATCGTTCTATTATAAAGATACATGCACATGTATGTTCATTGCAGCACTATTCACAATAACAAAGACATGGAATCAACCCAAATGCTCATCAATGGCAGACTGGATAAGAAAATGTGGTACATGGATGAAGTTGGAGGCCATTATCCTTAGCAAACTAACACAGGAAGAGAAAACAAAATATCATATGTTTTCACTTATAAGTGGGAGCTAAATGATAAGCACACATGTACACATAGAAGGGAACAACAGACACTGGAGCCTACATGAGGGTGGAGGGTGGGAGCAGGAAGAGGATCAGGAAAAATAACTCACGTGTACTAGGCTTAGTAATGGGGTGATAAAATAATCTGTACAACAAACCTGCACACGTACTCCTCAACTTAAAATAAAAGTTAAACTTTAAAAAAAGAAAAAATAATAACATACTGTATCTGTGTTATTGCCTTGCATTCATCCATAGGTCAAATTGAAGTGCATGTAATTATTAGTCATTTGTTATGAATAAAGGAAAATTAGAATTAAAAGGGAAAGAGATAGTAAATTAATAGATTACAGTACTAAAGTAGATTTCTAGGAGAGAGTCAACTTGTCTTTTCTCCTACCTATTGGTTCTACTGCATTAAAAAGAGAAAGAAAGAAACCTATCCCTTGGGAAAGAGATTGTGTAGCCTCAGTAACTTATTTCAGTTTATAACCACTTCTTGTAAACTTGTTAAGTTCTAGTTTTAAATCCTATTTCACCTCACAAATGAAAGTTGGTTAAAAGTATTTGGATAGCTTGTACTACTTTTCATCAGTACATAAGGTGAAAACAATTTATATTTTGATACGTATTTTCCTTATGAGGTATAGACTGGTGAATATCAATTGGTACAAAGACATGCGCTATTTTGCACAACAGTCAGACCTTGAATTAAAAGAAAATAGAGCTCTGTTCTAAAGGAGATCTGGGTTCTTAACACGAGTCTGGCACTAACTCATTTATGGAGTTGGAATGATTCATTTACTACAATGAGTCTCAGCGTTTTTAGCTTCAAAGCGATAACATGAGAGTATTATTGCAATGACTATATCAATAGATTCACCTAGTTATTTGTTGAAAATATTAATTTCTGAGGCACATCCTAGATATTTTGAATCAGAATTTCCAGAAAAAAGTTTCCCAAGTGTCTCTTATGCTTGGTCAAGTTCAGAAATAACAAGATTGGTTGACCTCAGTAGCTGAATTCTAAAATTCTAAATATTGGTAAATAACAGATAAAATTCCCTGAAATGGTGAGAAGGGCATGTATTTCTGGAATTTCTCAATTGCTAGAGTATCAGAGAAAGGAAAATAAAACAAGGTTGTGTTGTGTAGTTCTCACTTTTCCCCATACCTTACCACTCACTCTCTGTCTGAGAATACTGTTTCCTCTGGCAGCATCCTGCTCTCAACTTAATAGACTTAAATTTCCTCCCAAAGAGACTTTTATTTAAGAACCATGATTACTATGATATGTCTTATTATTTTAAATCAAGCCTCAGTCCTTATAAATGTAAATAAAGCTTTCTTCTATTCTCTTTTCTCTGAAAACAATTTATGAAAAATGAATTCTTCTTTAAATGATCTAAGCAAAACATCATGTCTGTTTTTCTGTAAATTTACTTATTTACTACAACTTTTGCCCATATTTTAACTGGGTACTCTTTATTTAAAGCAGTAAATGACCTACATTTTTTTTTACAAAAAAAAAAAAAGGAAGGAAAGAAAGAAGGGAGACAGAAGGAAGGAAGGAGGGAAGAAGGAAGGAAGGAAAGAAGGGAGGTAAGGAAAGGAGAAATTCAGCAAAGAAATTGGGGAATGGGCTATATTTGCAATAGAAACTAAAGAGTTGGTTAAATATTGTAAGATTCTTATGTATACATTAAGAAGAAAGTTAATTTGATCATCTGGGTCATGATAGTTCAAAGAAAAACAGACATGTTTGTTCCTTGAGCCTCTATAAAGAAAATAAAAGGGTGACTGAGGAACTAGACTAAAATATAATCTTGATTATTACTTATAACAATAATAATAGTAATGGTAGACTACTACATATCTACAGTGCTTTAAAGCACTACACAATTTTTACAAGCATAATTTGAAAATCACATCTACCATTGTTTTTGTTTGGATATCATCTGACTTATTTTTAAATGAAGTAGTTGAATCAAAGGTTACAGAGAATTATTCATGCATCAGAACTCAGGTCTAATTTTCCTGGCTCCAAGTGCAATGTTCTTTTCTTTCTAACATAAATTCCCAAATCCCTTATCTTTGGCCAGATTTTATTGTCACAGCAACACCCACACCCACATACGCCTAGTCCTGAAGGAACTTACCAAACTAACTTCACATTCAGAATGACTGTGAATCACACATTCATCCACTCCTGCATGAATCTTATCTTCAGCTTCCCAGCCGATGTGGAAGCGGCAAACTGATGGTAATAGGTCATGCTCACTAAATCATGATGATGGTAATAGCTCATGCTCATTAAACACCAAACTTGGTGGTAACTTTACATGTATTTTTCCACATGAGCACTATAATAGAGATATTAGACTGGTGCAAAAGAAACTGTTTTTTGCCATTACTTTCAAAGGTAAAAACTGCAATTGCTTTTGCACCAACCTAATAATATCAGTGCCTGTATTTTATAGCTAAGTAAACTTCTCAAGCAGGTTATCTGTGGTCAAAATGCTGATTCCACCTACTGCCTCTCTTCTTGTGGAGGTATCACATGGCTCACAATTTGAACTCTTAATTAATGACTTTCTTCATGGAACTGTTACTTCCATCTATGTTTTCTCCCATTATATCCTTAATGGCTCAGGTACGCTATGGGTTAAATAAGTTATTGTTAGAGGTTCTGGGAGCCATCAATCAATTCTAAAATTGTTTCCATGGAAGGAAAACTCTTAGTTTCTGCTTGTAAATGGAAGTGATGATTGTATACAATTAGCCCTGATTGCTACACATCACTATAAAAAACTAGGATTTGGAAAGGAGTGGTGATGAAATCAGTCTGATACTTGTGCACTTTTGCTACAAACTGCATTTACAAATACTAGGATGAAAGAAATAAAATGACAAAAACCGGCATAGTCAGTAGGCCAAGAGAAATATATATATGCACACACACACACACACCATTATAAATGTATAGTGAAATACATACATTTGTTTCTATTATAAATAAATTTAACCCCTAATGAATTGTTTTTTAATCCTTCTTTGTCTTATCTTGCTATGTAGTGGAAAATTAAATAGTAAAAGACTAGCATTCAATTGATATTTTAAAAATCTTATATATGAAATACATAATGAAATATATTTTATTATATATTGATGACATATAATTGTTATATATTTCATATATAAATATAAAATATATAAATATTATAACAATATTTCTGATAGATAAGAACACATATTAGAAATGCATTTAAAAATATATATCAAAAATATCTTTTTTGTTGTTGTATATTTTCTTATTTTTTTTCCTTTCCTCATTTATTCAATTACATTTTCAATTGCTGTTTCCCTGAGGAAGTGTGTAGAGACACTGCCAGGTCTCATCCAGAAGCCACTTAGAATTATTTATGAATATGGCTTATTTAGGTTGTTTTGTGGTGGGTTTAATTATATTACCTTTCCCCATCTTAGCTCTCCCACCCGTAAAATCCAACTTCTTATCACACTCAGGCTCTTGGGAAAGAGAAGATGCACCAACTTTCTACTCTTTCTCTTCCTTTCCCACTTACTTCTAGAAGCTCAAAGTACTGTTATGCCTGCTCCTCTGGTTTGGTGGTAGATTTTTCCTCCTATGGTTGATTCACACACAAGCCCTGGAAACCAGTCTAGGGTCCAGCCCCTAGTAGATCAGTGTTGTCTCTCATAAAGCCAGTCTGCAAATACCGCCCTGAATCCTACCATCTGTAGAAGCCTCCAGTCTAATGCTTTCTAGCTCGTTTTTTTAAGGTCTTTGGACCTAGAGAAGAGGAAGCAGGTCTGTATGTTAAATGAGGTTTGCTATGTGTGAAATGGAGCATTACAAAACTATTTACTATTTTGTGTCCTACATCCATTTCCCCTTAATTATCCTTTATCTTTTTTATATCGTCTAAGAACTACCATTATAGACAGTTTGTCCACAGGTTATAAACTCCCTGAAGGTAGGTATCCTGTGTCTCCTGATGGGTAAGCTTTGCAGGGCTCATAGCCCTCAATGCTGTGCACCCAGCAGGAACTCAGTCAGTACTTCTGTAATTGACCAAGTATAGATGGAAGGGTTTCTAGCCTGGTGAGCTGGTTTGTAGGAGTAAAGGAATCCATGTGCTTAGGCCAATAGTTTATATTCCCAGTGTCTGGGGCCCCACGCAGGTTCTGTCAACATTCCGCAGGAAGCAGCATTCCCTGGACAGTTCTGCATGGCAGCTGAATTTCCTAACGTCAATAGGCTCAGAAAAGACTCAAGAGATCCAGACCAAGTCTTTCCACAGAAGCTGCTCCAGGAGTGCAGGGCAACCAGAGATCATACAACAATGTGTGAACCCAGCTCACAAAGCCAGCTCAGAACCCGTATCTCCTGCCCTTCCCACTGCACAGGCAAGCCCAGCACTACTTCTCTGATACACATTTCTCAATGTCAGGCAACAGCCCACCCAGAGGTCTCCTGGAGACTCCAAAGGCCTTCAAGATACCAAATTATTATTCTCTGAATAAGAATTTATGTATTAAAGCTGACCCCTATAGAAATTTCTTAGGAAAATTGGGACCAGCCTCCTTATCTTTTTCTTTCAAATCTCATCATAGAGTGTCAAGTCTTCCTCCTACCCACAAAGGAGAGTCCTAACCTAGAATGCTCTTGGGGTGGATCTCAGGAGAAATCTCTAGGGTCCTACACACACACACCCCTCATTGATTGTGATCAGCATAGTAGGTGTGGGCCTTTACCTCCCACCACACCATGCCAAACTGCTGGATATACTTTCAAAACTCAGGGCCCACATCTGGCCGACACCCACTCCTTCCCCACCCCTCACTGTGTAGGCCATACCTTTGCAACTAGACCGCTGTGTCTCGGAAGTGCGTTCCACCCAGGCTGAAAATCTCCGTGATCACGGGTATGCCAGCCCCTTCTGCCTCCTCCTCTGGGGCCAATTTGGAGACACATTCATCCTTGTTCTCTTCTGTGTTCTCCTCAGAGGTTGGGTGGCTCTTGCTTCACAAATGGCAGGCCTGGGTCTACTGCCTTGCTAGGGCAGTCAGGCACTAATACGGGAGAAATAAGGACAGCTGTGTCTGGTGTCCACTCGTTCTAGGTATCTGCCTTCTCTCGCTTCACCTCGAGTAAAGCCACAACCCAACTCAGGTCAGAGCACTGGGCCTCCTGCAACAGGGCTTCTGTGGAAGCTGCAACAGGGCCTGGGGGCAGCACAAAGCCACCACCTGCTTCCTGCTTCGTTGGAGCCTGGGTATGGTCTGGTTGGGCTGTGCGAGTAGCCAAGCTGGGCTTCAAGGTAGGGCCAAGATGGTACCGTCGTGCAGAGCTGGGCCTCTTCGACCACCATAAGGTGGGAGCGATCCTGCCCCATCCTCAGCCTCTGACCAGACACTGGGCAGCAGCCGCTTCATGGCAAACTGCAGGCATTGGTGCCAACGACACTTCTTACGCTCTGGTTGCTGCCCCCGAACGTGGGCTTGTTGCAGCAGAAGTCGCAGCGGCCAGTCCATGCACCACAAGCAGGCTGCGCGGCCCCGCACTTGGGGTTCTGCCGGCGGTTCATGCAGGGCTGTAGCTCGTCCTCGTCTACACAGTAACAGATGAGCTCCGCAGGTGGCGAGGGGCTGGGGCTCTGTGGTGCGGCTCTGTGGGCTCTGGGGGCACGAAGAGGGAGGAATCTGGGCTTGTTGCAGCAGAAGTCGCAGCGGCCACAGTCCATCCACCGTAAGCGGGCTCTGGGGAGCACGACGAGGGAGGAATTTGGGGTTGCTGCAGCAGAAGTCGCAGCGGCCACAGTCCATCCACCATAAGCAGGCTGCGCGGCCCCGCAGTTCTGCCGGGGGTTCATGCAGGGCTGTAGCTCGTCCTTGTCTACACAGTAACAGATGAACTCTGCAGGTGGCGAGGGGCCGGGGCTCTGTGGTGCGGCTCTGTTGGCTCTGGCGGCACGAAGAGGGAGGAATTTGGGCTTGTTGCAGCAGAAGTCGCAGTGGCCACAGTCCATCCACCGTAAGCAGGCTGCGCGGCCCCGCAGTTCTGCCGGGGGTTCATGCAGGGCTGTAGCTCGTCCTCGTCTACACAGTAATAGATGAACTCCACAGGTGGCGACGGGCCAGAGCTCTGCGGTGCAGCTCTGTGGGCTGCAAAGAAGGAGATGGAGGCAGTAGCCGGGCTCCAGGGCGCCCCCTGGCAGCCATCTTTGTTGGCGCCACAGCTTCCCCTGTGGCAGCCATGTTTACCCCTCAGGCGACGTCGCTGGACTATTTCCACTGGCGCATGAGACCACAACAGGGAGGGCGAAGGCGGATGCGGAAGCCACCACAGTCTTCTTAGGTCTGACAGCCCCAGCATACTCTACACCCTCGGCTCTTAAACATTCTCTGTTCCCGGTTGAAGGCAATTCTCTGTGCTCGGCAGTCTTTGCATGGCATTTTGAGCCGCTGCCTTTGGGTGTCATCTCCTGAGAAGCTGATTCCACAGTTCTCACAGCACCCAGGAGCAGGGAATGAAGCTGGGGCTGTATCAGTGTCAGCCTGGGTCCCATCCCTCAGGGCCTTCTTCCTGACCTCACCACTCTGGGGTCCAACGTGACATTTCCGAGTCTTGGCTGGCGGTGAAGGCTTCTTTCCCTTCTTGCTGGCGACAGCCACGAATGGGCCTTGGCGGCTGGATAGCACAAGATGCCTTGTTTGCTGTCAACGAAGGTGAGATATCTGTGATACGCAGAGCCCAGGTATCGAGTCAGCTCAATCTTGCTTTGGATCCTGTCTGCTCTGGTGATAGGTCTGAGCGTCCGCAGGTAGCCCCTGACTTGCGAAGGACTTCACGGCGCTTCCAGCCAGGACTGAGGGCTGGGCAGTCCACCCAGTCCTCAGCCATGGAAACTACGGGAAGCAGCAGTAGCCAGTGTGGCGCCAGGCTGGTATCTTCCGCCACTATAGGCCAGTGCACCTGTGGCGAGGTCCTTCCTGCGCCGGCCGCCTCACCCTCTTCTCCTTTTCCGCCTCCGCTGCCACCTCCTCTGAAGCGCAGAAATATCTTTACAATATATTACAAAATAACTCCTATGGCATTATGATATTATATGACATTATATTTTAAAATAGGTCATATTAGAATGATAAAAACATATCAGAAAATAACATATATAAATTGATAAAAATATGTATCAGAAATATAGTATAATATATATTTGCATTGACATAAGAAATATAAATTATAATTATGTATCATCAATGTATAATAAAAATACATATGTCATATATAAATAAGATTTTTAAAGTATCATTTGAATGGTGGTCTTTTACTATTTAATTCACCGGTACATAGTGAGAGAAGACAAAGAAAGATTAAAAAACAGATCATGGCCAGGCATGGCAGCTCATTCCTGTAATCCCAGCACTTTGGGAGGCCGGGGCAAGCAGATCGCCTGAGGTCAAGCGGTTGAGACCAGCCTGGCCAACATGGTGAAACCCTGTCTCTATTAAAAATACAAAAATTAGCTGGGGGTGGTGGCAGTCACCTGTAATCCCAGCTGCTTGAAAAGCGGAGACAGGAGAATCCCTTGAACCCGGGAAGTAGAGGTTGCAGTGAGCAGAGATCATGCCATTGCACTCCAGCCTGGGTGATGAGAAACTCCGTCTCAAAAACAAACAAAACAAAACAAAACACAACAAAAAAGCCAGATCATTAGAGGTTAAATTTGTTTGTAATAGAAACAAAACAAACAAAAGGCAAAAAAGGACCTTACTTCTTTCTTTGTTTCCTGTTTTTGTTTTTTTTTGTTTTGTCTTCCTCTACTTAGAACACTGGGTTATTTTCATATGAACACAATTCACTGAAAATTAACATTGATTTTATCGTCAACTGCTGTCACATCTATTTAGTTGCAAAGGGAAGAACCACCTCTATCAGGACACATTTCCTTGGAATTAACATCTATCATAGAATCTGCAGTGGAAATGAGGAGGCATTAGGGAGGCACAAGTGGTGTTGAGTCTAGAATGTCTTGCTTTTAAAAGATTGAACTGTTAACACAGTAAATTTTTCCTGAGAAAATTAATAATACCATATAGAAGTGTTTTTTATAAATTAATAATAATCATTTTTATCCAAAATTATAGTATACAGTGATATTAGAGAAGGAGGAGATTGAATTACACCATGTTTAGAATTGATAGGTTATGCTTTAATTTACAGTGTATGTGCAGTGTATACAAATCACCCTTTCAGTCTTCAGGCCATACAAGAAAAGCAAGATCTCTCCACATGCTTTAAACCTAGTAAAAACAAGAACCACCATCCGGAAATGGGCGGCCAGTATACATAAGCACCACTAGTGCAGTAAATCTAAGGCTTGCTGACCTCTGGGCTACCAGCAACATGCTGGCTTACCTAAAATGAAAGCCTACATGATCCATGTGGGAATAGTACCAAGTCGTGCCCCAGGCAAAGCAACACCTCCTCAGGGGTCTGCTCCAGCTCCTCTTCCAGTGCTAGATTTCTTTTATTGCCTCCTACGAATGAATCTTAGCTTCTTCCTGCTTTCATCTCTGTCTTATTCTTTTGCCAGCTACAGTTCTCAGGCACGCATGTAACCAAATCCCTGCTTTAAATGATCTCTTCTTATATAACTAGTTTGGATTCTGCTTTTATTTTTTTCTGCAAACACACAAAAGAGAAAGATAATTAGTTCAGATTTTAAATTTGGTCAGAATTTGATAAAATCTATTTTGATTTTAGCATAGTTATAAGTTGTAAATATTATCGTTAAGTATTTCTATTATTTACCAGGAGAAACTGGCTTTGCAAAATCTACTCTGTTCCTAAGACTATGTGCTGAATTCTATGTGCTGAATTTTAGCCATTTGTAATGCCTAGAAAATTGAAGATGCTTAATATATACTCGTTGAATTAATCAATATTGCACTACTGCCAAGTTATAGTATCTAAAGAAAGTTTCAGAAATTACCTCTAGAGTATTGGGAATCTAGCACTAAATTAAGAGTGTTTTTGCAGTATGGCCCAGCAGTGTGGTTTATCAAAAGTTACTCTAATACCAAGTAGAAAGAGGGGAGGAAGTGCTCATCCTTACATACATCCACTATGTTTCTCTACATAAATGTAAAACAGCTTCCTCTTTCCAAAGTGTGTTATTTATCATTTAAGGTCATCCACATTATAAATTCACTAGATGGATTTTAAGTTTTCCACGTTGTTCCAGTTATTAGGCTAGTGTTTCACAGCTCTAAACTGTACGTTGTTATGATGCCAGAGCTGAGCCTGTGAATATTACATGACAGCTGGCCAGTTGACTCTCAATTAAGTTCTACTGCAAAAGTGCTTTGAGGAGATCAGAAGTTTGCAGGCAGACAAAGGGCTCCTCCTTTCCCATTTGCCTGCTGTTCCTGGAGTTATCACTCAGCCAATGGCTCTTAGTTCCTGCAGAAGCAGTTGCTTCTGGCTGCCAATAATTTTTCTTCACTCCCAGAACCAGTCTTCCTACAACTCCTCAAAGGAACCAGAAGCAGCTGGGCAGCAGCATGTCCTCAGTGGTCTGCTCCAGCTCCTCAGGACCCTCCTCTTCCAGTGCTGGATTCCTTTTATTGCCTCCTAAGAATGAATCTTAGCTGCTTCCTGCTTTCATCTCTGTCTTTTCGTTTTGCCAGCTACAGTTCTCTAGCACTCATATAACCAAATCCCTGCCTTAAATGATCTCTGCTTATATAACTAATTTGGATTCGGCTTTTTTTTTTCAGTTAGACTCTTATATACATACAACACCAATTTCAACTAATAGACACTTTGAATTTTCTAATTGGAATGTGTTGGCAAATTCTAGTTGCCATTATAAAATAAATATTTTAAATTAACCTAAAATGCTGTATTTATCTTGCTGTGCAAATGTCAGAATTGTCTCTGTGTATGTGTACTACAAGGACAAAGACCCAATTTATTGATATGCATTATTTAAATGGAAACTTATAGAAATTATACAACCAATCAAATAAAAATAAATGGAACTAGAATTAATTAAAGAGCTACAAGTTAGCAAGATTAAACTAGGACAGTTATTTCATCTTTCTTTTGTCCCTGAATACTCTGAGAGCTTTCTATTCAGAAATAGGAAGAGTAAATAACATTTTTTTATATAGCTAGCATAAAATACATCCCAAGAATAGACAAAGTATATTCTTATGCATTTCTGATACTAATTTCTCCATTATATTTTCATGTCAAAGAATAGATGTTTTTACTTCTGCAAAGAAAGGCATAAAATAAGCTTGGCATGATGGCATGCACCTGTAATCCCAGCTATTCAGGAGGTTGAGGCAGGAAGGTCACTGATCCCAGGAGTTCCTGTCCAGTCTTGGCAACATACAGCCTGTTTTGCTATGTCCTTCCCTTTTTATTTTAAACTTAGTTTCTGCCTGCATTTGTCCATTTTCATGCTGCTGATAAAGGACATACCTGAGACTGGGCCATTTATGAAAGGTGTTTATTGGACTTACAGTTCTATATGGCTTGGGAGGCCTCATAATCATGGTGGAAGGCCAGGAGGAGCAAGTCACAACTTATGTGAATGGCCTCAGGCAAAGAGCGCTTGTGCTGGGGAACTCCCATTTTTAAAACCACTGGATCTTGTGAGACTCATTCACTATCAACAGAACAGTGCAGGAAAGACCCACCCCCGTAATTCAATCACCTCCCACTGGGTTCCTCCCATGTCACATGGGAATTGTAGGAGTTACAATTCAAGATGAGATTTGGGTGTGGACATAGCCAAACCACATCCCTACCACTCAGCAACAGTTTTAATTCCTTCAAAACGTATGTTTTCACTGGCCTCAGCACCTTTGGTCATGATATTTGTAATAGTCTGACCCCCTCTTTTATGTTCAACTGCTAATAGCTTTCAAATCCTACCGATTTTCTTCCCCTTCAGCCTGCATCTGGACAAGTCCGAGAAGAAAGCATAAATGCTTTCCTTTCAGCACCAATGGGAAGTTCAGATCACACAATATCAATCAACCTGTGAATGGAAATCTTAACTCCAGCCCCATTTCATCCCACCCCACCACCCTATAATTGGGGTTTCAGGACAACAGTACGGTTTAGGGACAAAAGATTCTAACTCAGTCTCTTTTCCTTGCTCTCTCCTGACATTCTAGGACCTGATGAGGAGCCCACCCTGCTCTCCCCAGAAAGCTTCACTATGTGAGTAATAAACCTTTTCATACCCTCTTAGTATGTGTGTTGTAGGTTAGTATTGACATCTGAACCAAATTTTGGGTGGGAGGGTCCATTCTGCCTCTGCAAGGTGACACAACTATTGGCACAGTTAAGAGTGTTCAAGCAGGCTGGGCTCAGTGGCTCACACCTATAATCCCAGCACTTTGGAAGGCCAAGGCGGGCAGATCACTTGAGATCAGGAGTTCGAGACCAGCCTGGCCAACGTGGTGAAACCCCGTCTCTACTAAAAATACAAAAATTAGTTGGGTGTCGTGGCATGTACCTTGTAAGCCCAGTTAGTCAGGAGGATAAGGCATGAGAATCGCTTGAACCTGGGAAGTGAAGGTTGCAGTGAACCGAGATTGCACCATTGCAGTCCAGCCTGGGTGACAGAGCGAAACTTGGTCTCAAAAAATAAAAATAAATTTTTTAAAAAAGAGTGTTCAGGCAATGACCATTACCACTGGGGGCCTTTTGGTCTCGCCTTGTCTTGCTAACTAGCTCTGCTGCTTGCTCCTTAGCATACTCTTGAGTTTTGTTGCTGCCTGGCTGGCAAGCTTTGTTCTGTGCTGCTTTTTCCCATATTTGCTGAGTTCTTCTGTGGTTCATTCTCACCTACATCGGAAGTTATAATTGGGGTTTAGGGACAAGAGTGTGGGATTGAGGCCCACCTTGAAGTGACTTTGGGGCATGTGCCTCTATCTGTATGTCTCAGATGGAAGAGTGTGTCTCTGTTTCAACATAAACTCTGACTAATGCTAGGCTCAAAGGAGCAACACATACTCTGTAACTGTTGATTGTGTGTCTTAACCAAGCATCGGTCCCCCACTCTTTGGTCTTCTCAGGGTAAGGAGTGACAGGCTGTGCAATATGTAGGCTCATTAGATTTCCACTCCTGGAGAGGAAAAAGAGTTACTATGTGACATACTGAAATCACTTTCCTAAAAGCAGAGGGCTCAGTAGGACTCTACACAATAAATTTTCTGTTGCTGATCACTGTTCCTTTGTTGAAATAAAAATACTACTTCTCAGGGTTTTAGAAAAAAACACCTTCATGGCAAAGTCAAGGGATTAAATTCAAGCCCAATTTAAGCCTGGGTCCTAAAACCCTGTACAATAATCATTGCGGAAAGTTAAGCTTCACTAGAGGATGAAATTTATAAATATGAGCAGCATAGGGAGAACCCAGTTTACCATTGGATGCAGAAAGAAGAAACAAAAACTGAAATAATGTCCATGATTTGACCCAATTAGAAATTTAAATTTTATTAAATTAATTTATATAACAAAAAGATTAAAAACACTAATTAGCTTTTGCCATTACAACATAGATTTTGAATTAACTTTTACATCTGTTGAAATGCACTTACTAGCAAATTTTCATGGCCTTTATGAATAAGCTCAAATCAAGTTTTTTCTATGAATCCTACTACATTTAAATAAAATGCCACTATAATTTTAGAGATATACTGCGTATGAAATAGACAATACATAGGTATGCTTCAAGTAACTATTAGAACAATTGTCCTTCCTCAATTTCTGATAGTCACAGCACCCATTGCCTTAAAATGTATTGTGGTGGTGATTGATGCTCTAAACCAATAAATATAAAATTAAAATTAATTAAGACCTGGCACTTACAATTGACTTAAATAAAAGGGACCCCATAGGCCTTTTCCCTAGATAAAATAGTTAATACAGCACAACAGAAATTTAAACAGAACCTTCAAAAATGAATCTCATTACACAAGACTTATTTAGAGAAGAGATGATTATTCTTACTGTTTCTCCATTTAACAACCCAATTTGGTCTGGTCTTACACCAGGGAAAATGAATGGTGTTTCATAGTAGCTTGTCAGAACATTAATTCTGTGGCCTAACACACTAATATTGTCTGGATGTTTTGTCTCCTCCATGTCTTGTTGAAATGTGCCCTCCCAACTTTGGAGATGAGCCTTTAATGGGAGGTGTTTGAGTCATGAGAAAACATGCCTCATGAGTGGTTTGGTGCTGTCCTCCCAGTAATGACTGAGTTTTCACCCTATGAGTTCATGCCGCATCTGGTTGTTTAAAAGAGGCTGGTATCTCCTCACTCTGTCTCTTGCTTCCTTTCGTGCCATGTAACATGCTGAGTCTCCTTCAGCTTCCACCATGATTGTAAGCTTACTGGGGTCTTCACCAGAAGCAGATGCCAGAACTTTGCTTTTTCTACAGCCTACAGAACCATGAGGCAAATAAACCTCTCTTCTTTATAAATTACCCAGTCTCAGATATTCCTTATAGCAATACAAATGGACTCACATACCCATGAAAACCCCATTTCTATTATTGTTGAAATTCCTGACACTATTAAATCAGTAACAGGTAAATACATTACAGTCATAAATGTAGCTAGTATTTTTTATTTAGTGCCTATTTTCAGCCACAATTTGCCTTCCTGAATCCTATGCTATTTCTCATTATGTGGCAATTGCTGGCTGCTACTAGACTGTCCTGGAAGCAGAGGATCTAATCAGCCCTGAACTCATGATCCTTTGCACTTAGCTGCCCAAATGCTATAGGTCGTAAAAGCATTGTCCTGCAAGATCAGCATGGTCACTTGCTAAGCATAAAGTTTCACATGTATTTCCATATATAAAGCCATGATACAAGATGAAATATGAAACCTAAAATGATGAAATTATAAACAAAGCATTCAATGAACATTTCACCTCACTTAATGGCTTCAAGGCTACCAGCATCATAGAAGGCCACAATGGCTTAATTAAGCAAGCTCAAATTTAATTAAATGAAGCATGGAATATTTCAATCATCTGTCACACACCATGAATTGTAAGTCTGTATCAATCATGAACTGTAGTAATCTGACTCTCTTTTTGATTTTTCGCTGCTAATGACTATCGAACTCTACCATTCCTCCTTCCCCTCTGCTCCACAGGGAAAGTTTAACCAAACAAAGAAAAGCCTCTTTCTTTGTCAGTGTCACAAAGTACAAACCAAGCAAGCGCTAGCCCATGTGAGAGAATCCTTAGTCTGCTCTACTCTTTCACCACCATAAAACACCAAGCCAGTGTTCTTTTCCTGTTCTCTCATGCCATTCTTGGGTATCTGGCTTTCCTCAGAAAGCCTCATTATTATGTGAGTAATAAACCTTTCATATCTTCCTAGTGCATGGGTGGTGTCATTAATCATAACATGAATACATTTTGGGTGGTAGAGGTCTATCCTGTTTCTGTGGACTTATAATATTCCTATTTCTGGTTTTGTTATTGTTATTACTATTATTGTAAAGAAATACAACACGGGGGCAGAACAAAAAAAATAAAAAAAGAAATACAACACAGAATTTACCATCTTAACCTTTTAAAAGTATATAATAATGTTAATATAGTCACACTATTGTGAAACAGTTATCCTGAAATTTTCCTCTTCTAAATATGAAATTCTGTTCCCATTAAACAATTCCCATTTTGCCCCTTTTCCCAATCCCTGGTAACCACTATTTGATTTTCTATTTCTATGAATTTGATTCCATTAGATACCTCATATAAGTGGAATTGTGCAGTATTTGTCTTTTTCTGACTGGGTTATTTCTCTTAGCATAATATCCTCAAGGTTCCTCTATGTTGTAGCTTATGACTTCATATTTAAGTCTTAACAATATTCCATTGTATGTGTATATCATATTTTATTTATTCATTCATCTGTTGATGGACATTTGGGTTGCTTTTACCTTTTGACACTTGTGAATAATGCTGTGATAAACATGGTGTATGCAAATATTTCTTCAAGACCTTGCTTTCAATTCTGTTGTATATATACCCAGAAGTTGGAGTTTGGATCACATGGTAGTCTATTTTTAAACTTATAAGGAGTCTCCCTACTGTTTTTCATAGCAGTTGCACCATTTTACAATCCCACTGTCAGTGCATAATGGCTCAATTTTACCACATCCTCAGCAGCACTTGCTGTCTTCTGTTTTTCATTTGGTTTGGTTTTGATAGTAGCTGTTCTAATGGGTCTGCAGTGATGTCTCATTGTGCTTTTTCACACATTTTTCTGATGATTAGTGATATTGAACATTTATTCATAGGTTTCTTGGCCATTTGTATGTCATCATTGGTGTTCTGCCTGTTTGTTTTTTTCTCTTTCTTTCTTAATTTATTTATGTTTATCTTCTGGCACCAAAGCTAATATACTTTTTATCAAGCCTTTGGTAATTGGTATGTGTGTCCCAACACTCTCCGTATTATCTTCTTGTTCATGCAAATATTTAATGTCTGTTTTATCTTCCCTAATGAAAAGTTAAATGAAGAAAAGACAACTTCTGCTCATTTACAATTGTGTCCCCTAAATATTCTTGAATTCTGACTTGATTGTATGAATCAGGTATTCTTTGCTGTTTACTTGACTGAAAGCATAGGCCTCTAAAAGACATTACTAAAATCACTAAATTTATTGCCATCATTTGCTTTTTCTGTGAGCATTACTATTATTGGGCCCAGAAGAAGAAAAATTGTATTGTGATAGTGCTGATTTTAATTTGACACTAACTATTTTTCAAGAACTATATAAAGTGATACATTTATTACCATCGATTTTATGAGAAAAGTACTATATCATGTCTTAATTGCAGATGTAAAATGAAGCTTTAGGACAGCCAGCTTGTCTAAGCTCACACAGTTAGTGTGTAGTGGAGTAGTGGATTGTAATCAACAGTTTAGCTGTGAAGTCCTGCTTTGTTGCAAAGGAGGAGATGAGATAGGCATGGGATTGTGCTATCATTCCAGAGCTGACAGGGAACAAGTGAGCTCAATATTTGTAATGTACTGAGGGGACAGAATTATAAGTTTCTCTAAAAACATACCAGAGTATAATATATTTTATATATCTCTTTTAAGGCTAAAATAAATATATGCGCTGTTTCTCCATTAAGTCAGCCATTGAACATGAATATGTAAATTAACATTCTCAAGAGGAACTTCTTAAACCATGTGTACAAGACTTTTCTTGGTCTCTATATGAATTAACATAATCTGCTGCCACTTTGCTTACATTAAATGTGATGACTCTGAGGCAAACTCTATATATTTCTATATATTACTAACATTTCTTGGTTAGTTCAGTAAGAAAAATATGCTCGATTATAAAAATGCTAATTCTCTAAGAAAGAGAAGGTAAGAAATCTATAATTCAAAGGTCAGATTTGGCTCATTGCTTAATTTAATCAAGTGCTAGATATTATTAACCTTTTTAATTAGTGAAGTTTGTATGTGATGTTACTATTTATCCAAATTTGTTAATGAACTTTGTTTAATATGGATATTTGTAAATTTATTCTCTCATTTATTTATTTATTCATTTATGATTCATAGAGATACTAGTCTCCAATCTAGTTTGAAGTAACATGTGATATTAAAACATATATGAAGTAGGCCAATTAAAATAAAAAATTTGTTCAAAATCTAGTTAGAAGAAGGGCAGGAATATACTGTATATGGGTGGAATTAATTATTTATTCTGATGAAGAACAAAATTTATCTCTCCATTTCCAGGTAGCCAGGTTAAAAGAGGAAACACTGTGTACCCTAATAAAATCAGTGACTGATAAAAGAAAGCAAACAGATTTTTGTGGAAATATTTTCTTTTCTGGCAAAGTAATTTAAGGAATTTATCACGTACATTAATATTTAATTATCTTTTTAGTGTATACATTTAATGTGTACAACATGATGTTTTGATATTTATATACATAGTAAACTGGGTTACTATGGTCAATTAAGTTAACATATCCACCATCTCACATAGTATTTTTTTGTATCTATGTGTGGGAAGAGCACTTAGAATCTACTCTTTGGCAAATTATCAGTATATGATACATCATGTCAGTTCATTTGCATTGCTGTAAAGGAATGCCTAAGACTGGGTAACTTATAAAGAAAAGAGGTGTATTTTGGCTCAAAGTTCTACAGACTCTACAGGGAGCATAGTGCTGGCATCTGCTCTTAGTGAGGACCTTAGGAAGTTTACAATCATGGTGGAGTGTCACATGATAAAATTAAGCAAGAAAGAGAGGAGGTCCTGGGCTATTTTAAACAATCAGCTCTCAAATGAACTCATAGAGTAAGAACACATGTCAGGACAGCAGCAAACCATTCATGAGGGACCTGCCCCTATGACACAAACACTCCCCCACTAAGCCCCACCTTCAACACTGGGGATCACATTTCAACATGAAATTTAGAAGGACACACATCCAAACCACATCAAACATTATTAGCTGTAGTCTTCATGCTGTTCATTAGACCTTCCGACTTATTCATCCAACATATCTGCTAGTTTGTTCCCTTTATCTTACTTCTCCCCCAGTCCCTGCCTCCCACATTCCTGGTAACCATCATTGTACTGTTTCTATGTATTCTACTTTTTTTTATTTTTCAGATTCCAAATATAAGCTAGATCATGCCATATTTTTCTTTCTGTGTCTGAATTATTTCACTTAGCATCATGTCCTTTAGATTCATCTAGTTTGTTGCAAAAGTCACCACGTTCTTTTATAAGGCTGAATACTGTGTGTATGTATCTATACCAAAATTTCTTTATCCATTCATTAGTTAACGGACACTTAGGTTGCTTCTGTACTTCTGTATCTTTTCAGAGAAACTTTAAGTTATCTCGGTTCACAAGTATAGGTTGAATATATTTAAGGTGTACATTGTATAATAATCATCATAATCAACTTAACACACCCACCACCATATATGCTGTATATCCCCAGATGATGTCCTTCTTAAAACTGAATGTTGGTATCCTCTGGTCAGTGTCTCCTCATATTCCTCAACCCGGATCTCCTGGTAATCACCATGCTGCTCCTTTTCCTATGAGTTTGACATTTTAGATTTAACATGTAAGGAACATTATACATTATTTGTTTTTCTATGTCTGCTTTATTTAACTTAGCATGTCTTCCGGGTTCATTCATATGATCAGAAATGTCAAGATTTCTTCTTTTTATGGCTTATATAAAATTGCATTGTATAATATATACCATAATTTTTTAATCCATTTATTTGAACACTGAGGTTGTTTCCATATCTTGGCTATTGTGAATAATGTTGTAATAAGCAACATGGAACACAGATATCTCTATGAGTGGCTAATTTCATTTCCTTTCAAGATATACCCAGAAGAGGGTTTGCTAGATTACATGGTAACACAATTTTTAATTTTTTTATTTTTTGAGACAGAGTTTTGCTCTTATTGCCCAGGCTGGAGTGCAATGGCATGATCTTGGCTTACCACAACTTCTGCCTCCCGGGTTCAAGGGATTCTCCTGCATCAGCCTCTCAAGTAGCTGGAATTATAGGCATGCACCATCACACCTGGCTAATTTTTGTGTTTTGTAGAGATGAGGTTTCTCCATGTTGGTCAGGCTGGTCTCAAACCCCTAACCTTAGGTGATCCGCCCAGCTAGGCCTCCCAAAATGCTGGGATTACAGGAGTGAGCTTCTGTGCTCGGCAACCACAATTTTTAATATATTTGAGGAATATCATACATTTTCCATAATGGCTGCATTGATTTACATTCTCACCAACAGTGTGCAAGAATTCCCTTTTCTCTACATTCTCTCCAATCCTTGTTGTTTCTTGTCTTCTTAGTAATAGCCATCCAGACAGGTGTGAAGTGATATCACATTGTGGTTTTGATTTGCATTCCACTGAACATTTTTTACACTCAATCATGTCTTGTTCTCTAAGATTTCCAAACACCTTGAGATGATGAATATTTATTACATGTAAGTGGATTGATGGATGGATTAATAGATAGATATCAATAGATGGATATAGATATTGACAACATTTTCTTTGAATTAAGAAGTATTAGAATATTTCTAATCTGTATTTTTCTGCTATATCACTTATTTATGTAATACCCTATGATTTGACTCCAGCTGAACACAAATAATTTGTGATTATTATTCCAAGTAGAGTGACTATTTAACTTTAGTAACTGTAATTTTTGTACCTATATGGTATTACCTTAGAACCAGCTGGAAATATTATAAAATATAGTCTATGCATCTACTATCTTTTAAAATTTTAATCATTCAAAATTTCAAAATCTGTATAATTTTAGGGTTTTTATGTAAAGGATTTGGGGCTGGGTACAGTGACCCATGTCTGTAATCCCAGCACTTTGAGGCCGAGGCAAAAGATCAGCTGAGATCAGGAGTTCACGACTAGCATGGCCAAAATGGTGAAACCCTGTCTCTACCAAAAATTAAAAAAAAAAAAAAAAAAGACCCAGCATGGGGGCAGGCACCTGTAATCCCAGTTACTCAGGATGCTGAGGCAGGAGAATCTGTTGAATTCTGGAGGCAGATTTGCAGTGAGCTAAGATCACACCATTGCACTCCAGCCTGGGCAACAAGAGTGAAACTCCATCTCAAAATAAATAAATAAATATAATAAAGTAAAGGATTCTGAACATATTAAAGATTATGGCATGCATATTTAGGCCAGATAATAATTTCACCAGCTTTAACATTAAAATACACATATTATTTCTTCTTTTTTTGGCAGATATTAGTATATGTAAGGCTTTTCTATTGATTTCTAAGTAAAATAATACATTTACTTTTTAATTTAATTGATATATAGTCAAGCATATATAAACATAAACACACACAGAAATCAACAGGGGGGAAGGAAAATGAAAGGACCTGTCTAAGAATAGAGGTGTTTCTGAAAGTGGAAGAAGAAACATGAATGGAGAAAAAATATACTGAAATTTGTGAAGGCAATTTTCAGACATGTTTCAGGTTATTAAGTTGATGGGGTTGAGAACACCCATTTCCAGTAAGGATCTCAGCATCTATGAAATGCCTTGGACTAAATGTAAAAGGGAATCTAAGTTGATTTAATTTTACATGGTAACAGTGTCCATTTCTGTACATGTTCTAATCTATGACAATTTAACTGGACAATTCTCAAGACATAGTTCACTGCCTAGAAGGACAAACAGAAAATTCTTAGAGCCAGGTCTGGAAGAAATCGTTTTTTTGTGTTTTTATTTATTTTTGAGATGGGGGTCTCACTATATTGTCCAGGCTGGACACAAACTCCCAGGCTCAAGGTGATCCTCCTTCCCCCACTCTATCCAGTAGCTAAAATTACAGGGATGTGCCATTGCACCTGGCCTATTATTTCCTTGAACTACCATAGTATATCTTGCCCTGTGATTTGAGGAATGTATTAGCATAAGCATGGATTTGTTTATAATCTCTTTTGTTCTACCTAGTATTTTTGATAGCTTCATATGTGGAAATCTATGTATTATAAGCACCTTGATAAAAATGTCAGAGCTCTATATTTTTCTACTATTTCTCATAAAGGTAATTTCTTACACATCCATTAATTTGCACTCTGTTGGGAGCAAAGTAAACAGAAAAAAACCAAAAAACTTGAAGGGAAAAGTGTTGAGAATATAATTGAACCAAAGAATGCTCAGAAAGAGAATTCCCATTTATCTTATGTCTTTTACTCTTGTCTTCAATTCTTCAACATCAGCACATGCTCTTGGCCGATGAATTCTCTACATTAAAAAAAAAATCTAAGTTATGTGGTAGGATGCTGTACCTCCTCTTTACATTTGGCATCATTTGTCTAGAAATCTCCAGACATATGTTATTAATTTTATTACTAATGCTGACCTACATAAAATGCTAACAGGTGTGAAGTGATAGCTCACTGTGGTTTTTATCAAAACAAAATAAAATGTTAGCCTGTAAGGCTGAATTCACAAAACTATAAAAAAGAGTTGAACTTTTTTACTTTTATCTCTTCAGTGATAATTTCTCTTCTATTTTCATAATTTATTGATAACAGCTGTATTGTAGTAATGTTATTCAGACAAACTTTACAGATACCAAAATCTTTTAAACAATGGTAAATAGCATTCTAAAATTTCAATTGACTACTCTGCTATCCAACAGCTTGCCCAGAGTTCAAAGTGAAATAAAAAATCTTACAATTTTGCAATTATTTTGTAATAATTTATACATTATATTAAAAGGTTATTCATTCTATTCCATTTTAAAATAGAAAATTTCCATGCTGACTCAATATGCTGCTATATCTCTATTTTAATTTTTATTTTTGTGCTCACATTTTCTCTTTATAGTATTGACAAAAGGGTGTTTGTTGCATTAGTTTTTGTGAAGAATCAAAAATTTTATGATGTTTCATTTCACTTTGAACTCTGGGCAAGCTGTTGGATAGCAAAGAGTAGCCAATTTGATATTTATTTAATTACTGTTCATTTTAAGTGACTTTTTAATATGCTTATCAACCATTTCATATTTCTTTGCTCATTGTTCTATTTTATTGGGTTATTTTTTCATATTTTGTCTGGAGTTCTGTTTCTATTTATTTTGGATACCAGTCCTTTATGAGTGGCATGCTTGCCAATATCTTCTAATTGGTAGCTTCTAATCTTATATGCTTATATAGATTTATTATATATATAAATTTAGTACTTTAAAGAATATTTTTGTATATTTACATTTGGTGTTTTTGTCTTATAGTTTTGTTGTTGTTCCTTTAAGTTGAAAAAAAATATCAATTTCTCTGTTTATGGTTGCATTTTTCTTAAGGCTACAATTTCTTCCTTCCACAGAGTCATATAATATGAGCCACAAGTGAAAGCTACATGTGTTACTTTTCAATTTTCTAGTAGCCTATTAAAAAAGGGAAAGCAAAACAAGTGAAATAAATTTTAATATGCTTTATTTAGTATCCCAAATATTATAATTTCAACATCTAATCATAAGTAATTATTAATAATATATTTGGTATCTTTCTCTCTGTTCTAAGTTTTTGAAATCTGGTATATATTTTATAGTTATAGCACATCTCAATTTAGATTAGCAATATTTTAAATGTTCAAGAGCTACGTGAGGCTAGTGGCTACCTTATTGGGGTGAACTCTGTTCTAGTTTTCTGTTTTTTTCCCCCTCAAGTCAACAGTGTTCTTTATTAAGGGAAGCTACAATTATGTGCATTTAGCCTGCTTTTGACTTCCACTTTGGAAATGTTAACTGTCTCTGATTAAATAGTTTTCCTACAATCTCCTCAAATATTGGCTTCCATTTAACGGTAGACTAGTGCCTCTGGGATATTTTCCTAAGTTGCTGACACTCATTTATCCAGTTCAATGCTGGCCCATTTCAGGTTTCCTCATGTTTAAACAATAAGTATAACCAATTGCTACATAATGGTGTTTTGGGAGAAATGTGTGTTTCTTAGTTTCATGGAAAATTGAATTTATATAACTCTTTCCTATTTTCTAATTTGTGTGTAATAATTTATACACAAAATAAAAAAGGCTATTTATACTATGCAATTTTAAAATTGAAAATTTTCTTGATGATTTAATATGTTGCTATATCCCTATTTTAATTTGTATTTTTTGTGTCCACATTTGCTACCTTTATGATATTGGCAAAAATGGGTCTGTTGCATGAGCTTTAGTGAAGAACCAGCATTATTTTAATGGTTGTCTCTATTCTATATTTTTTCTTTAATTAATTTCTATTTTCATTTTGCCATATACCTTTACTTTTATTATACAAGATTTTACTATCTTGTTATTTTCTAACATCCTCAGTAGGATGTTTAGCACATTTTCTCATCTTTCTTCTTTTTCAATGAAAGTTACTTAAAGTGAAAAGCCTCTGGTTATCTATTGTTATAATAACAACTAACCTCTAAACATACCTGATACATAGACATATATACCTATTTATTTCATTAATCTGCAACATTCAGTGAACTTCAGCTAACTTCAGCTAGACTTTACTGATTGAAGATGTACTTGCTCATGCTTCTGGGTCATCTATATGGCTCTACTGCTCATGCCTGGGCTTACCCATGTGTCTGGAGGTTGAACAGCTTTTGGCTGATCTTAGATAACCTTGGCCTGGACCAATAGGAAGACTCACATCTTCCTAGATGTGATGCACATCTCTAGCGTCTCTTCTTCTTACTTGGAATGATGGGTTAGCTTGTGTGTCGAGGACTGGAATATTTGTGTCCCCTTATAATTTATGTTGAAATCCTAACCCTGTAATGTTATAGTATTAGGAAGTGGGGCCTTTAGAAGGTAATTAGATTAATAGGGTGAAGCCCTTGTGAATGGATTAATGCCCTTATAATAAGAGACAGAGGAGCTTGCTTCCTCTCCCTGCTCTCCACTAAGTGAGGATTCGATGAAAACAGACATCTGTGGCCATGAAGTGAACTCTTACAATGCTGGATCAGCACCTCAGTCTTGGACTTTCCAGACTCATGACCTGTGAGAAATAAATTTCTGGTGTTTAAGCTGCCTAGTCTATAGTATTTTTCTTATGGAACCCTGAAATGACTAAAATATAGTGCATGTTCTCCTCATGGTAATGGCAGAAGACAAGAGTGCAAGAATAAATAGGAAAATGCTTTAAAGAAGTCTCTACTAGTGTTACTTCCAATATCTTCCCATTGGCCATGGCAGGCCATATGGTCAACACCATTAGAGTGGGAAAGGCACTACAAAACACATTATAAAGGTCTGGATACAGAAAGGGTTAATTGATACTGTTAATATTGATGTTCTACCTTGATTTCTCTATTGCCACTTTTTCCCCTTACCTCTTTAAAATGTATTCATCTATAAAATATTTTTCCTCCTACTTGATACCTAGAAGTATAAACATAAATAATAAACATATTTTATATTTATTATATTATTTTTAGTTCTCTGTATTTTCTAACTATTAAAGGGGTTCAAAATATGGCACTACAGAGTATTGTACTTTGGCATATTGATTATTTTCAATTGAAGGCACTTGAGAAATAGCAGAGGCAGGAGGGCTCTCTGACTTCTTCCTTTCTACCTAAAAGCAGGTCATAAAGTTTTCTGTGAGAAAGATGTTCTTCCTGTACCAGAAAGAGAATAATATTATTTTCAGTGGAGACTGGGAGTCAACCTCAAAATGGATCTATATAAACAAACCTACTAAAATAACCCTCATTTTGCATTAGTGTCCTCCATGTATTTCCTAGTCACTTTACCATGATTTAGCACCTCCCAAAGCATAAGCTCCATTTCCTTGTCTTGTCATTTCTCCACAGATTTTTTATTCTTTGTTTAAAAATGTATATAAGCTATCATTTTTAACTGAACTAGGTAGATTATAGTCAGTTTTAACTTTACTAGGTCTTCATTTTCCCTATATGCTCCTATGTCCACATAAAAAATATTAAATAAAATTTATTTGTTTTTCTCTCATTAATCTGTCTTATGTCAGCCCAGTTCTCAGACACAGCCAGAGAACTAACAGGGGGAGAGAAAAAGTTATTTCTCTCCTGTGTTACCATTGTGTTTTTAAATCCAAACATATGTATTAGCATTTTAACTTTTCAAACTATGAGAGTTTTTTGCCTTATTTCTAATTGTATTGCAAGTAGGGGAGAGATCAGAAAGTTTCTTCTTTGGCTGCTGACTAGAAGTGCAGTAAGTTCCTTAGCATTCTCTGGGTACAGCAATCCCTTAGTAGTACACTATATTCTCTGTAGAAAATCTTGTAGATTCTGAAATTCCTTTATTTTAAATTCTCAGCTGTATGTCCTTTGGTTCTCTCTTCCCTAAGTCCCTGGAATTTTTCCAGTTTTCTGCTTCACATAGATCTCACTGTTAGGCAACTGATGTCTGTCTGAACTGACTTTCAGTTGGAACTCACCTTGGCTCCAGGCAGGCTCTATCTCCTGTATAACCCATCCATCTATAGGAAGCATTCCTATTTCCTTCGATGTAATGAATTCTGGGGGCTCAGGTTGCTCTTATTCTTAAGTCAGCCATTCCTATACTATTCCTAGCTACAAGGCACATCAATTTTCTCGTACATGTTTCCACTCTAAGATATCTGTGTAACCAATCTACGGGAAACAAATGTCAAACTGTCCCAGTAGGTCTCTCTGGGCTTCAGGCAAAGAAGCATCATTTCCTTGCATTCATTTTGTGGATGAGACTTAAAGCACAACAAACTCTTCATTTGGCTGAAAGGTCCAAAACAGTACAAAACAGGTTTTTCACTTTTAAAAATATTCTGGGTTGGGCGTGGTGGCTCACGCCTATAATCCCAGCATTTTGGGAGACCAAGGTGGGCAGATCACTTGAGTTCGGGAGTTCGAGACCAGCCTGGCCAGCATGGGGAAACCCAGTCTCTACTAAAAATACAAAATTTAGCTGGCTGCGGTGGTGGGCGCCTGTAATCCTAGATACTAGAGAGGCTGAGGTGAGAGAATCACTTGAACCAGGAGGCAGAGGTTGCAGTGAGCTGAGATCATGCCACTTCACTCCAGCCTGGGCAACAGAGAGACTCCTTCTCAAAAAAAAAAAAAAAGAAAAGAAAAGAAAAGAAAAAAAAATTCTGGGGTGTGCCTTTGTTCATTCTGGTATCCGATATTTATTACAGTTTCAGTTTAGTTGAAACTTTGATAAAATGGTCTCATTTTAGCATATTGTTATATTTACATTGTCACATACACACATACACCCACAAAAATGTACTTATACATAAGATTTTCTTTGTGCTTTAAATTTATCCTGTTTTTTACGTTTTATCTCTTGTTTTCTACAGGATTCATAACATTTTATTTCTTTTTTCTAACCTTTAAATTATTTTGGTTGTTATTTTCAAATTTGTACCTGTATGCTTGAGTTACAAAGCTATAAAAAAGGATCAGTAGCTGATTAATACAAGCCACTGAGGATGCACTAACCCTGATGTTCCTTGTATCTTCCATATAAATTATATTTATTTTAGTTTCACTTTGAGTAATGCTCCTTCTGATTTTCATAATCAATATTATCTATAATCATTATTTATGTTTACCTGCAGATAACCATTTTTTATTTCTTCACTATGACATTCTTTATGCACATTTCTATGTTTATCATCTTTCTTTTTAAAATATAGTTTGCAAGTGCTCTCTTAGCAAGGAAATGAATAGCAGACTTTTTAATCTTGTCAGAATAAAACTATTTAATTTTAGAGTGATACTTCAGAAAGTACAGTGGAAAACTTTGACAGTTTCTTTTTTCAATTCTAAGCATTTTGAAAGTGTAATTACATTGTCTTCTGGACTCCTTGTCACTGTATTGCTGTCTGATGCCATTCTAATCATTTTTTTACAGATAATCTGTCCTTTTGCTGTGTTGCTTTTAGTATTTGTTTCTGTTTGTTATTGGAGTTCTACAGTTTTGGCAGACAGGCTATTTATTACAGATTTATTTTGACGTATAATGCCTAGAACTTGGAGTGAAGTTTTACTTGAAATATTAACAAATTTACTGACTTAAAAAATTTAGCCATTTCCTTTGCAAATTCTTTCTATTCTCTCATTTTTAGTATTCAGATTTTACTTACATTTTTCCTAATCATGTTGTCTTGCATATCTCAACTACTAATGAAAAATAGTTTTTATAGGTTTAACTCTCTTTGTTCAATTCTGGATAATTTCCTCAAATTTAGGTTCCATTTGTCCAATTCTCTCTCTAGTTATGTCTAATTTAGTGTTTAACATATTTTCTAAATTGTCATTTCTAAAATTTCATTTCAGTAGTTTTACAAATCTCCTCTGTCATATTGTTTTCATATGATTTTGCTTTTTTATTTGTATTGTTAATGAAAGTTTTATCTCCTCAAGATGTTGGAGAACTCATCTTTGTTAAAGGCTGAACAGTTTGTTTAGTTGAGACAGATAGGGAAGCTTGAGCAAGGGCAGAACAAGACTGATGCATCTCATAGAAGGTATAGTTGAGCAGCAAAGGTGCTGGGGAAACTAGGGCCCTTTCTGTGCTCTGAGAAACAAAGTCAACAGCAGCAATGACAGACTACATCTGTAAACAGAGGAAGATCCAGGTCTTGAGGAGTCTGAAACCTATACAATTTTAAATCCATTTTGAGTAAGATGGCAAATTTATAAATGAAAAAGGAAAGATTGAATTATAAATTTTAAAAGTTGAGAAATACCACAAATATTTCAAAATCCAAATATAGCATATTTTTTACTATTTACTTAACAAACACCTAAAATAAACTATCCTATTTTCAGCTATGTACACTTGGATTACTTCTTCATGTGACCACAATTTTGTGATATCATTTTCTATATTGAGAGTAGGAAGACAATTTAGTCTTTGTCCTATTATTGTGGGTCAACAATCTCTAAATGATATTCATCTTTACACACAATAATTGGTAATAATATGTAGATATTTAGGAATTTTGTAGAATTTTAAAAACCTACTGTCAAAGTTTTTCACATATAAGTTGTTGTGTATATAGTCATTGTTCCTAATACTGATACAGATTTATACTCTATGAACAATGGGCTTTTGATAAATTTTATTGTGTGAAATACCAAAAAGTCCTCAAAATGTTTGTAATCATGAAATATGAATTATTGAGAATATTTCCAAAGAAGGAAATTTGATTTTGACTAGCCACTTATAATTTCCAAATATTATCTGTATTTAAATTTTAAAAACTTATTTATTTCCATTCTCTGTCTCCTTGCAGTGCTGAGTGCCTTAGAATAATCCAGGGCTTTTTTTTTTGCTATTCAACATACATTTTAGTTCTCAGAAAAATGAGTGTGGTTCAGTGAATATGTCACTTTCTCATGCCCACATACATGTGCTAGTTCTGTTATACATCCATATACATACCAGTGTATACATATCAGATACACATATACCTATCAGTCACAGATATATACACACACATATATACATAGTTATTTCAGTGTAGTTATAAATATACATTCACTGATATGGTTTGCTGTGTCTCAAATCTCATCTTGAATTGTACCTCCCATAATCACCATGTGTCATGGGAGGAACCCAGTGGGAGGTAACTGAATCATGGGGGCAGTTTTTCCCATGCTGGTCTCTTGATAGTGAATAAGTCTAATGAGATCTGATGGTTTCATAAAAGCAGTTTCCCTGCATATGCTCTCTTGTCTTCCACCATGTAAAATGTGCCTTTGTTCCTACTTTGCCTTCTGCCATGATTGTGAGGCCTCCCTAGCCATGTAGAACTATGAGTCCATTAAAACTCTTTTTCTGTATACATTACCCAGTCTTGGGTATTCCTTCATAGCAGTATGAGAACGGACTAATACGGACACACAAACACAAAATTGTAGCATACTGTGTTTTCTTCTTAATGATGTTATTTATAAAGTACAATAGAAAATAAAAGTACCTAAAACTGTTGCTAGCAAAATTCTCACCTAATATAATGAAGAAGTTAAGACTTAAAAAATAAATGGGAGAATATTCAATGAGAAAAGGAAGTGAGAATGTTGTCTGCAGTGGAAAGAGAACTAGCACATGTACATAGGCATGAGAAAGTGGCATATTCACTGAACCACACTCATTTTTCTGAGAACTAATATGTATGCTGAATACAAAAAAAAAAGACCTAGATTATGACAGAGCTTTAATTTACATTTTATCCTTTAGGCAATGGAAAGTCACTAAATATTTTAAGTAGAAGAGGGATAGAAATAATTAGAATAATTATCATGTTAGAATAGTTATCAAAATTATTCGTGTTGAAATAATTATTTCAGTGACAGTTCTACATGAAAGAGATGAAAATCTGAGTTGGGCAAGGGAGCAATTAGTAGACTGATGTTTTAGTTTTCTAGGGCTGCTGCATCAAGGTACCACAAATTGGGTGGCTTAAACAAGGGGAATGTATTATCTCACAGTACTGGTGGCTGGAAGTCCTAGATCAAGGTGTTATCAGTATAGTTCCTTCTGAGAGCTGTGGGGGACAATCTCTTCATGGGTCTCTTCTAGCTTCTCGTGGTTTGCTAGCAATCTTTGGTGCTACTTGGCCTGAAATTGCATCTCTGCCTTTATTATCACATACCATTATCCCTGGGTGTATGCCTCTCTTTGTACCTACATTTCTTTCTTTTTATAAGAACATCAGTCATATTGGATTCAGGCATACCCTAAAGACTTTATATTACTTTAATTATCTGTAATTACTTCCAAATTAGGTAATATTTTGAGGTATTGGGGCTTAGGATTTCAACATAGGAATTTGTGGGTGGGGGGCACATACCAGAGCAGTTGGCAAACAACAATATGGGTCTGCCTGAACTAAGTAAGGGAGAGAGGGGAGTAAAAAGACAGCAGGAAATAGAAGAGACAGGATTTAGATTTTAAGAAAGAGGAACAAGGAAGCATCACTATTCCTCATTTAGGAATTAGAATGGTTGGTAATATCATTCAATCCAATAAGATTTCTCATTGATTAATATATTTCTCTTCAGAATTTTTTAAATAAAATATATATGAAAGAAAAAACTGTATTTTATAACTAATATATTTTATAATATATTTTAAATTTTGTACAATATACAATAAAACATATATGAAAGAAAAAACTGTATTTTATAACTAACAGCACTGAAATTTATTTTCCATCTTCTGATTTAGATATTTGTTCAGTGGTTGTAATTAATCAACATCAGCTTCTTAGATTAAGTAAAACCTACCAGCTATTCATAATAGTTCCTGGAAGTCTATAATGATTTCATTTATAATTTCGGTCCACATCTTTCTTTCATTTGAGTTGTATACCAACATATCAACTGTCCACTGCATATCTATACTTGGTTATCTAGAAATATTCTCTTACTCAGCATGTCTAAAACTGAATTCAACATCCTCCTCTGTAGAGCTGCTCTTTGCAGCCTTTCTATCCCAGCAAATATCACTACAACCAATTCATTCATGGAGGCAAAAATATGTTTTGAATATCTACTATAAGATAGGCAAATTCGTTTTAGGTACTAGTGATGCAGCAATTTTAAAAGGAGACTATTTCTTGCCTTTAAAAATCTTACTGTCAAGGAATGTGGGTAGCAAGGAAAAAATCAAGTAAATAAACAAGTAAGCAAGATCAATACAGATTGTGATAAATGCAATGAAGGAATTTAGAAGGATGATATATGTAGTACAGTAAAACCACCTTTAAAAAGGTTGCATTGGGAACAGAAATGTGAATGATATATGCAGAGAGCCAGAGAAAGAGAATTACATGCAGAAGGACCTTTAAAAGCACATCTATAAGGATAAATATGAGTTTGGCACTTTGATTGGAGAGAAGTGGACAAAGTGTCCAGAAGATAGTGAGAGAGAAGGATATAGTTTGAAATGGCATCTTAGAGATGAGTAGAGGCCAGGTTGTACTAGGCACAGAGGCCATAATAAGGAGTTAGAATGCTTTTTTTAAGAATAGTGGACTGAGTTTGGGGGATAGGGCCTTGAGAATGACAGCTAAGGGTTATAGATTTTTGTGTTTTTATTTTGAGAAGATAAAAATATTCTAAAATTGATTATGGCTGTGATTGCACAACTCTGTGAACATGTAAGAAAATTAATTGCACATTTTAAGTGGGTGAATTGCATGGTATGTAAATTATATCTCAAAAAAGCTATTTAAAAATCTAAAACAAGAGAATAGTGGGAAACAATGTAAGTTTGTGAGACACTATATGTAAAGGTCTGATTCATTATATGAGACAATAATTCTGTCTCTTCTATGAGTATATGCTCTAGTTGTGTAATTGTGGATGCTGGAAGACAAATTAGTAGGCTTCTGCAATAGATAAGGGAAGACATAAAGATGGTGAATTAGAACAATGGTCACTGTGGATATGGATACTGGTATATATTTTGGAGGAAAACGTGACACGTACTGATGATGATTTGATTTTAACTAGTCAGAAGAGGAAGAAATCATGAAGTACTCCAGAATTTTGGCTTGAGCAATTGATAATGTTGCTCTTTATGGAATTGGCTATAATATTAGGAGCATTTTTTAGGAAAAATGATATAGTAGTAAGGTTGAGATATATGAAACATCAAAATAGAGATGTCAAATAGTTTGTACGTACACCTATGAGAGCATCCACGGCTGGAGATATAAATGTGTAATTAACAGAAAGCCATATATAATGAGATATACTGCCTGATTCTCCCTTATAGAAAGATTTATTGACCTCAGTGATGGGAGTGCTGGCAGCAGATAGCCTCCTATTATCAGCACCTTCAGGGTCTGCTCTGCTAAAGGACATTCCTTCTCCCCAAAGCACACATTCCCATAGCATCAAGTGTCAGTAACTGATCACATGAAGACATAAAAGCTTGACCTCAGTATGACAACTCTAGGCCACTGTTGTCTGGTGTTTCCTATGGGGTTGATTTGTTCAACTTGCACTGCAGTTTGACTTTTTTTCTGCCTAATCCTATTTCTTGCCTTCCACAAGTGTTGATCGATCCCTAATGAATATTCTGCATACCAGATTCCATCTCTGTGCTTGTTTCTAGAAATAACTCTTCAATAGGTTTATTTGTGACAACATTGCATTTGATGAGGAATTTTATGGAATAAGCTAGATTGAGGAAATGAAAGAGAAAAAAATGAGACAAAGGAGAGTATAAGAAATGAGAAAAGAAGATCAAACAAGACAAAGAAGAAGAAGTGAGACCAAGAGATCGAAAGGGAAGAGGAGGGGAGGGTAAGGGAGGGGAGGTGAGGAAAGGGGAAGGGAGGAGAGGGAAGACTTACAGAATCAAGTCCCAGTCCAAGATTCAAAAATTTTAAGTTTTGAAAATGAAAAAAAAAAAAAACCAGTCATGAAAAAGACACAATTCAGAAATAAGATTAGAAGGAGCTAGCATCAATGAAGCAATTACTCATGACATCAACATAAAAGATATTCTGTAACTTAATATGTATCAACTTCATATATAGTCACGTTCTTACATTCATATTTTCTAAATGCATTTAATCTCACTAGTTGCACCTATTTACATTGTGTCTACCCTTGTACAAACCACCATCTTCTCTACCCAGATCAAGCAGTACCATAGTAACTAGTCTCCATACATCTGCATGTGTTCACCTGTAATTCATTCTCTACAACCCAAAAGCATGTGTGGTTTTATAAGAGTCTTTTAGAGTATTTTTATGTTCACAACAAAATTGAGAGTATTGTACAAAGATTTCCCATGTACTTCCTGACCTTATATATGTATAACCTCCCCCATTATCAACATACCCCACCAGTGTTGTGTATTTGTTACAACTGATGAAACAACCTTGACACATTATTATCACTCAGAGCCCATAACATATATTAGGGCTCACTCTTGGTGTCACACATTCCATGGGTTGGACAAATGTACAATGGCATATATCCATTACTACAATATCATACAGAATATTTTAACTGCCCTGAAAATCTTCTGTACTCCATCTATTCATCCCTCCTAACTTGCCTCCAATCTCTGACAACCACTGATCTTTTACTATTGCCATAGTTTTACTTTTTCTAGAACGTCATATAGTTGGAATTATACAATATGTAGTCTTTCCAGAGAAAGACTAAATATTCCAGAGAAAGACTAAATATTGGCTTCTTTGGTTTCTTCCACATCACAATATTAATGTTTCTCCATGTTTTTTAATAGTCTGATAGCTCACCTTTTTACCGTGGAATAATATTCTATTGACTGAATGTACCAAAGTGTATCTATTCATGGACTGAAAGATGTCTTGGCTGTTTTTAAGTTTGGGCAATTATGAATAAAGCTACTATAAGCATCTGTGTTCTGGTTCTTGTGTATACATAAATTGATGTGTAGCATATTTTTATATGATTATTTGTCAATTATATATGTTCTTCAATGGGGTGCATTTTCAAGTCTTAGGTCATTTTTTCTTTCTTTCTTTTTTTTTGAGATGGAGTCTCACTGTATTGCCCAGGTTGGGGTGCAATGGTGTGATCTCGGCTTACTGCAACCTCCACTCCTAGGTTCAAGTGATTCTCCTATCTCAGTCACCTGGTTAATTTTTGTATTTTCCATAGAGTCAGGGTTTCACCATATTAGCCAAGCTGGTCTCGAACTCCTGACCTCAGGTGATCCACCTGTGTTTGCCTGCCAAAGTGCTGGAATTACAGGCATGAGCCACCGGCCCCTTGGCCATTTTTTTTTTATGAGTTGTTTTTGTATTGTTGAGTTATAAATTTTTAAATAGATATTTTAGATAACAATACTTTATCAGATGTATATTTAGCACATATTTTTCCCAGTCTGTGGCTTGTCTTCTTATTCCCCACTTAATTGTCTTTTGTAGAACAAAAGTTATTAATCTTAATGAAGTCATTGTTTTCAATTATTTCTTTGTTAGAAACATACATTTGGTATTATATTGTAAAAGTCATTGGCATACCCACAATCATCTAGGTTTTCTTCTATGTTATTTTCCAAGAATTTTATAGTTACATTTTTATATTTAAGTTTATGAACCATTTTAATTTTTCTGAAAGGTGTAAGGTCTGTCTAGATACTTTTTTTTTGTTTTTGCATGTGGATGTTCAGGTGTTTCAGAATTATTTGTTGAAAACATCACCTTTGCTCCATTGTACTGCATTCACTCCTTTGTCAAAGATCAGTTGAGTTTATAGGTGTATATGTGAGCTTACTTCTGGGGTCTCTATGCTGTTCCATTGGTCAATTTGTCTACTCTTTTGCTAATATCACACTGTCTTGATTACTGTAACTTTATAGTAAGTCTTGAATTTGGGTAGTCTCAGTCCTTTAACTTTGTTCTTCTCTTTAAATATTGTGTTGGCTATTCTAGGTCTTTTGTTTGTAAAAACTTTGGAATTGGTTTGTTGATATTCACAAAATAACCCACTCAGATTTTGACTGAGATTGCACAGAAGCTGCAGATTAATTTGTGAGGAACTAACAGCACAATATTGAGTCTTCCCATCTATGAACATGAAACATCTCTTCATGTATTTAGCTGAGCTCTTTCATCAGACTTTGTAGTGTTTCTCACATAGATCATGTACAGATTTTGTTAGATTGATACCTAAGTGTTTAATTTGGGGGTGCTAATATAAGTGGTTGTATGTTTTTAATTTCAAATTCCACTTGTTCATTGCTGGTATGTAGAAAAATATTTGATATTTGTGTGTTAATCCTGTAGTCTGCAAACTTGCTTATTAGTTTCAGAGATATTTTTGTAAATTATTTCAAATATTCTACATGGATAATCATATCATCTACAAACAAAGAGTTTTATTTATTTCTTCCCTGCCTGTATATATTTTATTCTCTTGTATTGTTTTATTGCATTAGCTAGGACTGCCAGTACAATAATGAAAAGGATTGATGAGAGAGGACATTCTTGCCTTGTTCCTGATCTTCTTGGAAAAGATTCTAATTGTTATCATTAAGCATGATATTAACCATAGGTTATTTGTTAAATACTTTTTTTGTTAATTTGAGAAATTTTATCTCCATTCCTAGTTTACTAGTAATTTTATTATAATTGAGTATTAAATGTTGTCAAATGCTTTTTCTGCATCTATTTATATAATTATATGATTTTTGAACTATTCATACGATGAATTACATTAACTAATTTTTAAATGTTAAACCAGTCTTGTATACCTTGGATAATTTCCACTTGGTGTAGTGTATAATTATTTTTGTACATAGTTTGGATTTTTCCTTTAAATATTTTGTTGAGAATTTTTACATCTATATTTATGAGAGATATTGGTCTATAGTTTTTCTTTCTGGCAAAAAAGACTATCTAATTGATCTTTTCCAATAATCAACTTTTGGTTTTGCCAATATTCTCTATTAATTACCTGTTTTTAATTTTATTGATTTCTGCACTAATTATTACTTTTCTTCTTGTTACTTGGGATTAATTTTCTTATTTCTCTAGTTTCCTAAGGTAGAAACTTAGATTAGTGATTCTAGATTTTTCTTATTTTTCTAAAAAGGTATTCAGTACTACAAATTTTCCTGTAAGCACTGCTTTTGCTGAATCTCACACATTTTCTACAGTATGTTTTCATGTCCACTTAAATCTAAATATTTTAAACTTTTCAGAATATTTCATCTTTAAGCAATCTCATATTTACAGGCCTTTGTTTAATCTGTACATAGGAATTTTCTAGTTATCTTTCTATTGTAAATTTTTAGTTTAATCCATTATTATCTGAGAGGATACATTGTATGATTTCTATTTTTTAAATTTGTGAAGGTGTGTTTATTTATTTATTTTTGGCCCAGAATGTGGACTATGCTGATGAATGTTACATGTGAACTTGAGAAGAATACGTATTTTCTTGTTAGATATAGTGGTCTATAAATGTCAATTGCATCCAGTTGATTAATGGTATAATTGAGTTCAACTAGTTTCTTGTTGATTTTCTGCCTGCTAATCTGTCTATTTCTGATGAGAGAGTTTATAGTCTCCAAATATGACAGTGGAGATATCTACTTATTGCAGGTATCAGTTATGGCTTGTTTAGCTTGACACTTTATTGTTAGGTGCACACACATTAAGAATTGTTAGGTGTTCTTTGAGAATCGAGTTCTTTAACATTATATAATGCCCTTCTTAATCCCTGATAACGTCCCTTGCTTTCAAGTCTGCTATATATAAAATTAATATAGCTATTTCTACTTTCTTTTGGTTTGCATTTACATAGTATATTTTTCTTTATCCATTTACTTTTAACCTACATGTGCCTTCATATTTAAAATGGGTTTCTTATAGACAACATATAGCTGTCTTGTTTTTTGATCCACTCTGACAATCTTTGCCATTTAATTGGTGCATTTAGACCATTGATGTTGAAAGTGATTACTGATGTGTTTATATTAATATCTATCATATTTATCACTATTTTGTTTGTTGCCCTCATCTTTGTTCCTATTTTTTTCTTTTATTCTTTGATTGCCTTTGAGTTTTTAATTGAGCACTTTGTATTATTCTAGTTTTTTCTCCTTTCTTAGAAAATCAGTTATACTTTGTTACTTTTTTAAGTAGTTACTCTACAGTTTGCAATATACACTCACAATTAACCCAAGTCCACTTTTAAACAACACTTGTACCACTTCATGGGTAATGTGGTGCCTTAGAATAACAAAATGATCCTAAAGCCTCCCTTTCATACCTTGTATCATTGGTGTCATTCATTTCACTTACATACACACACTTAAGATATATGCATAAGCATATATAATCAAATACAGTTTTGCTATTATTTTAAATAAATCATAGCTGTTAGATCAATTAAAATAAGAAACAAGTCTTTATTTTAACTTTACTTATTTATTCTTCAGTGCTCTTCCTTTTGTAATGTAGGTCAAAGTTTCTGACCTATATTATTTTTCTTCTCCCAAAAAAATTTGAACATTTCATGAAACGCAGGTGTATCGGCAATGAACTCTTTCAATTTTTGTTTGTTTGGGAAAGTCTTTATTTCTCTGTCACTTTGCAGGATAATTTTGCATGGTACATAAATCTGGGTTTTTGTTTGTTTTGATTTTAAAACTTTAAATATTTCAGTACATTGTCTTCTTGCTTGCATGGTTTCTCAGGAGATGTCAAATGTAATTTTTACCTTTGTTCCTCTGCAGGTAAGGTAATTTTTTCTCTGGCTTACAATAAATCGTTTTATTTTATTTTTGATTTTCTTTCATTTGAAAATGATATGCTTAAGTGTAGTGTTTTTTTTTTTTTGTTTTTTTTTTTTAATGCTGTTTGGCATTCTCTGAGCTTTCTGTATCTATGGTTTTGTGTCTGACAAAAATTTAGGGAATTTCTCATTTGTTATTATTTCAATTTTTTTTTCTGCTTATTTCTTTCTTTCCCTTCTGATGTTCCTATTATGTGTAAGTTTTAGTTTTTATAGTTATTCTGTAGTTCTTGGATATTCTTTTATAATGTTTTTAGGTCTTCTTTTTTTTTTTTTTGGAGACTCTTATTGTCCTATCTTAAACTTCATAGATTTTTTTTTTAGCCATATACAGTGCACTAAAAAGCTCATCAAAGGCATTCATTATTTATGTTACAGTGTTTTTGATCTCTAGCATTACTTTGTGCTTTTTCCTTAGGATTTCCATTTTTCTGCTTACATTGTCCATATGTTGTTGCCTGCTATCTACTAGAACCTTAGCACAGTAACCGTAGTTGTTTTAAATTCCTGGTCTGATAATTCCAACATACCTGCCATGTCTTGTTCTGAGACTTGTTCTGTCTCTTTAAATTATGTTTATTGCCTTTCAACATGCTTTGTGAATTTTTCTTGGTAGCTGGACGTAAGCCTTTAGCAATATGGTGGTAAGGTGGAGAGGTCAAGGTAAGTGTTCTATAGTCCTATAATTAGGTGTCAGTCTTTTACTGAGCTAGTGTCTCTGAACTGTAAAGTTCACAAGTATTTCTCAGTTTTCCTACCCTCTTAGGTGGGACTGGGTGGCTGGAGTGGGCTGAAACTGAGTATTTTTCTTCTCTCCTGTGGACGGCTAGAGTGAGCTAGAGTTGTTTATTTACTTTCCCATGGGACAGTTAGGCTCTGATAATATGCCACAAGGTTAGGCTGGTGTTTTAGTGTGTTCTCATACAGCTATAAAGAATACTACCTAAGACTGGGTAATTACAAAGGAAAGAGCTTTAATTGACTCGCAGTTCCTCAGGTTTAATGAAAAGCATGTCTAGGAGGCCTCGGGAAATTTACAATCATGGCAGAAGGCAAAGGGGAAGCAGGCACCTTTTCGGAAGGCAGTAGGAGGGAGAGTATGTGAGAACAAGGAAGTACCACACTTTAAAACCATCAGCTCTCCTGAGAACTCACTCACTATCATGAGAACAGCATGGGGAAAACCAACCCCATGATCCAATCACTTCCCTTTCTGGACACGTGGGATTTGCAATTCAAGATGAGATTTAGGTGGTGACAAAGAGCCAAACCATACTAGATAGGATTAACTAGTTTTCCCTGAGAGCAGGCCTTGTTAGGAACAACAGAGAACACTGGCATATTTTCTTTTTCTTTTCTTTCTTTCTTTTTTTTTTTTTTTTTTTTTCCTGATCTTCACTGTGAAAACCCAGTAGAGCTTCTAGAGGTAAAACTTATAATGGGAGTTGGTGGTGGTGTGTGACTGAGTCCTCCTGAAATGTTTAACTCTCAGATATGTCCACACAGGGCCTTCAGCACTCATCAATTACAGCTCAAGGTTTTTGACTCAAGTACTCCTTCCCATGGAAGTTTCCATTCCTGAGTCTTTGCTCTGTGAAGCCCTGAATACCTGTATTTCCTTGTCTGTCTCTCCAATCTTTAGGGTTGCAGTTTGTCCTGTGTCCTCACCTCTCTTAGGGATTCAAGAAAAGTTGTTAATTTTCTAGTCTGTTTCATTTTTTACTTGTGGTTAGGACAGAGCAGCAACTTTCAAGCCTCCTACTTGTGGAACAGAAAACTTTCTCAGCACAAAGTTTTTAATCACATAAACCTGACCATTTTACAACCTGAACATTTTAATCCCCTTTAATAGCTTCCCAATGCTTTTAAATCAAAACTCATTACTGTGGTCTTCTTGGCTCTGAATGAAATGTCACTTATCTATCCTTTCAGCATGACGTTAGATGTCTTTCCTTTTTACTCACGGGTCTCTCGTTTCTGTGTTCACCTTTCAGTATCTGAATGCCTTGTTTCTTCTACCTAAGGACTTCAACATGTATTATTCATTCCTGCTTTAACAGTCTTGAAAATTACTAATTAACCTTCAAATATGTGTTTCAGATTTCTCCCTTAAGAACATAATTCCTATTCACCTAAGTTAGATAAGGTCCTATGTTAAGTGCATTCACTTTGCTATCTATTTTCTCCTTGTTGTACCTGTCCCAAACATGATTTAACATGGTTTGGATGTTTCTCTGAGACAGCTCTAAGCTCCATGAAAACAAGAGCTTTGTTTAATCCTAGTATTTTTAGGAGAGTGCCAAGGACAAAGTTGATGTTCCTTCCATGTTTATTGAATGCATAGGTAAAAGAATGGCTATAACATTCTGTGTACACTAAGATGATGACAATAATTGAATCAATTTGACACAATTTTCTAATTGATGATTGAGACACAGTAACTTTCTCTATTCTCATATTTGTCCTTTACGAGGATCACTTTACTTATTCAACTTCTATAAAACAACTCTTAAAGTTTCCCATCCTAAAATATTTTCATTTGATTAATTAGTCAAATTAGTTGTGTATGATGATAAAAGATAAGGTAATGATGTAACATCCAATGAAGAACTAGATTTGGAAAAGCAAATTTCTCCTAGATATGTGTATTTAAAATAAAACAAAGTGTACTACTTGTAATTCAATGCAGGTTAGAACAACTTTAGAAAAATATTTCTTTATTGTCATTTTTAAATGAATAAGTCATTTGAACTTCTCAAGGATGCCAGATAAAATTAAAGGATTCATGAAATGCAGTCAACCCCTTCCCACTACCTCATACCCCCTCCCCACATTAATATTTAAATATTTAACCTGGAGCATTTCTTGAGAATAAATATTTCTTCTCCTGAATTTCCAGCAAAAAATAGATTCTGTTGATATTGTGAATTTTAAAAGTGATGATACCACAAAATAATTAAATTAAATTAAGAAATACTGTCATTTTTCACATGGTTCTTCTAGTTTGATGACAGCAGAGAAATCGGAGTTGAGATGGTCATAGAATGATTTTTATTCATGACTAAATAGATCTCCATGTCTTAAAATGTACAATTAGCAAAGTTAATTTTATTAGTAACATATTTTCGGACAATTGGGAACAATTGTAAAAGTATTGCTGATTAGATTAGAGCATTGCTTCTCCTATGGAAACCTAAATGAGTGCTCTCTAACCTACTCTATTTGTAAGAAACTTCTCAAAATATGGACAATTATGAGAACATAAAAACTAAGTTATCATGAGAGTATATTCCATAAATGCATTCAACATGATAATGTATCAAACAGTGCAACAAGTATCCCTTTCTTGGTTGTAGTATTTAATTTTTAATTTTTGAATTAGAACCAAGTAATATTAAGCACTGCTTGCATTGACCATATCATTCCCATAATGTATGTGTGATTATAATCAAATTTTGCTGCTTATTATAGTAAGAATATTAAGAATTATTTGGTGGAGAAATAGTGCTTATCTGGGGAAAGGCTCTTGTATTATTTTGGGTTAGATAGTCTAAAAGCAGTCAAAACTTACATTGGTTAAAAGCAGTAGGGCCTATTTGTAATTTCTGAAGTGGTTTAAATCAATAGTCCCCAATTCCCAGGCCACTGACCAGCTTATTAGAAACCAGGCCATACATATTTACAGCCACTCCCCATCACTTGCTCGCATTACTGAGTTCCACCTCCTGTGGATCAGCAGCAGCCTTAGATCCTTAGCAGCAGCATTAGGTTCTCATAGGAGCATGAACCCTATTGTGAGCTGTGCATGCAAGGGATCTAGGTTATGCACTTTTTAGGATAGTCTAATGCCTGATGATCTGTCACTGTCTCTCATCAACCCCAGATGCGACCATCTAGTTGAAGAAAAACAAGCTCAGGGCTCCCACTGATTCTACATTATCGTGAGTTGTATAATCATTTCATTATTTATTATAGTGTAATAATGATAGCAATAAAGTGTACAATAAATGTAATGTGCTTGAATCATCCCCAGATCATCCACCCCCTCTACCCTGGCCCATGGAAAATTTGTCTTTCACAAAACTTGTCCCTGGTGCCAAAAGGGTTGGAGACCACTGGTTTAAACCCATGCTGAATATTAACCTTCCTATTTAAATTTTAGTGAGTTGCTAAACTATTCTTTAGTAAATGTTAGCACAATGTGCCTTACACATATCGAAAATCACCCCAAAGTCAAATTGAGAAATGAGAGACAGATTTACAAACATTCTGGGAAAGATTGGCGAAGTTGAAAGTGAATAGAAGGAAACATTGATTATGGCATTTTACTATCACTGGAAACAGATGGGACTCCATTGGTAGAGAGAATGATAAGTAATTACGCATTTACCTTTTATTTATTTATTTGTGGTTGTTGTTTTGTTTTATAGATACTGTCCTTCTGGGTGGCATAAAATATTCTGTCTGACTGAATAAATTATACTGAACATCTCTCCCATATTTCTAATGTTTCAAATGCACAGAAATTGCTGAGGTGGCATATAGATGTAATCTATTCTAGTCTATGTGATTTAAAAAGTGTAATATTTGGGGGGAAGAAATGAAATCTAGCTTCACAAAACTTTTAAAATTATGTCTAAATAGTCCTCTTTCTCTCAATATCAAATTGCTCTGACATTATAATTATATTTTTTGGCATGTTTGAAATAACACAAAGTTATATCTGAAAATATAGCTATCCTAAAAATGAGTAGTAATCAATACAGTGTTAATTCTGGCATTATATACCCAATTTATCAAACAGCCTGGTCAATATGATTTGTTAAAATGTGTTTCTTATGGTTTTTGTTTTTCTAACTATGCTATTTAATGTGTCATTTAGAATCTCTCATGTCTTCCCATTACTGTAATCTCTGACAGATCCCACCATGCCTGGTAAACACACACACACACACACACAGACACACACACACACACACACACACACACACACACACACTGCAGTAGAGTTAAGATTAATGAAAAACTTCACTCCCACTTCTGTGCTTTCACCTTAATATGCTTGGAAGAATAATAGGCCTGCCCCAAACAGGCCCAGGGCAAAAGTATAAGAGAGGTACTATATACAAGTTGATTATACCTTATCTAAAATGCTTGGAAAAGAAGTGTTTTGAATTTTCAGTGTTATTTTTTTAATTTTTTTGGGTGGGGAGGACAGAATTTTGCTCTTGTTACCCAGGCTGGAGTGCAATGGCATGGTCTCAGCTCACTGCAACCTCCACTTCCTGAGTTCAAGTTTTCCTGCCTCATCCTCCCAAGTAGCTGGGATTACAGGCATGTGACAACATGCCCAGCTAATTTTTTTTTTTTTTTTTTTTTTGCATTTTTGTAAAGATGGGGTTTCACCATGTTGGCCAGGCTGATCTTGAACTCCTGACCTCTGGTGATCCACCTGCCTCAGCCTCCCAAAGTGCTAGGATTACAGGCATGAGCCACTGTGCCCAGCCAACTTCAACTTTTATAATAGATTAAAGGGTACACATGCAGATTTGTTACATAAGTAAATTGCATGATGCTTGGCTTGGATCCCAACAATCTCATCCTCAAGGCAGTGAACATAGTACCCAACTGGTGGCTCTTCAGCCCATGTCCCCCACTTCCTTTTTCTTCCATCTACTGGTCCTGAGTATCTATTGTTCCCATCTTTAGATTCATGTACATTCAGTGTTTAGCTCTCAACTACAAGTGAGAACATGTGATATTTGGTTTTCTGTTCTTGCATTACGTGTCTCAGAATATTGGTCTCCAGCTCCATTCATGTTGCTGCAAAGGACATGATCTTGTTCTTTTTAATGGCTGCATAGTATTCCATGGTATATATCTACCACATTTCTTTTCCAGTTCACTGTTGATGGCACCTAGGTTTATTTCATGTCTTTGTTATTGGGAATAGTGCTGCAGTAAACATACAGGTGCAGTGTTTTCTTGGTAGACTGAATTATTTTCATTTGAATATATACTTCCTAGTGGGATTTCTGGGTTAAGTAGTAGTTTTAAGTTCTTTGAAAAATCTCTAGACTGCTTTCCACAGTTAAGCTAGTTTGCATTCCAACCAGAAGTGTGTAAGCATTTCTTTTCTCTGCAGCCTTGCCAACATGTGTTATTTTCTGACTTTTTAATAATCACATTCTGACTCATATAAGATGGTATTTAATTATGGTTTTGATTTGCATTTTTCTGATGATTAGTGATGTGGAACATTTTTTCATATGTTTGTGGGCCACTTGTACATCTTGTTTTGAGAAGTGTCTGTTCATGTCCTTTGCCCATTTTTTAATTGGAGTTTTTGTTTTCAGTTGATTTAAGTTCCTTGAAATTCTGTATATTAGACTTTTTTCAGATGCATAGTTTGAGAATATTTTCTCCCATTCTGTAGGCTGTTTACTCTCTTGGTAATTTGACATTCAGAAGCTCTTTAGTTTAATTAGGTCCCACTCGCGAATTTTTAAATGTTTTCTTGATACTTATCATCTTCATTAAGAATGATTTTTGTCTTAGAAGTTTCCCTTTGCTTTAATAAACTGACATGATTTCTTGTTCTGTTATAAATACATGCTGCTCTAGTCCTCCAATAAGCCCATCACATATTTTCTCAATGTCCTCTATAGACACTCTTTCTACACTGTTAACACAGTCATCTTTCTTGTCACTGTTAACATGATCACCTTGTTTTAGAACCATTTCTGCTGTTTCACCATCAGTCAATGAATAAACAACTGTAGCCTAATTATTAATGTTAAAAACTTCTTCAGTATCCATTTTTTCCAGCTTACATATGGACTCTGAAGGTATATTTTTGGCATATATAGGGAAGTCAAGCATCATTTTTCCCCCTCACTTGACATACAGTGACATACAGAATCTTTCAAGTCACCACTTTAATTATGGTAAAAACTGAACATAGTTACAGGCCAGAGATTGTGCCAGATATGCACAACTGTGTTTATATCATCTGCAACAACACATATGGCCATCCTTCATGCTAAACTCCATTGAAAACCTTCCATACCCACACCTCTGTTCACTGCTCCTACCATGCTGTTCAAGAAATTACTTTTATATTTACTCTTCACTAATCTCAGATACTTTGGTCACATGCATAAATTAATAAAGCCACATTCGGGGGAATGTACATAACATAAACATTTTTAAAAATTATTCCCAGATTTTTAGCTGAGAGATTGGCAGAATAGTTGTCAAGTAATAATAAAATTTTACAGTTATCATCCAGTTTTGCTTTCCTACAGTAAGCATGAACCACAGATACAAAATGTTTATGAAACTAATCAGAAAATATATTTCTGGTGATACTTGCCTTTTTGTTAAAATAATAGTGAACTGGTAAGAAATTCACTTCTCTCAAACAGTGAGGATGCATGCCATTGTGCACCACAGCAAGTTTACCCCTATGCATACCTGTTGTGTTAGCACATCCCAGAACAATTAATCTGTCCTTGGCATTAATTCCTGTAAAAGGTGTGTCATCGGCTGTAGTCGTTGTCTTTTTGAGGCAATAATGACAAGTTAGTGATGTTTCATCAGCATTATAAACATGTTATGACATCAGATTTTCATCAGCAATAACCCTGGCAAACTCTTCAATGAATGTATCCATTGTTTCATGATCAGCAGATACTTTATCACCATCCATCTTTAAAAATGTAATGGCATGTCTTTTGTTAAATTTCTCTGCAACCAGCCTGTTGAATATTCACAGCTCCCTTCTATTTTCAGCTCATCATGATAGATCTTTGCCTATTACATGATCGGCATATCATTAAGTGTCCTGTATGTGATGCTGATGGATCTACTCTTTTAGTACATGATAGATATCTTCATTCGTTCCTTTATTTTAGTAGTTTTCTATTTTTCATTAACTTCTGTTCATCACTTTCAGCATAGACCTTCAACAATATGTCCTTCTCTTTCTTCAGATCATATATAGTGGTGATTCCAAGACTGTACTCTTCTGTAAGATGCCTCTCACAACACCATCCAGTTTCTCCAACACCTTGACTTTTTATGCTATAGATAAACAGAAATGCTTCCTCTTTTTTTAATCACCGTTACTCCTAGGAATATCTACAGGCCTTTTTGTTATTTTCAACAATATCCTTATAACACAGGGCAGAAAATAAGCAAAAACACACAGTGTATATACGTGTTGGCCCACTGTAAGGCATTGTGGAACCTGTCATGGTGTGCCTGGCCTGTGCACCAGCCAAAGGTGCATGTGCATTTTTTGTGTGTGTGCTTGCATGGGGTAGTCTGGTATGTGCAGAGAAGATATATCACAGCTGAAGGGAGTTGTGAGAGTCTTTCTGCCCTTGGGGATGCTGCATAAATTCTGTATTGAGCACCCCCATTTTGAATAAAATTTGTCACTTAAGTTCAGGTGAGAAATTTTCATTTGTGGCATCAAGTTGGTGCTCAAACACTTCAGGATCTTAGAGCTTTTGGATTTCACATTATCAGATTATGGATTCTCAGCCTATACTATAAATCCATATATTTAGAAGTTATAAGTCAAGGTTAATGTTAAATAAAATGTTTCTTGAAAAATACAATTTATTAATGAGAAAATAGAAAAATATGTGTAAAGTTGAGTCTTTTATGTCAGAAAGAAAACAAAATACCAAAGACAACTGAGTTGGTTGTTTCACAAATTTAAGTATTAAGTTTATAGGCTGGTGATGTTTGAATGGAAAATAAGTAAATAAATGTAATCCATAAAATAATATATAGTTATTCCATTAAAAGTTTACTATGTTGTTATGATCAAGATTTTTATAATTGGCATTCTATTGGCAGGGATAACCAGAAGGATTCAACAGTTATAATTATATTCAATCATATATGCAATCAATATTTCAATTGATTTTGCTTAAACAAAGTAATCTTATTTAAACAAAAGTTAGTGTTGATATAAATGTAAAAGATATTTTCATGTATTTTTTCAAAACAATTGTATTCTTCTCAAAATTTAAATTTCTCTATTCAAATTAAATGCAAAGACAAATTATATTTAATTGATGCTGATATTTAGCTCAAAATTCCTTAAACAACTGACATTTTTTCTTAGTTTGAATATTTTTATTATTTAATATTTTATTATATTTTAAGTTTGCTTCTTTAAAAATATTAATATTTTCATTTCAGCATTCACCATCCATGCAGTTGCTAATGTACTCAATTCTTGTCATGTTTCATACATTTACAACTGGACCTACAAATATAGAGTAGTATGAATTATAAAATATGGCAAAATTATCCTCAGCCGAGCAAAATTGTTTTTAAAAATGTGCCAATTGATGACTAACTCTGGAAAATAAATTAGTACATAAGAAAAACAAATTTAAACAAAGAAAATAGATGCTCTGACATTACTGAGAATGTTGAAAATAAAAGTTTTTATGCAATAATCTTTTGGCACTTATGCTACATAAGAAAAATTAACAAGTTGATGTGTTTTCTCTTCCATAAGCATCTGTCATTGAAATTTACTCTCACTCCAAAACAATGCCTGCTTTCAATAACATAGATAGTGGCATAACATATACATAACATATACCTTTTTTTTTTTTTGGAGACAAAAATCAAGACATGTAGAGTTGTTTCCCTGGAGACCTTACAGATTTCGGTCACTAAAGCCACTGAGGTGTGCTAGGCCACCCTTGATCTCTGGACATTAGTGAAAAGGCACTCATGTGTTCTTAAATACATTTTTTTTATAATGTGCTAAATACTGTTGTTTTGCTTGTGATATGTATACCCTTCAAAGCATGGAGCTCATTACAGCATTCTTTCATGTCCAGGTCTAAAAAGAAAAAAATTGACTGGTGGAAAAAGAAGAGAGCCCCATGCATTCAGCTCATACACTCCTCTCTGACCAAAAGAATTGTATAAAACCAATACCTTGCTTTTTATGTATTTCAGTAAAAAATAAATAAATAAATGTTCTATACAGCATGACAATAAGTAGCTGACAAGGGCCTAAACTGTATAACCAGTTCTATAGCCCATATTGCATGATTTCAGAGAAAGAGCAGTAACGGTGATAAGATCCTCATAATGATCAGAGTAAAGAGTTACTGAAGTAGAATAGTGGAGTGGGTTGTCCCCCTCTAACATGTATTATGGGGCATGACAGGATGATGACTGGCTTCAGAGGTTAATAGTAACTTTTTTTTTTTTTCTCTGAGAAGGGCCTGTTTTCACTTAAAGTCAGCAGGCATGAAAACTATTCAAGAGTAATTTAAGGCTGCAGTGAAGATGATTAATAATGGAAGGGGTATACTAGAAGGAAGGATATCCAATTTAAGATGAAGAAAAGGTACAGGAAACAGGAAAGGAAGAACTATTAGGAAATAATAGAACAGGGCATGTTCTTGAAAGCCAGCAATCGGTAGAGTTGGTGTTTGAACCCAGTATTGGTCTAAAACCCATGTCCCTCACTTTTGCACTGTACAGGACAGTGGGAAAGATACACTTGTGGTTTTATATCAAGAACAAGTGTCATATGGCATATGCTTTCAAGATATAAAAATTATATATAGCAATTATATAGTAAGTGCAGAGTGGGAATAGTAAATATTTAAATAACAACATCATGGTATGTTTTAAAGGAAACTAGACTCTTCCTATTTGTTTAAATGTATTTCCTCTGTACGTTTTTACTGATGCCTATAATTTTAGTGTTATTTAATCCTTTAGTTTAGGGCAATGCTTCTCAAATATTTGTATACTTCACAATCACCTAGGAAATTTGACATTAAAAATCTATCCCTGGACCTTACCTGAAAATTCTATTTCAGAAACATTGATTTAAAAAACGTTCTCTCAAATAATTTTCTATAAAGAAAAATAATTAAAGTGATATTAATACTGTGGAACAAAAGCTAAATAAAGAGAAATAATGAAGGTGGTATTAATACTGTGGAACAATAGCTAAAATTTGGTCCTGGAATGAATGAACTTTTATTAAAAAGATAAGATCAGAAATAGTTCAAGTATGGAAAACTGCCAGGTAAAGTCAGGATGAAATGGTTATGAGTTATGGGGAGTACATTTGGAGGTGCAAGTTAGACCCTAGTAGAGCCAGTCAGAGGATGGTAAATTCACAATTTAGTCATGTGAAGACTAGCTATTCCTCTTCTTTCTGTAAATGATTGCCTTGTTATATGGTGAGATAGCACTTCCTAGCAAATAGAACACATTCTGTATTTTGCCAAACTTTTCTGCAAGGGCTGTGCTACTCCATAGCAAATATGATATTCAACTTAGTCATATGCTTCAAATCTGTGGGAAAGTATGCATTCAGGAGCAATTCATCATGCACATCTGTAACAGTGCTGCAATTTAATATAAGCAGCTTATATTATTGATGAAATTCTTGACTATTAAAAAATTATTTGCTTTAAAAATACATTTTATCATGAAATTCAATCCAGATTTCATTTTACTGTTTTATTTAATGGAGGATTTGTATTTTATTGCAGAGTAAAATGGATAGAAAGAATATAATAACTAGGTTGTGGGTGAGGAAAAAAATCGGCAATACACAAAATCAATGAAAAGCAAGAAGAAAAAAATGTTTATTATTTAATGCCTAACATGATCAGCATTACATCCAATTCCATAGTAAGTAAAAAGAGTGACATTTAATATCATTCAGTGAAGATGACTTTATCAGTTCTGAGCCAAAATGAACAGGAAAATAAACAGTTCTAAAAAGATAAAAGCAAAACAGATGCTGTTGCTGTCAAGATATATACTGTACTAGGTTAGGCTGCTGGCTCCTTGCCCTGCTCCAATGCTAGAGATGCCACAGAAGAAAAACAGTTTTGGATGGATTCAAAGAATCAACATAAAAACCATGAGTACTCCCTGAAGAGGGGAGAGGACAGCCTGAGGTGTAGGAGGGTAAGAAGCCACTGCCAAATGCCTTTTCTGTTTTACACAGTGCTGTTGATGCATTGCCTGCCCTCATCAGTGTGATACAGCAGACCAATTTCTCAAATAAAAGTAGAGATACCATTTGATCCAGCACTATCACTATTGGGTATCTCCCCCAAAAGAAAATAAATCATGACCAAAAAGATACCTGAACTCATATATTAATCATAACACTACTTATAATAGCAAATGTAGAATCAATCCAACTGTCTATCAACAGATGTTTGGATAATAAAAATGTGGTGTGTGTGGGGGTGTGTGTGTGTGTGTGTGTGTGTGTTTACATATACATATCGTGGAATACTGAGTCATAAAAAAGAATAAAATCATGGGTTTTTTTGCAACAACATGGAAGCAACTATAAACCATTATCTTAAGTGTAATAACTTAGTAACTAAAGTCAAACACTGCATGTTCTTGTTCTTATAAGTAGAAACTAAGTAGTGTGAACACATGGACATTGGGAGTAGAATAATAAACACTGGAGACTCAGAACGGTAGACAGAAAGTGAGGGATGAGAAATTATTAAATAAGTACAACATACACCATCCAGGTGATAGTTACACTAAAAGACCAGACTTTAACAGCACACAATATATCTGCGTAACAAAACTGCACTTGTACCCTCTAAAGCTATACATTAAAATTAGACTAAACCCAGAGTTATAGGAGAAAGTGGATAATATCGGGACCACCCCAGAGCATTGCTGGGGAATAAGTGGACTCAACAGAAGCATTTTTAGCAATCACCAGGGGTTTGGTGTAGGTAGGTCCTATTGCTTGCAGCACAGAAAGCCAATCTCTGAGACAATGAGTATTGCCAGGGAAGAAAGGCTGTATTCAGGTGGTGTTAGCTGGAAGATGAGAAATAAGTCTCAAATCCATCTCTTCAACCAACTAAAATTGGGAGTAAAAATAGTGGAGAAGGAAGGTAGCTACATGGGGAAAAACAGAAATTAGGGAGGGGGCAAGAAAGCAATCATGATGGATGAGGGATCTGAGGGATCTGACATCTCATTGTCTGCAGTGATCTGATGAGTTTCAGTCTCTTGATACTATCTTGGAGAACTCCGACTTACTTCTCTGCAAAAAGAACTTAGATAACACAAATTTAAGTTTCAACCTTTAAGACAGGGAGGGCCAATTTTTACGTTTATTCAAAACCCATAAACATCTGTCATATTGGAAAATTGGGCCAGTTTCAGCATGATGTTAAATTGCCCATGAACATCCTGACTTTCTGTCCCTTACACATTAAAAGCAGTGGGTAACTTGAGGAAGGCAAGAAAATGTCTCAGAAGAGAGGGATACCAAGGACAAAGGAATATAGTATTTCCTTTCAGATCAGGTTTATGTATTAAAGAGAAAAAGAGGCAGCAGGAAAGGGAATCAAGAACAGGCTATGGGGACTTAGACTCTCCAATCTGAATTATGAATCCTTAAATCCATATCATTTGAGTCAGAATGATTCTACTTTGTTTACCTGTTTGTATTACCCACAAGGATACTTGATGATCCAAGGAAAAATAAACTGACAGCTAACCAAAAACAAAAAAATAGAAATATAGATATATACACACACATACATGTATATACTCAAACATAGTACATATATGCACATACAATCTGTGTAATATAATGTATATATTATATATTACACACACATGGAATGAGAGCTCACTTCTAATAAGAGATAACACACTGACTTTACATTATCTACTATAACACATTATCTATTATAAGATAACTACTTATAGTAGATAATGGACAGAAAGATTGAGGATTTTTAAAGCATAATATGTATTTTCAAAGAAATGAGATATAAATAAACAGTAAAACTATTATATAAAGTAGATAAAATATTGTTTAAGAAAAATAATAGTTAAGAAAGTATAGCTTAGGAAACTAGGAAAGAAAGTTAAGATATTCTTGCATAAAGCACTGATAAAGAAAGAAATGAAACATAAAAGAAAAAAAGAGATGCAGGAGAGGGAATGATATATTTCATTTTGTCATTTTAAGATTTTTTGAATTTATGGTTTATTTTTGAAGCATATTATTCAGTATATATATTTTTTCACATGTCCTCAGTGTTCACCCATATTATTGCATATTGCTGAATTTCCTTTTTAAAAGAATAAATAGTATTTCATTATGTGTATATTACACATTTGCTTTATCAATTATCTATCAATGGACATTTAGTTTATTTCCTTACCTTGGCTATTAATGAATAGTGCTGCAATGAACAGAGTTTTATTATCTCTTTTATATATCTATGTGTGTGTGTGTGTGTGTATATATATATATGTGTGTATATGTATATATATACACACACACACACATATATATATATACATATATATATTTTGTTGCACTTTAGGTTCTGGGATACATGTGCAGAACATGCAGGATTATTGCATAGGTACATACATGGCAATGTGGTTTGCTGCCTCCATTCCCCCTGTCACCTATATCTGGCATTTCTCCCCATGTTATCTCTCCCCCAACCTCCCTACCCTCACTGTCCCTCCCGTATTTCCCAAAACAGACCCCAGTGTGTGATGCTCCTCTCCCTGTGTCCATGTGTTCTCATTGGTCAACACCTGCCTATGAGTGATAACATGCAGTGTTTGATTTTCTGTTCTTGTGTCAGTTTGCTGAGAATGATGGTTTCCAGATTCATCCATGTCCCTACAAAGGACGCAGACTTATCATTTTTTATGGCTGTATAGTATGCCATGGTGTATATGTGCCACATTTTCCTTGTCCAGTCTATCGTCGCTGGGCATTTGGGTTGGTTCCATATCTTTGCTATTGTAAACAATGCCACAGTGAACATATGTGTGCATGTGTCTTTATAACAGAACAATTTATAATCCTTTGGATATATACCTAGTAATGGGATTGCTGGGTCAAATGGAATTTCTATTTCTAGGTCCTTGAGGAATTGCCACACTGTCTTCCACAATGGTTGAACTAATTTACACTCCCACCAACAGTGTAAAATGTTATTTCTCCACATCCTCTCCAGCATCTGTTGTCTCCAGATTTTTTAATCCTGATTTCCATTCTTTTGAATAAATATCAAGAAGTGGGATTGCTGGATCATGATAATTTTGTATTTAATTTTAATATTTTAAAATTAAAAATAAAACCTGCATATTGTTTTCCATAGCAATTGCAGTTTTGCATTTCCACCAACAGTGTGCACAAGTCTCAAATTCTCTATATCTTCACCAGCATTTGGTATGTTTTGTTTTTGGGAGCACATAGAGAAAGAGATAGGGGGGAGAAAATTCATTCAAAAGGATGATATCAGAGAACTTCCCAAACCTGGAGAAATGTACAAGAAGGTTATAGAACACCAAACAGATTTAATTCAAAGAAGACTACGTCAGAGCATTTAGTAATCAAATTTCCAAAGGTCAAGGATGAAGAAAAGATCCTAAAAATAGCAAGAGAAAAGAAATAAATTACATATAGTGGAGCTCCAATGTGTCTGGAAGCAGAATTTTCAGTGGCAATCTTACAGGTCAGGAGAGACACATGACATATTTAGTGATGAAAGAAAAAATCCTTTACCCTAGAATAGTATGTCCAGCAGAAATATCTTTTAAGCATGAAGGAGAAATGAAGGCCTCCCAGACAAATAAAAGCTGAAAGATTTCATCAAGACCAGACCTGTTCCACAAAAAATGCTAAGGGAGTTCTTTAATGTGAAAGAAAAGGATAATTATGTGCAAGAAGAAATCATCTGAAGGTACAAAACTCACTGGTAATAGTAAGCACACAGGAAAACTTGGAATAGATTAACGCTGTAATTGCAGTGTGTAAACTTGACTTAAGTAGAAAGACTGAATGATAAACCTATCAACAATAACTATAACAACTTTTCAAGACATAGACAATATAATAAAGAACAAAAAGTTAAAAGTGGTGAGACAAAGTGTAGAGGTTTTATTATTTTTCTTTTTGCGTGTTTGTTTATGCAATCAGTGTTAAGTTGTCATCAGGTTAAAACAATGGTTGTAAGATAGTGTTTGCAAGCCTCTTGGCAACCTCATTGAAAAACATACAACAGGTACACAAAAAAAGTCAAGAAAGTAATGCATGCCACCAAAGAAAATCACCTTCACTAAAAGAAGAGAGTAAGGAAGGAAAAATGGAAGAGAGGACCACAAAACAGTCAGAAAACAAATAACAAAATGGGAGGAGTGAATTCCCACTTACCAATAATAGCATCGAATGTAAATGGATTAAGGTCTCCAATAAAAAGCCATAGAATGGCTGAATGCATGAAAAAACAAGACCCAATGAGCTGTTGCACAAAAGAAACGCACCTTACCTATAAAGATACATACAGATTGAAAATAAAAGAATGGAAAAAGATACACTGCCTAACAGTAGAAATGAAAAAGAGCTGGAGCCCCTATGCTTATATCACACACAATAGATTTCAAGACAAAAACTGTAAGAAAAGACAAAGAAGGTCATTATACAATGATAATGGGATCAATTCATCAAGAGGATATAACAATTTAAAATATATATGCACCCAGCCCTGGAGAACCCAGATGTATAAAGCAAATATTATTACAGCTAAAGAGAGAAATAGACCCTCAATACAAAAATAACTGAGACTTCAACACCACAGTTTCAGCATTGGAGAGATTTCCCAGACAGAAAATTGACAAAGAAACATTGACTTAATCTGCACTGCAGAACAGATGGATCTAATATATATTTATAGAGCATTTTATCTAATACCTTCGGAATACACATTTTTCTCTTTAGCACATGAATTATTCTTAAGGATAGACCATATGTTTGATTACAAAAAAAAGTCTTAATGAAAAAATTAAAATAAAATCAAGCATCTTTGCTGACTGCAATGGAATAAAACTACAAATCAATAACAAGAAGAATAATGAAAACTATACAAATACATGGAAATTTAACAATATGCTCTTGAATGACCAATGGGTCAATGACAAAACTAAGAGGGAAACTGAAAATGTTTTTGAAATAAATGATAATGGAAACACAACACACCAAAACCTCTGGGACATAGCAAAAGCAGTATTAAGAGGCAAATTTTTAGCTATAAGTGCCTACATCAAAAAGGAAGAAAAACTTCAAATAAATAACCTAATGATGCAACTTAAAGAACTAGAAAATCTAGAGTAAATCAACTCCAAAATTAGTAGAAGAAAATAAATTGTAAAAATCACAGTAGAAATAAATTAGTTTGAAGTGAAGACAACAATACAAAATAGTAGTGAAACAATAAGTTGATTTTTTGAAAAATAAACAAAATTAACAAACCTTTAGCCAGACTAAGAAAAAATAAAAAAAGATCCAAATAAAATCATAGATAAAAAATAAATATTAAAATTGATAGCACAGAAATTTAGAGGATTATTAGTGGCTGCTATGAGCAACCATATGCCAATAAACTGGAAAACCTAGAAAAAATGGATAAATTCCTGGACACATATACACTACCAAGATTGAACCATGAAGAAAACTGAAAAAAAAAACAATAACAAGTAATGAGATAGAAGCCATAATAAAAAGTCTCCCAATAAAGAAAATACCAGGACCTGATTGATGGCTTCACTGGTGAATTCTACCAAATATTTAAGGAACTAATACCAATTCTACTTACCCTGTTCAAAAAATAGAGAAAATAATATTTCCAAACCCATTCTACAAGGCCAGTATTACCCTGATACCAAAACCAGAAAGAGACATTTAAAAAAGAAAACTACAGGCCAATATCTCTGATGGATATTGTTGTAAAAATTCTCAACAAAATACCAGCAAACCAAATTCAACAATAAATTAAAGACCATGCATCCTGACCAAGTGGGATTTATCCCAGGGATGCAAGGATATTTTAACAACAAAAGTCAACCAATATGATACATCATGTCAACAGAATGAAGGACAAAAAACATATGACCATTTCAATTGATGCTAAAAAAGCATTTGATAAAGTTCAACTTTCCTTCATGATAAAGGAAACCTGGGAATAGAAGGAACATACCTCAACATAATAAAATCCATATATAACAGACCAACAGCTAGTAATCTACTGAATGGGGGAAAAACTGAAAGCCTTTCTGCTTGGCTCTGGAATATGGCAAGGCTGCCCACTTTCATCACTGCTATTCAACATAGTAATGGAAGCCCTAGCTAGAGCAATTAAACAAGAGAAAGATACATCAAAATTGGCAAGGAAGAAGTTAAATTATTCTTGTTTGTTGATAATATGATCTTATATTTTGAAAAACCTAAAGACTCCCCACACAAAAATTAGAACTGATAAATTCAGAAAATTTGCAGAATGCAAAAGCAACATAGAAAAAGCAATAGCATTGCTATATACCAACAGTGAACAACCTGAAAAATAAGTCAAACAGTAATCCCACTTACAATAGTGACAAATAAAATTAAATACCCAAGAGGTTAACTTAGCCAATAAGTGAAAGATCTCTGTAATGAAAACTATAAAACAGTGGTGAAAGAATTTGAAGGACACCAAAAACTGGAAAGATATTCCATGTACATGGATTAGAAGAGTCAATATTGTTAAAATGTCCGTAGTACCCAAAGCCATCTACAGATTCATTGCAATCCTATCAAAATACCAATGACAATATTCACAGAAATAGAAAAAGCAATTCAAAAATGTACTTGGAACCACAAAAGACCTAGAATAGCCAAATTCATTATCATTTTGTATTGTTTTCTTCTTTTCAAACTCATTTATGTCTACTCTGATTTTTACAATTTATTCTTTATTTTCCTGAACAAAAGTAACAAAACTGTATGAATCACATAACCTGACTTCAAATTATACTACAGAGCTATAGTAAAACAGCATGACTCTATGGCATAAAAACAGACACATATATCAATGGAACAGGAGACAAAACCCAGGGACAAATTTACACACATACAGTCAACTCATTTTCAATAAAGATGCCACAAATATAGGCTGAGCAAAAGACAGTCTCTTCAATAAATGATGCTGGTAAAACTGGATATCTATATGGGAAAGAATGAAATGAGACCTCTATATCTCACCATATACAAGAATAAAATCAAAATTCATTAAAGACTTAAATATAAGACTTCAGTATTAAAATGCTACAGGAGGATACTGGGGGAACTCTCCAGGACATTGGTCTGGGCAAAAATTTCTTGAGTGATACCACTAAAAACAGGCAAACAAAATTAAAATGAACAAATAGGATAATACCAAGTTAGAAAGCTCTGCACAGTAAAGGAAACAATCAACAAAGTGAAGAAACAACCCACAGGATGGGAGAAAATATTTACAAAATACCAATCTGAGAAGAGATTAATAACCAGAATATATAAGGTGCTCAAACAAGTCTGTAGAAAGAATAATTTGATTTTTAAAATGGGCAAAAGATTTGAACAGACAGAATAAGACATAAAAATGACAAACAGGTATATGACAAGGGGCTCAAAAGTATTGATCATCAGAGAATTGCAAATCAAAACTACAATGAGATATCATCTCACCCTAGTTAAAATGACTTTTATTCAAAAGACAGGCAATAACAAATGCTGGCAAGGATCTGAAGAAAAGGCAACTCTCATACAGTGTTGGTCAGAAGGTAAATTAGCACAACCACTATGGAAAACAGTTTGGATGTTTCTCAAAAAACTAAAAATAGATCTATCATATGATCTAATAATCCCACTGCCAGATATATATCCAAAAAAAAGGAAATTAGTATGTTGAAGAGATATCTGCACTCCAATGTTTGTTGCAGCACTGTTCACAATAGCCAAGATTTGGAAGCAACCTAAGTGTTCATTAACAGATGAGTAAATGTTAAAGATGTGGTACTCACACACAATGGAATACCACTCGGCCATAAAAAAGAATGAGATCCTGCCATTTGCAACTACATGAATAGAACTGGAGGTTATTATACAAAGAGAAATAAGCCAGGCACAGAAAGACAAATATTGCATGTTCCCACTTATTTGTGGGATCTAAAAACCAAAATAATTGAATTCATAGAAATAGAGAGCAGAAAAAAATGGCTAGCAGAGGCTGGGAAGTGTAGTAGGAGGTGGGGGTAGTAAGGAGTCGGGGGATAGTTCATGGGTACAAAAAAATTAGAAAGAATGAATAAGATCCAGTATTTGATAGGACAACAGAGTGACTATAGTCAAAATAATTCAATTGTACATTTTAAAATAACTAAAAGTTATTTTAATATGGAATACTGGGCAATATAAACACTCTGGAAGTGGGATCAACCAACTAAATATAATTGCATTATACTCTTTTGCTTATAACACAAGGGATAATTGCTTGAGGGAATGGATACCCTACTTCATGGTGTGATTATTACATATTGCATACTTATATCAAAATATATCACATATCCCATAAATATATACTGTAGTGTGTACTCACAAAAATTAAAAATTAACAAAACTTAACCAATATAAAAAATAGACATATGGAAAGTTAGCTTGTGATAGAGCTAATGGGGAAAATAAAACTATCTATAGACTAGGTGCGGTGGCTCATGCCTGTAATCCCAGCACTTTGAGAGGCTGAGGCAGATGGATCACCTGAGGTCAGGAGTTCGAGACCAACCTGACCCACATGGAGAAACCCCATCTCTACTAAAAATACAATATTAGCCCGCCTTCATGGCTAGTTTTGTATTTCAAGTGATTCTCCTGCCTCAGCCTTCCAGCTACTTGGGAGGCTGAGGCAGGAGAATCACATGAAACCGGCGGGAGGCAGAGGTTGTGGTGAACTGAGATCACACCACTGCACTCCAGCCTGGGCAACAAGAGCAAAACTCCTTCTCAATAAGAATAAAAACAAAAAACCATTTATAAATTGTAAGATAATAATAAAACCAAAAAGTGAGCTAAAAGTGGTTTTAGGTGAGTCTGCCTCAAAATTTTACCTAATTTTCTATATAAAAAATAAAAATGTAAAATAAGAAATAGACACATGTAGTCATCAAATTTTAAAAAATTGCATTTGTATATATGAGCAATAAACAATCTGAAAATGAAATTACAAAAACAATTACATTTACATAGCCATTTAAAAGAATAAAATATTTAGAAATTAATTTAACTAAAGTAAAGTAAGTTATACAACAAAAATACAAAATATTGCTGAAATAAATTAAGGAACATATAAATAAATGAGAACATCTCTGATGTTTATAGATTGGAGACGTCACAATGTTAAGCTGTCAATATTACACAAAGCAATCTAGAGTCAATGCAATTTCTATCAAAATTTCAATTACTTTTTTTGTAGAAATAGAAATACCCACTCTAATGAATTCAACAATCTCGAAAAAAAATCTGATGACTCACACTTCCTAATTTTAAAACTTACTACAAAGCTACAGGAATCCAAAAAACATGGTGCTAGTATAAAGACAGACACATAAACCAATATAATATAATAGACGGCCCAGAATTGAAGCTTCACATACATAGTCATATTATTTTTGACAAGTTGCCAATATCATTCAATGGCAAAATAACACTGTTTTCAAGAAGTAGTGCTGGGAAAACTGGATATCCACATGCAAGAGAATGAAGTTGGATTGTTACCTAACAGAATATACAAACATTAATTCAAAATGGACCTGAGATCTAAATGTAAAATTTAGATCTATAAAATTCCCATAAAACAAAATCTTCACAACGTGACTAAAACTTGAGGACATTATTCTAAGTGAAATGAACCAGTCACAAAAAGACAAATGCCATAGAATTTCACTTATGTGAGATAATTGGAGTAGTCAAAATCATAGAGACATAAAGTAGAATGGCAGTAACAAGGACTAGGGAAAGGGGTGAGTAAGGACATATTGTTTAATGGGTATAGAGTTTCACTTTTACAAGATGAAAAGTTATAAAGAGGTATGTTTATGATGCTTGTTGCATGACATTATGAATATATTTAATACTAAGCTATACACAAAAAAATGGTTAAGATATTAAAAGTGTAGTTACTAATGGAAATAACAGTCAATTAATGGGTTATAATTATTTAGAAAAACATATAATATTCAACATTATAAACATATAATAATGGGGTCTCAAAATGTTTAAAGTAAGATGTGTAAAAATTACCAGGACAAATAGATTAATCAACATACACATGAGTGTTTAAACACGAGTTTTACTGAAAATAATGTATCAAACTGAAATAGAACAAAGTTACAAACGCTTTGGGAAATAGAATTAATTACTTTTTAGTGACAGAAAATGTTTACAATATTTCCTACAACTTGCAGAGAATATACTTTACTTCAAGAACAATGGAAAATGTAGAATATTGATAATACACTAGGACCAAAAGTAAATCACTAAATCCCAAAGACTCAACTGCATGCAGCCATGCTAGAATGCTTTGTGACGTATTGGACTATGTCTGTCCCCTATGATTTACTTATTCCACTTCTGAGTATTCTTGCAGAGGTGTGTAAAAAAAATCCAAAAAATTAACCATGATGTTTTTGGAATAAAAATTGTTGGAAGCAGCCTGGGGATTTTTTGTTTAGTTTAGTTTAGTTTTGTTTTGTTTAGTAAATCAGAGAATAGAAGATAAATATTCATTTGCACACGGAAGAACGTAAAGCACAAATAAGAAGTAACAACTTAAATGCCTCAGGAGCAATTTGAATAAATGACAGGAAGAGTGCTAATTGAAAAAAATAAATAAAAATAATAAACTGCCATTTATTTAAAAATTTAAAAAATAGGAAACACCTGATACGTAACATATTAACCTTTTATGCCTGAGGTTGCAATATTTTTTACTTTTTGCAATCAGACATTGGCGATGGCCTTGAGCAGTAGGATATAAATAACTCCCATATGCTTAGTGTTCCAATAATGGAACACTAGGCATAAATGTGTTATTAAGGACTTTTATCAACCACATTGGAGTAATTGACCAGTGTATCATGGAAATGGAAATAGTGATTTGACACAGTATAAGAAAATACAATAAACAAACTGGAATGTTAACACTGAGTGATGGTAGCAATGTATTGTCAATGAAATCATAGATCATTCAGCTCTCTTAGCTTAAAGTCAATTTATTTCTTTCCATCCTTCATCTGCAGAGAGATTTTTCATTTCAGCTCTGAAATACTGAGCAATATAAACACTATGATAGTGGGATCAACCAGTCTGACGTAGACTTGATGTGATTAAGAAAAGTGTTAAACATTTTGGAAGAGCTGTGACAAACAAAATACTGTTGTAATATTTTAATAGGTATAGTAAATCAAGTTGAAAGGGAGATTAGTAAGGTATAGGATAAGTGTATTTGCTGTAGTGATCTTAACTCCAAATTGGATCATATTTCCTTTTTTATGGTAGATTACTTCAATGCATGCATATCCAAATATGTTTCACATAGATATAATTATCTTCTTCTTTACTCTTGTCATTTAGTGCTAATGTCTTATTTGCCAATGTTTCAGTCGCTTTCATCATTTGGCACTACACTGGCTGCTGCAGTAATGGACTTTTATTCCTTCTTTTGTGCCATTCAACAGAAAGAAAATCACTTTTTTTAATAAAAAAGGAAGCAAAAATATAATAAAATACGTGCTTTTATTTTTCTCCCCAGAAACAGGGAGTGAATTAGTTTATGTGAGACTTCATAAGGATCTGTGGTAGGGGACACAAAAGTAATTAATGTAATTAAATGTATGTCAAGTGCGTAAGTATGGTAGGTGGTATATAACCTTGATAATCAATTTTTATACCAGGAATATCATCATAACTGGTATATGCTGGAAATGCTGAATGTCTGCCGCTGTTCCAGTCCTACTAGACTGACAATCTTCATTTTCAAAATACCTTCTGGTTAATCATGTAAATGTTAATTTTTGTGAATTACTGGCATATAAGACAATCTGCACACATGGGGGCTATGGTAAATAGGAGAAAGCACAATCCATTTATGGCTAACAACTTCAGTTGTTTTGGTCCAGGATTTTACATATTTTATAGCTTTAAAGAGAAACCTGTAATGTAACTTTTAATACAAAATTTCCAGTATTTGTGAGAATCAATCATGATAATTAACAAAAATTGAAATAGTCTCTGTTATTCAAAACAGATCAATTCATTATATTCTAGAGGCAAAAAGTTTTTATATTCTCCTTTAGGTATTTCACATTTTGCCTAATTCTGAAGAGATGGTGACAGTCCCCCCTGAGTCATGGCTTATGGCTCCTTTAGGCCAGGAGGGAGAGTGACAAATAAGGATGCTTCTATTATTGCAACCAAGATGCAGAAATTAGGTAACAAAGATGCTTAGGAGTTCAGGCTTTAAATTCACGTAGCTTTAGTTTGAGTCCTTGCTTCAACAATTCTAAGGTGCATAGCTTTGGGCAAGTTATTGATTTAATTTTTCTGCTTGTCCCATTAGCAAAATGAGGCAAGTAATTTCTGCAGTTTAGGGTTGCTGGGAGGATTAAATGAGACAATGCAAGTGAAGAGCTTACCACAATGTCCAGCTTGGAATAGACTAACAGTATCACTGTTACCATGATCTAATGCAGTGACTCCTAACCCTTTCCACACATCAGAATCACCTGGGGTGCAATTAGAAATATACCAATCTCTGAGCCCCAAACAGTTATATCAGACTCTCCAGGGGTGAGATGTGGGCTTGAGGATTTAAAAATATAGGAGTTTTTAATGTGCAATCAGATATAAATACCACTTATGTTAATGGAATGGTGCATATAGGTAAAAAGTTGATTTATGACTAGAAAGGAAGGGAATTCCATGAGCCTTTAGCTGCTTTGCCTGCCTCTACAATACCATTTTAAAATGCCATGCATATGAGGCTTATTATCTTTTTTTTTTTCATTTTTATTGAGGTTTCTTCAAATGAAAAATATTTCTATTTATTTTCTCCTATGGCTCAGATACTCTCCCAATTCATACATAGAGCTTGCTTATTGGTTCCTTAAATTAGAAATCACAGGATTATGAAAGTATGACATTACTCCTTGTAGTTCTTACTCTTTATGGAAGGCAATGTATAGGAGTAACAAATCTTCTTCACACTCAAATACTGTTTCAAGCATGAAATAATTAGGTTCTGTTTGTTTATCTCAATTGAGCTTGTACTTGATCCTTTGTCCTAAGTCAGTTTTGTCACTGGATATTTGCATGGTTTATTCAAACCTACCAGTTACTTACTCTTTCAAACAATTCTCAGAGTTAACTTTAAAAAATTATAAATCACCTTAATAATGATTTTTTTTAATTGTAAGGTCTTCTAGAAATGGAAAAAAAATGCATAAAATGTGTGTTTTTTTTAAAAAAGCTGAAGCATAGCTCATAACAGCATTACTTTAAGAATACATTGTAATTATTCAATAAAAATAAGGAATTCTGTGTAATACTCAATAATACATTCTATTTGGCTGATTGAAAGAAGTTAAGACAGACTGAAAATGAAATTTTAGGAACTGTTAGAATGATGGGAGATAAACAAATATTCAAAGAATAATATGCCATGAGGAGCTAGCTTTTCTAGATGATTATCAATACCATTTAGGTACAGACAAGTAGAACCACACGGAGAAAAAATCAGTGGGGCCATATTGGACTTAGATACTTTTTGTGCTCAAAACTTTTCCTGCCATGTTGTTTTTTATGTGACCAAAATATATGATTAAATAACAACTTTTAAGAAAGAATTTTTTTCTCTTCCTGGAGTTCAAAACCATTAAAATATCTGACCATCATTACTCACATGCTAATTAGAGGAAACTGAAAAAAAATCTAAGCAACACATGGACAGAAGCAATGAATCATGTTAACCACAAACCCCAAAATGCCCAAGACTTTGATGAAATTCCCAGGTAAATATAATGAGCAACATTTCCCTTCGTTTGACTTTCCTTTTTCTTCACAAGAGAACTTATTTTCATATCACTTGTTTTCTTTGTTAAGAACAATTTGCAATTTCTTAGCATATTTGGTAGCATTTATTTTTTTCTTGATGTATTTCATTCATATCAAATAGCATAGCACTTTATTTTTACTTGTGGGATTACACAAAATGAGAGCTCAAAGCACTAATTATTTTGTTCAGGTTACATCAAAATACATTGGGTTTCATTGATATGATTGCCAATATTGAAAAAATTTTAGTTGTTCTTTACTTGATTCTGACTCCTTTCTTCCACTCACTCTGTTTAAGCACTTGACAAATTTTTCTTCCTTCCTTCCTTCCTTCCTCCCTTTCTTCCTTCCTTCCTTCCTGCCTCCCTCCTTCCCTCTCTCTCCTCCCATTTTCCTCCTTCCCTTTCTTCCCTCCCCTCCTTCCTCTCTTTCTTTCTTCCATTTATGATTTATTAAGCTTAACTCCAAAAACTTTTGACCCATTGTAGAACATTGATTTGCTAACTCTGTTCTATCCTTTAGACTTTCTTTTTATACCTATACCTATAATTATTTGAGACACAGCAGTAAATACAGCTCCTTACTCCAATTATTGATTCCAATATTCTAGTTTTGAATAAAATAACGGTTTCTATCTATCCAATTCTTCTAATAGAGAGTAAGGTAAAAATTAATAGATGAGTAAGTTAAATTCTATTAAGTAAGCAGATCTTTATAGTGTCCCTATTCCTTCAACCTTCTTCATGTATGTGTCTAAAAGGAAATTTGGGAGCTCATGTTGTCAGAAAAAAGAATAATATTTGAGTTCAGGAATTAAACATATTTTTCCAATTCATATCTGTGAACTATAGAGCAAATTTGAGTTTAATTTATTGGTACTTTTTATTTCTGAGGACTGAGGCTGAACAAGAACAATGTTGTCTCCTACCTCTAAGTTTCACTTAAACCCTTTATGAGTGTGGGTGATATAAATGATTCTGAATCACAAGTCTGATCAGACCTATTCCCTGCTCAGTCATCTTCAGTGATTTTCATTGCCTCTCAGACAGGGCATGCACTCTTCAGCTGGCATTCAGAGATCTCTAATATTATTTTCAAATATTTCTCATTACAGTCACCACATGTATTGACTCCATAAGTCTTCCATATATACTATATTCTCCAGACTTCTCCTCATCTCCACATACACCCTGTCTTTACCCAAGATATTCTTTCAGCCTGAGGTTTAACTACTTAAGTTGAGACTTTAGACCATCCCCTCCCTGCTTAAATGCCAATATTTTCATGAACCATTTCCTAATGCCATCAAATGAAGGTAATTTTCCTTCTTCTGAACTCCCCCAGAAGTTTTGGAATTCGTTCTTTTAATTTACCATGTTCTTAATAGCATTATCTTTCTAACCATCTGATTAATTTTATTCATCTAGCCTCTCTATATTTTTATTTTTATGAAGATAATGCTCACTCAGAGTTTTAAAAACTCAAATAAGATGAAAGAAAATCTTGTAATAAAACAGCAGTTCTTAACATGGTCCTCATCTAACCACTAATTCTGTTGCCCAGATGAAGTAATGTTTAAGTTTTTTAGCTATTTGTATATTTAAATAATTTGATAACACTACATTTTCTTATGTTGCACATTTTAGACATTATCATTTTTCTATGTTATAAATTTTGAGGGTCATATTTCGGACACTACCATTATTGTTTTTATTATTTCAGTAGCTCTTACCAAAAATTTATTCTGTTAGTTAAATTAATGGCAGTCCGTTTAATAAACCACCACATTATATTAAAATCACATAATACAGGCATATAGTTTGGTTAGTTGTCCCCTCCAAATCCCATATTGAAAAGTGATCTCCAGTGTTGACATGGGACCTAGTGGGAGGTGTTTTGATCATGGGGGAGGATCCTCACGAATGGGTGGGCACTTTCTCCATGGTAATGAGTGAGTTCTCTCTCTTAGTTCATGCGAGAGCTGGTGGTTTAAAGGATACTGGCACTTCCTCCTTCTTCTTCTCTTGCTCCTTCTCTCACCATATGATTCGCTGGCTACTCTTCTTCCACCATGATTTTTAGATTTCTGAGGCCTTGCCAGAAGGTAAACAGATGTGAGTGTCATGCTTGTACACCTTGCAAAACCGTGAGCCAAATAAACCTCTTTTCTTTATAAATTACCCAGCCTCAGCATTCTTTTATAGCAATGCAAAATGGATTAATATAATATCACATGGGTGATATTTCTAGTCAGGGTGTAGAACATGACAGTGACCCATTACTCTCACAATAACAATTAGGAGGGTGAATGCATAAAGTATCCAAATGATATTTTGTAAAAGACAATGGAGAACTCTGTATGATTTGAAGAATAAATGATAAGAAAATGCCCTTCTTAAGTAAGAGGAGTTATTTTATTTTATTTTATCTTATTTTATTTAACTTTTGGAGATAGAGTCTCACTCTATCACCCAAACTAGAGTACAGTGGTGTGATTTTGGCTCACTGCGACTTCTGACTCCTGGGTTCAAGATATTTTTTTCCTCAGCCTCTCATGTAACTGGGATTACAGGCATACACCACCAAGCCAAGCTAATTTTTGTATTTTAGTAGAGATGAAATTTTGCCATGTTGGCCAGGCTGGTCTTGAACTTCTGACCTAAAGGGATCTACCCACCCCAGCCTCCCAAAGTGTTGGGATTACAGGCATGAGCCACTATGCCCTGCCAAGAGGAGCTATGCAGTCACATTTCTTCCTGGATAAAAACCAAGTCTAAGCTTTAGTGAAGAATCAAGCTTGTAATACGGAAAGAGACTCTGCTAGAAGGAAGAGACACAACCAAAGCCTTTACTTCTCATACAGGCTAGTGCAAAGGATTAAAATCTGGAGGAGCCCCATATATATGGTGAACATTTTTTGGATGACTTTTCTCCTCTAAGGTGGTGTTTTTTAGTAACGGGTTGGTGCATGAGGCCAGTGGCTGCACTAGAAGGTAGAGTGAGGCTTCTGTAATCTTGTGGTGCTTAAATTCCAAGGTCCTTCTGGATGTAGTAACCTGTAATCAGAGAGGAATTAAACATAACCCAATTTACAACCCAGTCTCAAATTAGTTTAATTCATGATTGAATCAAAACAATCAGATCTTCACCCTATCTGCCACACAGAAAAACGAAACAAACAAACAAACAAACAACTTTTCTTTCTGGAGGAGAAAAAAAAATCTGTCAACTTTATTATCCAGAGTTATTTTAAATATATAAAATCATAAAATATGCAAAGAAGCAGAAAGAAAACCACAATGAATAAGAAGTGAACCTTCAATAGTCACACAATATTGAAACTGCCAGACACAGACTTTAAAATAATTATTAATATATATTAAAGAAAATGACATGAAATATGAGCAAGATAAATAAAAAGACTAAAATTAACTCCAGATGGATTAAAGACTTAAACATAAGACCTAACACCATAAAAACCTTAGAAGAAAATCTAGGCAAAACCATTCAGGACATAGGCATAGGCAAGGACTTCATGACCAAAACACCAAAAGCAGTGGCAACAAAAGCCAAAATAGACAAATGGGACCTAATCAAACTCCACAGCTTCTGCACAGCAAAAGAAACAGTCATTAGACTGAATCGGCAACCAACAGAATGGGAAAAAATTTTTGCAGTCTACCCATCTGACAAAGGGCTGATATCCAGAATCTACAAAGAACTAAAACAGATTTACAAGAAAAAAAAAAGCCCATTCAAAAGTGGGCAAAGGATATGAACAGACACTTTACAAAAGAAGGCATACATGAAGCCAACAAACATATGAAAAAATGCTCATCATCACTGGTCATTAGAGAAATGCAAATCAAAACTACATTGAGATACCATCTCACGCCAGTTAGAATGGCGATCATTAAAAAATCTGGAGACAACAGATGCTGGAGAGGATGTGGAGAAATAGGAACATTTTACACTGTTGGTGGGAGTGTAAATTAGTTCAACCATTGTGAAAGACAGTGTGGGGGATTCCTCAAGGACCTAGAAATAGAAATTCCATTTGACCCAGCAATCCCATTAGTGGGTATATATCCAAAGGATTATAAATTGTTCTACTATAAAGACACATGCACATGAATGTTCATTGCAGCACAGTTTACAATAGCAAAGACTTGGAACCAACCCAAATGCCCATCGATGATAGACTGGACAGGGAAAATGTGGCACATATATGCCATGGAATATTATGCAGCCATCAAAAACGCTGCGTTCGTGTCCTTTGTAGGAATATGGATGAACCTGGAAACCATTATTCTCAGCAAACTGACACAAGAACAGAAAATCAAACACCACATATTCTCACTCATAGGTGGGTGTTGAACAATGAGAACACATGGACACAGGGAGGGGAGCATCACACACTGGGGTCTGTCAGGGGAAAAAGGAGAGGGACAGCGGTGGGTGGGGAGTTGGGGGAGAGATAGCATGGGGAGAAATGCCAGATATAGGTGATGGGGAGGAAGGCAGCAAATCACACTGCCATGTGTGTATCTATGCAACAATCTTGCATGTTCTTCACATGTACCCCAAAACCTAAAATGCAATAAAAATATATATATATATATAAGACAAAGAATGTCAATAGAGAAACAATCTATAGGTATTCCTGAAAAAGAGGCTGCTTTGCTTCAAGGGATGATTCATGAACTTAGGTTCTTTCTATTTTATGACTTTGTTGTTCTTTCAAGATCTCTGGAAAAGAAAAATATTGAAGGTCATATGGACTATTATTATTATGTGATGATAATGATTATATTGAATCTTCAAACTGAAGAAGAATATCCTTTGTTTCTGGTATTCATTCTTATATTTCTGTGTTCTTTGTAATTTTTTAATGTAATACTGTAGCATGGAAAGTTTTCTACTGTTCCGTCTCCTTTATCCCACCTACAGGGAGACATTATAAGGCATCTAAACCTTCCACTGAATTTAAATTTTTTAAATTTTGTTTTAAATTTCTAAATATGCTTCTCTGATTCTTTATGTTCTCTGAATATTTTAATATTCTTTCTTAGATGTGATGTGTCTCCTTGTCTCTTTTAGGGTATTAAATATGTATTTTAAAATATTCTATCTGCTTGCATTTTCTGTGTTCCAATAGAGTTCCATCTTTTCTTTGGTTTGTTGTGTTTTCTGTCTTTTGTTTTGGAGTCTTCCCTTAAATATTGGATGATGATTGGTTTTCATATTTAAGAGTGAGTCACTAAAATGTTGATTGGAGGCTTTGTGTATATGCATATGTTTTACCAAATAGTCAGCATCACTGCAGATGGTTATGCTGAGTAGGAAAAGTCTCCATATGACTCATTTTCTAGTACCTCTGGATACTGGTACTTTTCAACCCATGCAGAGAAGACTGAGGCCCTCACTCATTCAGTATGATGACCTCCATCTGATGATCTTATTTGCTATTCCAGTCCTCTTCCTGACTTCTGTCTGAGCACCAAGCTCAGTTCTCTCTTTCAGTTTCCTTAGATAAGACAGCAACTCCTTCACTCCACCATATTAGTTACCACTCCTCCAGCTAATTTTTATTTTTCAAAACTCTTGCTATCTCCAACTGTTGCTGTCATCTTGCCCTTGTTCCACTCAGCCTCTATTTGTTTACATCGTTTTACTGGGATAGTAAAAACAGGAGAAACTAAGCATTTCTAGTCAACTCAGCATGATTAAGAGCAAGTTTATTGCATTTATATTACTTTCTTTTAAATAGAATTACATTCTAATAGGCATCTCTTAAGGTGGTGTCTGAGTCTCAATTCTCATTTATTATTAATTAAATTCCCACAGAGGTGCTTCACAGTATGTGATTGCTATTTCTCAGGCACACACATATATATAAGTAGGAATAATAGTCAAAATAATTTAATGACTAGAAAGGTGTAAGCACAAAGCAAACAGAATAAATGCAAGACTGATCAGAAGAGATACACTGCACTGGAGCATGCTGGCTAAACATTAGAGGTATGTGTGTGTGCGTGTACACATGTGTGCCTAATAAATTTACAGATACGATAGAAATGGTGCCAGGTTTTCATTTGTTAGAGAGGTATCCCTCTCCACAGAATTTTAAATCCATTTTTTAAGATAGGGCAATTTACTGTGAGTTCTTAGATGCTAACTCTTATGTTGCCACCAATTTGTTTTCAGTTAGCTAACAAAATGGACCTTGGACTCCCTAACTAATCTCTTGTCCTTGAAAGAAAATATTATTTGGTTTAGGGGTAATGCAATTAAACTATATTGAAGTAAAGATCATTTAATTTTTTAATAGCCTGCAGACATAGAACCCCTTTTTAGAAAATATCTTTTAGGAGAAGGGATCCAAGATGGCCGAATCTTGGATCTGCTGTGGAGTGCAGGTCCCAGCCAGAACAACACAGAGGGTGAGTGATCAGCCGGCACAGTGGGTCTCCACACAAAAAAGCATACGAAACTGGGCGACCATTTCAACTGGCACCTGGAACACCTGGGAGACAGAGCTATCTATTCAACTGAAAAAAGGGGGCTGAAACAGGGAGCCAAGTGATTTGGCTTGGTAGGTCCCACCCCCCACAAAGTCCAGCAATCTGAAACGCTCTGGACTGAGAGTTTCACAGCAAGTGCAACTGGACCCGGGATGGTCCAACTCTGTCGGGGGAAGGGAGTTCACCATTACTGAGGCAGTCCACCACTACCAAGGCAGTCCGCCACTACCGAGCCAATCTGCCATTACTGAGGCAGGCTGCCATTACCGAGGCAGTTCTAACTATACCTCTGTAAACAAAACCACAAGGAAGTTCACATAGCAGCTGGGCAGAGCCCAGGGTAGCTCAGCAATGCCTCTGCTGGCAGACTGTAACTAGGCTATCTCCTTGCTGTGCAGGGCATCTCTAAAAAGACAGCAGCACATTAAGAACTTATAAATAAAGCTCCACCTTCTCAGGACAGAGCACCTGGGTGAAAAGGTGGTTATGAGTTCCGCTGCAGCAGACTTAAATGTACCAGCCCAGCAGCTCTGAATGCAACAATGGAGCTCCCAGCACAACACTTGAGCTCCTATAAGGGACAGACTGTCTCCTCAAGCAACTCCCTGACCCCGTATATCCAAAGAGATACCTCATAAAGGAGAGGTCAGGCTGACATCTGGCGGGTACCCTTCTGGGACAAAGATAACAAAAGAAGAAACTGGCAGCAACCCTTACTGTTCTGCAGCTGCCGCAGGTGATCCTCAGGCAAGCAGGGTCTGGAATGGACCTCCAGCAGTCCTACAGCAGAGGGGACTGACTTTTAGAAGGAAAACTAAAAAACAGAAAAAAAGTAACTTCAACATCAACAAAAAGGACATCCACTCAGAGACCCCATCTGAAAGTCACCAACTACAAAGCCCACAGGTAGATAAATCCATGAAGATGGGAAGAAACCAGTGCAAAAAGGATGAAAACACCCAAAACCAGAACACCTCTCCTCCTCCAAGGGATCACAACTCCTCACCAGCAAGGGAACAAAGCTGGATGGAGAATGAGTCTGATGAATTGACGGAAACAGGCTTCAGAATGTGGGTAACAACAAACTTCTTTGATCTAAAAGAACATGTCCTAACCCAATGCAAAGAAACTAAGAACCTTGAAAAAAGATTTGACAAAATGCTTATCAGAATAAACAGCTTAGAGAAGAATATAAATGACCTGATGGAGTTGAAAAACACAACACGAGAATTTCACGAAGTACACACAAGATTCAATAGCCAAATGGACCAAGCAGAAGAAAGGATATCAGAAGTCGAAGATCAACTCAATGAAATAAAATGAGAAAGCAAGACTAGAGAAAAAAGAGTGAAAAGAAATGAGTAAAGCCTCCAAGAAATATGGGGTTATGTGAAAAGACCTAATCTACATTTGAAAGGTGTACGTGAATGTGGCAGAGACAATGAATCCAAGCTGTAAAACACTCTTCAGGATATTATCCAGGAGAACTTCCCCAACCTAGCAAGAGAGGCCAACATTAAAATTCAGGAAATACAGAGAACGCCACAGAGATATTCCTCAAGAAGAGCAACCTGAAGGCACGTAATCATCAGATTCATCAGGGTTGAAATGAAGGAAAAAATGCTAAGTCCAGGCAGAGAGAAAGGTCAGAAACCCCACAAGCCAGAAGAGAGTGGGGGCCAATATTTAACATCCTTAAAGAAAAGAACTTTCAACCTAGAATTTCATATTCAGCCAAACTAAGCTTCATAAGCAAAGGAGAAATAAAATCCTTTATGAAAAAGCAATTGCTGAGAGATTTCATCACCACTAGGCCTGCCATACAAGAGCTCCTGAAATAAGCACTAAACATAGAAAGGAACACTCCAAAAATGTACCAAATGTTAAATACCATCAACACAATGAAGAAACTGCATCAACTAATGGGTAAAACAACTAGCTAGCATCAAAATGGCAGGACCAAATTCACATATAAGGAGGTAGAGACACACACAAAAAACTCAAAAGCTAGCAAAGACAAGAAATAACTAAGATCAGAGCAGAACTGAAGGAGGTAGAGTCATAAAAAAAAAACCCTTCAAAAAATCAATAAATCCAGGAGCCAATTTTTTGAAAAGATAAACAAAATAGACAGACCACTAGCCAAATTAATAAAGAAAAGAGAGAAGAATCAAATAGATGCAATAAAAAACAATAAAGGGAATATCACCACTGATTCCACAGAAATACAAACTACCATCAGAGATTACTACAAACAACTCTATGCACATAAACCAGTAAATCTGGAAGAAATGGATAAATTCCAGGACACTTGCACCCTCCCAAACCTAAACCAGGAAGAAGTTGAAACCCTGAATAGACCAATAAGAAGGGCTGAAGTAGAGGCAGCAATTAATAGTCTACCAACCATAAAAGCCCAGGTCCAAATGGGTTCACAGCCGAATTCTACCAGACATACAAAGAGGAGCTGGTACCACTCCTTCTGAAACTATTCCAAACAATGCAAAAAGTGGGAATCCTTCTCAAATCATTTTATGAGACCAACATCATCTTGATACCAAAACCCTGCAAAGACTCAAAAAAAAAAAACAAAGAAAGAAAGAAAACTTCAGGCCAATATCCATGATGAATATCAATGCAAAAATCTTCAATAAAATACTGGCAAAACATTTGCAACAGCACATCAAAAAGCTTATCAATCATGACTAAGTAGGCTTCATCCAATGGATGTAAGCCTGGATCAACATTCACATGTCTGTAAACATAATCCACCACACAAACAGAACCAAAGACAAAACCACATGATTATCTCAATAGATGCAGAGAAGGCCTTTGACAAAATTCCACAGCCCTTTATACTAAAAACTCTCAATAAACTAGGGATTGATGGAATGTATCTCAAAGTAATAAAAGCTATTTATGACAGACCCACAGCCAGTATCATACTGAATGGGCATAAACTGGAAGCATTCCCTTTGAAATCTGGCACTAGATAAGTATGCCCTCTCTCACCACCCCTATTAATATAGTATTGGAAGTTCTAGCCAGAGCAATCAGGCAAGAAAAAGAAATAAAGGACATTCAATTAGGAAAGGAGGAAGTCAAATTGTGTCTATTTCCAGACAACATGATTATATATTTAGAAGACCCCATCATCTCAGCCCAAAATCTCCCGAAACTGATAAGCAACTTCAACAAAGTCTCAGGATACAAAATCAACATGCACAAATCACAAGCATTCCTATACAATAACAGACTAAAAGAAAGCCAAATCAAGAATGAACTGCCATTCACAATTGCTACAAAGAGAATAAAATACCTAGCAATACAACTAACAGAGAATCTAAAGGATCTCTTCAAGGAGAACTACAAACCACTGCTCAAGCAAATAAGAGGACAAAAACAGATGGAAAAACATTACATGTTCATGGTTAGGAAGAATCAATATCGTGAAAATGGCCATACTGCCCAAAGTAATTTATAGATTCAGTGCTATCCTCATCAATCTACCTATGACCCTCTTCACAGAACTGGAAAAAATCACCTTAAACTTCATATGGAACCAAAAGAGAGCCCGCATAGCCAAGTCAATTCTAAGCAAAAAGTACAAAGCTGGAGGAATCAGGCTACCTTACTTCATACTATACTACAAGGCTACAGTAATCAAAACAGCATGGTGCTGGTACCAAAACAGATATATAGACCAGTGGAACAGAACAGAGGCCTCGGAGGCAATGTCACACATCTACAGCCATCTCATCTTTGACAAACCTCATGAAAACAAGCAATGGGGAAAGGATTCCCCTGTTTAATAAATGGTGTTGGGAAAACTGGCTAGCCATGCTCAGAAAGCAGAAACTGGACCCCTTCCTGACACCTTAACTAAAATTAACTCCAGATGGATTAAAGAGTTAAATATAAGACCTAACACCATAAAAACCCTAGAAGAAAACCTAGGCAAAACCATTGAGGACATAGGCATAGGCAAGGACTTGATGACTAAAACACCAAAAGCATTGGCAACAAAAGCCAAAATAGACAAATGTGCTCTAATTAAACTCCAGAGCTTCTATACAGAAAAAGAAGCAATCATTAGAGTGAACTGGCAACCAACAGAATGGGAAAAAATTTTTGCAATCTACCCATCTGACAAAGGGCTAATATCCAGAATCTACAAAGAACTAAAACAGATTTACAAGAAAACAAACAAACAAACCCATTCAAAAGTGGGTGAAGGACATGAACAGACACGTTTCAAAAGAAGACATATGTGAGGCCAACAAACATTAAAAAATGATCATCATCACTGGTGATTAGAGAAATGCAAATTAAAATCACATTGAGATACCATCTCACCCCAGTTAGAATGGCGATCATTAAAAAATCAGGAGACAACAGATTCTGAAAAGGATAGGAGAAATAGGAACACTTTTACACTGTTGGTGGGAGTGTAAGTTAGTTCAACCATTGTGGAAGACAGTGTGGTGATTTCTCAAGGAACTAGAAATAGAAATTCCATTTCACCAAGCAATCCCATTACCAGGTATATATCCAAAGGAGTATATAAATCATTATATTATAAAGACACATGCACATGTATGTTCACTGCAGCACTGTTTACAATAGCAAAGAGCTGGAACCAACTGAAATGCCCATCAATGATAAGGAAAATGCGGCACATATACACCATGGAATATTATGCAGCCATAAAAAAACAATGAGTTCATGTCCTTTGTAGGGACATGGATGAATCTGGAAACCATCTTTCTCAACAAACTGACACAAGAACAGAAAATCAGACACCACATGTTCTCACTCATAGGCAGGTGTTGAACAATGAGAACGCATGGACAAAGGGAGGGGGAGCATCACACACTGGGGTCTGTTGTGAGGGAATAGGTGAGAGACAGTGAGGGTAGGGAGGTTGGGGAGGGATAACATGGGGAGAAATGACAGATATAGGTGATGTGTGGATGGAGGCAGCAAACCACATTGCCATGTATGTACCTATGCAACAATCCTGCATGTTGTGCACATGCACCCCAGAACCTAAAGTGCAATTATATATATATACACAGACACACACACACATATATATATATATAAAGAAAACATCTTTTATGTTTGTTAGCATATTCAACAGTTTTTCCTTAAAAGAAGTTGTGAATATGTGAAAAAATAATTTCTTAAAAATGAACTTTAAGGCTAAAGTTATCATCACTTTAAATATGTCAATAATATGACCCATCTGGAATGCTACAGAATAATTTCAATTCACTGACTTACTGTTATAATTTTTTTAAGTTAGGTAAGCATTTCTCCCATAGAACATTAATGTATAAGGATGCAATTCAATGTAAATAACTACAGATTTCATAAGACTAATGCAAAGAAACTTTGGTCAAAATGAGATTATATAATTTTATTAAACAATTATACTGCAAAAGATTGAAGCAACACATAAACAGTTTTAGTTTCAGTCAGTGCTTAAAGCTATTAACTTCCTTTTCAGCATCTCTTTTACTTTTATTGAGGCAGGATAAGTAAAGTTAGAAGGCCATACTGACCTGCCCTCTTGTGTAAAGCCCTGCTGGCTCCTTTCTTATCCATTGGACCCTCGTGTGTCAGCACCTAACTCCTTTGTGAGATAAGTGGTCATACAGGATACCAGCTGATCACCAAATGGCTACAAGTTTCTGATACCCAATAAAAGCCACTTATTCCTGTTGCGTGTTTTCTAATCTCCAGACAATTAGCACCAAAGGTCCAAGAAACTATTAAGTACAAATTCCTGCATTGGAGAACTGAGGGACTTCTCTGGGGTTCTGCATGTGCAGCTAGGCTCAAAGGTTAACTTACAGTAACCTTTTCCTCATTTTAATAGTAAAATACACACACCAAGGGGGACATTTATATGCTAATGATACATGTGATGCCTGTTAGAGCATGTAGATGATGAACTCATGCACCAACCCCAAGTCGACCTCACCAATATTTTATAAAGATATATGTATAGCTCCCATAAAGGGAATTCTCCTTAAGATAGTAGGGGCTGTCTCTTCCTTTGAGCGGCCCACTCTGCCACTGAGAGTACTTTGCTTCACAATAAACTTCTTGCCTGCTCTACCTTTGGACTTGCTCTCAAGCACTTTTGTGCAGCAAAGTCAAGAACCTGAACCAGCCTGCCAATAATATGACTAGTCTGTAATAAAGCAGTATAGAAGGTGAATTTTTTCTAACGCTTATACAGATTTAAATGTTGAAGAAAAATTAGATTACTAGTGATAAACACTCAGATCCCATCACAGCCTAAAAGAAAAGTTTGACAAACTAAACTAGTATAATACTTGAGTCACTCAACATATTCTGTTTAAGTAAACATTTAGATTTAGCCACTAACTAGTTATCCTTGAGAACCATGTAGAGCTTTCAAATAATGTAAATTAAAAACCAATGCACCCTAAAGGTATACTTTTTATACTTTTTATTAAATAAGTATTTATGTTTCTTTTAGAAGAATTGGTTTCAGGTAGAGAATTGTCATAATAATTTAGCTTCTTATTAAGATGACATTTTTTCTAGCTAACTAGAAATATTTTCACTTCTCTATTTCATGTAATTTCTTTTATAAACTGAAGCAAAAACTTAATTTTATTTATGCAAAAGTGTTATACTTTTGCTAGTCATGGGCTGTTTACACATAAAATAAAATAAAATGTTAGAGAAAAAAGCAAAAGACAAAGGAAAGCCCTATCTTTTTGTCGTGTTTTGTTTTGTGAAAAAGGTACTTAATAATTAACTCAGATTTTATATTCCATGAAGGAACTTTTTATTGTATAAAATCAATGAATGGTTTTTGTTTCTATTCAGTACAAATCATCTACAAATAATGTTTTTAAATTATGGATTTTACTTATTATATTCAGATTGTATTTAAAAGAGTTCTTCAAATTTATATTTACATATGTCTTCTGATTGAGAAACTCAATGTATGAAACACAAATTGTATGTACAATTCTTGTGAAATATCCTTTTATTATTTGTAATTGTTTTCTGTGCAACATTCTATGACCTTTTTTCAAACAACTGTATCAAAAGACATACTACCCTACTTTATAATTATTATACTAAATAATCTCCATAATAATTGAATGTAACAAAATACCTTGCAAATTTGAAAAATAATTATTCATGGTCACAATTATAATTAAGAATAATCATGAAACTGTGCTTGAAATGACATGCCATCAAGCAGAAATGTTTAAACAAAAATAATTAGGGATACTAGAAAAAATATTCACAGCCTACAAAAAGTTAAGAAATAGCTCAAATTAATGTTAAAAATTTTATATGACCTAAATATAAAGTTGGAAAGTTTTACAGAATTCTAGATGAGAAAGAATTTTAAAAGTTTATACACTCTGTAAGAAATCTCTATTTTCAGTTCCAAACAATTCAAAGAGGAAAGAAATTTAGATCCAAGTTCTAAATCAAGTTGGCATTTACAAACTTCTGAATATAGAATGAAGCTCTTAACACAATGAATGCACAAAAATTATTTTTAAGTTACTGGTGAATTTCTCCTAGGGTAAACTTCAGAAGATATTACAGTAAGTGGGTTCATATAGAATACCTAAACCACTATAAATGAATCCTTTTTAAAATTTAGTTAACAGTAATAATATTTGCTATCATTAATTGAGCACTCACAAATATGTGAAACTATACTATACTATTATCTGCATTTTCCAGATGAGGAAATGAGACATAGATACTCTAATAGCTTGATCAAGATAGCAAAACTAATAGGGCCAAACATAGAAACGTGGGACTGCCTGACTCAAAGTTGGCATTGCCTGTTACTCTTCAGGATCAGAGATTTTTCTGTGGGATTGGGACAGAAGATAAATTTGCAGTAGTTTCTGCTAGATGGTGCATTTTCTCTAAGCACACCCATTCTCTAAGTCCTTTATTAATACAATCAGTGAACTGTCTTGGGTACTGAGGCATATTTAAATAAAGTATTATCCTTTTTCTTGATGAGCTAATTCAGTAACCTCCTTGAAAAGACATTGCATTATACTGTTTTATTTGCATGTATGTGTGTATGTTCACATAAATACATGTAGGTACTCCATCCATGATTCCTTTTTTTATGTCAGCACAAAAGGTCATTTTAATCCAGCTTCACTAATGATAAGGAGCTATTTCCCTGGAAGAGGTATTGGGAAATTGAAGAAAGGAGAGACAATTTTGGACCTGGCAGTATAGACCCAGAAAATAGCCTTCAAAAGCCATGGTAATATAAAAAAATATATTTTGTGTGTAACAGTTACTACAGCCTGAACTTTTTCCTAAAGGAGTTAAGTAGATATTAAAGCATTAAACAAGGCTCATCTTTTTGAGCTCTATATTGCGGTAACATGACTTTGGGCTATATGTACGGTTGGGGGTGGAGTGAGGGTAAACCAGAGTTATGTGTGAGACAGAATTAAGAGCCTATTGCCGTCGTTCAAAACAGAAATAAGGAAGGCCTGATTGGCTCAGCTGCAGTTAGGATGAATAAGAAAGAAAGATTTTGAATGATACATATAAGTGCTAGCACTGAGAAAGCATCCTAAATCACTGGTTGGCTAAGGAGGGAGAGAAACTGAAGAGGAGCTGACTTGAAGCTTTCTAGCCTGAATGGCCATTTGAATTAAAAGTATCCATGATTCGGAAGAGGAAGAACACATTCTGGAAAATAATAATAATAATAATAATGAGCTCCGAGTTCCCGGAAAGTAAGTCCAAAAGCCCATCAGTTTTATTTTCTAAACAATGTATGTACATATATTTTAAAAAATATATATGTATATAAATATACAATATAGTAATAATCGGTAAATGTAAAAGAAAATAAGATGTTAAAATAAAATCTAGGCCTAAATTGGCATCTAGCTCAATCATTTATTGCGTTCACTTGTTTACTAAAATTATTATTAAACCCTCTTGATTCAGAAGCCCTTAGAGTTTTGTTCTCTTTCCAACGAAGAAAAATTTCACTCTAAATGCTTTGAAACCTTATTGTGAACTAAAACCTTGGAGAGGGTTATATTTCTCAGTTTGCTGTAAGTATCCTCTATGTTCTCTATTTGTCTCCCAGCTTTGTCAAAGCATCACATCTGAATGAGTGACTCTTAATTTATTAACGATTTTATAGCCCAAATAAGACATGACATTTAGGGGAAAAAAAGGCTAATCTAATGCTATGGTATTTCATTATGAACAAAATCTGGTTTCCTGGGTGACTAAAGTACTATTACAGCATTGTTTTGTTTTGTTTCCTTTTTCCCTGTCTTCCTGTCTTTGAAGATTTCCTGCATTCTGACAATTTCCCAGCACCTTAAATACTGAATAGTAAATGCAGGGGCTCACCTAAAGAGGTTGTTTCCTCCCTGTTCTATTACTGACAAATCCTATGTGATGAAATGACTTCAGATAACAACAAATCTCAAACATATTAAATCTTAGTTTGGGATTGTTCAAGACAACATTCCAATACGTGGCAGAACAGAGTGAAAACAAATTTTCCAGATTGCTTTGCACGTGTAGGATGGACAATGATGAAGGAAAGCAGTTATGTAATGATGGTCAGAGATTGCTGTTTTATTAACTGAATGTTTTGATTTCTTAAATATCATACTTTTAATGAAGAATTTGACCTCTCTGTATTGACTGAATTATTTCAAATAGAATGCTAAATTGACCAATAAGACTTAAGAAATGACTTAAGGGTCAGGTGCAGTGGCTCATGCCTATAGTCCCAGCACTTTGGGATGCCGAGGCAGGTGGATCATGAGGTCAAGAGATTGAGACCATCCTGGCAAACATGGTGAAACCTCATCTCTACTAAAAATACAAAAATTAGCCGAGTGTGGTGGTGCACACCTGTAGTCCCAGCTACTCAGGAGGCTGAGGAAAGAGAATCACTTGAACCTGGGAGGCGGAGATTGCAGTGAGCTGAGATTGCGCCACTGTACTCTGGCCTGGCGACAGAGTGAGACTCCATCTCAACAACAACAACAACAACAAAAAGAAATGAGTTAAGAAGTAACTTATAATAACATAAATGGAAAGTAGAAAATTTAGGCAATTATCTAAAGAATATCTCTAACAAAGAAAAATATATATGATTAGATAAAACCAGGTGGCTGGGGTGGTGGCTCAGGCCTGTAATCCCAGCACTTTGGGAGACCAATGTGGCCAGATCACCTGAGGTCAGGAGTTTGAGACCAGCCTGGCCAATATTATGAAACCCTGTCTCTACTAAAAATACAGAAATTAGCCGGGTGTGGCGGCACATGTCTGTAATCCCAGCTGCTTGGAAAGCTGAGACAGGAGAATTGCTTAAACCTGGGAGGTGGAGGTTGCAGTGAGCCAAGATTGAGCCATACTGCACAATAGCCTGAGTGACAGAGCAAGACTTTGTCTCAAAAAATAAAAATTAAAAAAAAAACAAGGTATTTTTGCCCTGAATCATGTTAGAAAGAATTTCCAAACAATTAATGAAAAAAAAAATCACATTCTGCAAAATTTAACAAAAGGTCTATTTTAAAAATATCAAAAAGTAAAGAAAAAATGCAAAGAAAGGGGGAAGGCAAGAGAAAGCTTCTATGTAATTACTATATTATTACTATATTTCTTAGCTAAAATATAATTTTTTAAACCATGAGTAAAATATCATACCTATAAAATTTACGTACAAAATTCTCGTAACTGTTAGAAATCATATATACACACACATATACACTATATCAAAGAATGCACTGGGGTCTGTTGGGGAGAAAGGGGGAGGGGATAGTGGGGGGTGGGGAGTTGGGGGAGGGATAGCATGGGGAGAAATGCCAGATATAGGTGATGGGGAGGAAGGCAGCAAATCACACTGACATGTGTGTACCTATGCAACAATCTTCCATGTTCTTCACATGTACCCCCAAACCTAAAATGCAATAAAAAAAAAAAGAAAAAAAAAAGAATGCATCATTAATTCCTTGTAGAACAAATGCTCTGGTTATTTCCTATGCATTGATGTGTGGTTATCATATACTACGTAACTATTGCATTGTCTACAACCTTGTTAATAATCAAGTTTCATGGGTTGGCAAACTCTGGTCCCTGGCAAAATATGGCCTGCTGCCTATTTTTAGAAATAAAATTTTATTGGAACATAGCTATATGTAAACAATATGTAAACACATGTAGCCGTTTTTGCACTAATGACAGAGTTGAATAGTTAACAATACTTATATGGCTCACAAAGCCTATTATATTTACTATCTGGCTCTTTACAGAAAAATATTTCTGACCTTTGATCTACTTAATGATCATTGACCAATGTCATGTATCTTATTATGTGATTTTAATATTAATTTGTTATATTTTATAAGAAAACTATAATCTATAGTATTTAATAAAATGAGATATAATTCTCTTTTTCTTACGTCATATAAGCCATATTTTTATAATTTCAATAGTTTTTTTTGTGTACAGAGCCATAAAGTCCCACTTTTAAAATTCTAGCATGTGTTGCATCTAACAAACTTCTAGTACAATCTCAAACTACTAGAATATTAAAACTGTTTCATGGTCAAAGACGTTTGGGAAATACTCATCTATATTTGTTTGCCTGCATGCTAGATTGATTGACTAAATGGTTCAATAATCCTGACTAGAAATAAATAGTGCATCACAGGCTGAAAGATTCCTTGAGAACAATTTAGTATATTCTGAGAATAAGCCTCTTTTTACACAATTTTACTCTTTGTACTTGTACTTGCTTCTAGTATTCTCTGGTTAAAATTGTGGAATAATTATTATGCCCAGTTACAAAAGTCTTATATTTCAACTAGAAAAATGAAACATATGAGTTTTTTAATGAATACTTAGTTTGCATCCTGCAATAGTTTGGAAAGGGGACTCTACTAAAAAACAGTGAGGCAATACCCTTCGTTAAATTGAAATCCTTTCTGGCCAGTTGCCTTTTTGAATGCTTTTTATATTGTTAGTTATAGTCTTTGCATGCTTTATGATTTAATAATAGTTATTCATTATCTAGTAACAGCATGATATTTTCCAAATGTGGGGTCAACTACTTCTTTAGATAAAAGTATGATTGGCTTGTGTAATTTTTCAACTATCACTCTCTACTTACGCTAGCTGATACCTTTCTAGACACTGTTCTGAGTCACCACATAATTTGAGTAGATTATGTGGGATTTCATCCACTCTATTAAAGAATATTTAAACAATAAACTAGTGAAGAATTAGTCAAGGAACTCTTGGTTGAAAAACAAATTAAATGTGGAGTAATACATAGTATTCAACATTTGGTATTATACAGTTCACAAAATTTATTTACATATCATATATTAAATGAAGTGTCTACAATTGATATATAGATATAATATTTAAATTTATTTAAAAATGAATTTAGAGTATAGTTTTTTTTTCTTTTTTTAAATAATTTATTTATTTTACTTTAGATGCATACTATATCTGGCATTTCTTCCCATGTTATCCCTCCCCACCCACCATTGTCTCTCCCCTACCCCCTCCAACTGTCCCCTGTGTGTGATGCTCCTCTCCTTGAGTCCACATGTTCTAATTGTTAAACACCCACCTATGAGTGAGAACATGCAGTTCTTGGCTTTCTGTTCTTGGGTCAATTTGCTGAGAATGATGGTTTCCAGATTCATCCAAGTCCCTACAAAGGACACGAACTCATTGTTTTTATGGCTGCATAGTATTCCATGGTGTATATGTACCACATTTTCTTTGTCCAGTCTATCATTGATGGGCATTTAGGTTGGTTCCAGGTCTTTGCTATTGTACACAGGGCTGCAATGAACATACGTGTGCATGTGTCTCTGTAGTAGAACGATTTATAGTTCTTTGGGCATATACACAATAGTGGGATTGCTGGGTCAAATGGAATTTCTATTTCTAGATCCTTAAGAAATCACCACACTGTCTTCCACAATGGTTGAACTAATTTACACTCCCGCAAACTGTATAAGAGTGTTCCCATTTCTCCACATCCTCTCCAGCATCTGTCTCCCAATTTTTTAATGATCACCATTCTGACTGGTGTGAGATGATATCTCAGTGTGGTTTTGATTTGCATTTAATGACCAGTGATGATGAGCATTTTTTCATATATTTGTTGGCCTCATATATATCCTCTTTTGAAAAGTGTCTGTTCATATCCTTTGCCCACTTTTGAATGTGTTTGTTTGTTTTTTTCTTGTATATCTGTTTTAGTTTTTATAGATTCTGGATATTAGCCCTTTGTCAGATAGGTAGATTGCAAAAATTTTTTCTCATTCTGTTGGTTGCCGATTCACTCTAATGATGGTTTCTTTTGCTGTACAGAAGCTCTGGAGTTTAATTAGATACTATTTGTCTATCCTGGCTTTTATTGCCATTGCTTTTGGTGTTTTGGTCATGAAGTCCTTGCCTATGCCTATGTCCTGGATGGTTTTGCTTACGTTTTCTTCCAGTGTTTTTATGGTGTTAGGTTTTATGTTTAAATCTTGGATCCATCTGGAGTTAATTTTAGTGTAAGGTGACAGGTAGGGGTCTGTTTTCTGCTTTCTGCACATTGCTAGCCAGTTTTCCCAACACCATTTATTAAACATGGAGTCCTTTCCCCATTGCTTATTTTGCTGGGTTTGTTAAAGATCAGATGGTTGTAGATGTGTGGTGTTTCTTCTGGGGTCTTTGTTCTGTTCCATTGGTCTATGTCTCTGTTTTGGTACCAGTATCATGCTGTTTTGATTACTGTAGACTTGTAGTATAGTTTGAAGTCTGGCAGTGTGATGCCTCTGGCTTTGTTCTTTTTGCTTAGGATTGTCTTGGCTATGTGGAGTCTCTTGTGATTCCATATGAAGTTTAAAGTGGTTTTTTCCAGTTCTGTGAAGAAGGTCATTGGTAGCTTGATGGGGGATAGCATTGAATCTATAGATTACTTTGGGCAGCATGGCCATTTTCATGATATTGATTCTTCCTAACCATGAGCATGGAATGTTTTTCCATCTGTTTGTGTCCTCTCTTATTTCGTTGAGCAGTGGTTTGTAGTTCTCCTTGAAAAGGCCCTTTACATCCTTTGTTAGTTGTATTCCTAGGTATTTTATTCTCTTTGCAGCAATTGTGAATGGGTGTCCTCTCTTGATTTGGCTCTCTGTTTGTCTGTTATTGGTATATAGGAATGCTTGTGATTTTTGCACATTGATTTTGTATCCCTGAGACTTTGCTGAAGTTGCTTATCAGTTTGAGAAGATTTCGGGCTGAGACGATGGGGTCTTCCAGATATACAATCATGTCATCTGCAAATAGAGACAATTTGACTTCCTCCTTTCCTAATTGAATACCCTTTGTTTCTTTTTCTTGCCTGATTGCTCTGGCTAGAACTTCCAATACTATGTTGAAAAGGAGTGGTGAGAGAGGGCATCCTTGTCTAATGCCTGATTTCAAAGGGAATTCTTCCAGCTTTTGCCCGTTCAGTATGATATTGGCTGTAGGTTTGTCATATATAGCTTTTATCATTTTATGATACATTCCATCAATACCTAGTTTATTGAGAGTTTTTAGCATGAAGGGCTGTTGAATTTTATTGAAGACCTTCTCTGCATCTGTTGAGATAATCACGTGGTTTTTGTCTTTGGTTCCATTTATGCGATGGATTACATTTATGGATTTGCGTATGTTGAACCAGCCTTGCCTCCCCGGGATGAAGCCTACTTGGTCGTGATGGATAAGTTTCTTGATGTGCTGTTGCAATCTGTTTACCAGCATTTTATTGAAGATTTTTGTGTCGATGTTCATCATGGATGTTGGCCTGAAGTTTTCTTTTTTGTTGAGTCTCTGCTTGGTTTTGGTATCAGGATGATGTTGGTCTCATAAAATGAGTTAGGGAGGATTCCCTCCTTTTGTATTGTTTGATACAGTTTCAGAAGGAATGGAACCAGCTCCTCTTTGTATGTCTGGTAGAATTCGGCTGTGAACCTGTCTGGACCTGGACTTTTTTTGGTTGGTAAGCTATTGATTGCTGCCTCTACTTCAGCCCTTGTTATTGGTCTATTCATGGTTTCAGCTTCCTCCTGGTTTAGTTTTGGTAGAATAGAAGTGTCTAGGAATTTATCCATTTCTTTCTGGTTTACTGGTTTATGTGAGTAGAGCTGTTTGTAGTAATCTCTGATGGTAGTTTTTATTTCTGTGGGATGAGTGGTGATATCCCTTTTATCATTTTTTTATTGCATCTGTTTGATTCTTCTCCCTTTTCTTTTTTATTAATCTGGCTAGCAGTCTGTCTATTTTGTTGATCTTTTCAAAAAACCAGCTCCTGGATTTATTGATTTTTTGAAGGGTTTTTTGTGTCTCTATCTCCTTCAGTTCTGCTCTGATTTTAGTTATCTCTTGTCTTCTGCTAGCTTTTGAGTTGTTTTGATCTTGCTCCTCTAGCTCTTTCAATTTTGATGATAGGATGTCAATTTTAGATCTTTCCTCTCTTCTCTGGTGGGCATTTATTGCTATAAATTTCCCTCTCGATACTGCTTTAAAGGTGTCCCAGAGATTCTGGTAAGTTGTGGCTTCATTCTGGTTGGTTTCAAAGAACATCTTTGTTTCTGCCTTTATTTCCTGGTTTATCCAGTCAACATTCAGAAGCAAGTTGTTCAGTTTCCAAGTGGTTGTGCAGGTTTGAGTGTGTTTCTTGATCCTGAGTTCTAGTCTGATTGTGCTGTGGTCTGATAGACTGTTTGTTATGATTTCTGTTCTTTTGCATTTGCTCAGTAGTGATTTGCTTCCAATGATGTGGTCAACTTTAGAGTAAGTGCAATGTGGTGCTGAGAAAAATGCATATTCTGTGGATTTGGGGTGGAGTGTTCTGTATATGTCTATTAGATCTGCTTGGTCCAGCTCTGCATTCAAGTCCTGGATTTTCTTGTTAATTTTCTGTCTCGTTGATCTGTCTAATATTGACAGTGGAGTATTGAAGTCTCCCACTATTATTGTGTGGGAGTCTAAATCTCATTTTAGGTCATTAAAAACTTACTTTATGTATCTGGGTGCTCCTGTGTTTGGGGCATATATATTTAGGATAGTTAGCTCTTCCTGTTGGATTGATCCTTTACCGTTATGTAATATCCTTCTTTGTCTCTTTTGATCTTTGTTGGTTTGAAGTCCATTTTATCAGAGACTAGCATTACAACCCCTGCTTTTTTTTGTTCTCCATTTACTTGGTAAATCTTCTTCCATCCCTTTATTTTGAGTCTATGGGTGTCTTTGTATGTGAGATGGGTTTCTTGAATATGGCACACTGATGAGTTCTGACTTTTTATCCAGTTTGCCAGTCTGTGTCTTTTGATTGGGGCATTTAGGCTATTTACATTCAATGTTAATATTGTTATGTGTGAATTTGATCTGCCATTTTGATAATGGCTGGTTTTCTTTCTCATTAGTTTACTCATTTTCTTCATTGCATTTTTGCTCTTTGCCAACTGGTTTTCTTTTGTAGTGACTGATACTTGTTCCTTTCCATGTTTAGTGTTTCTTTCAGAAGCTCTTGTAGGGCAGGTCGGGTGGTGACAAGATCTCTCAATAATTGCTTGTCCATAAAGGATTTTATTTCTCCTTCACTTATGAAGCTTAGTTTGGCTGGATATGAGATTCTGGGTTGAAAGTTCTTTTCTTTAAGGATGTTGAATATTGGGCCCCACTCCCTTCTGGCTTGTAGAGTTTCTGCCGAGAGATCTGCTGTGAGTCTGATTGGCTTCCCTCTCTGGGTGACCTGACCTTTCTCTCTGGCTGCCCTTAGCATTTTCTCCTTCATTTTGACCCTGGTGAATCTGACGATTATGTGCCTTGGGGTTGCTCTTCTTGAGGAATATCTTTGTGGAGTTCTCTGTATTTCTTGACTTTGAAATTTGGACTGCCTTGCTAGGCTTGGGAAGTTCTCCTGGATAATATCCTGGAGTGTGTTTTCCAGCTTGGATTCATTCTTCCCGTCATATTCAGGTACATGGATCAAGCGTAGATTAGCTTTCTTCACATAATCCCATATTTCTTGGAGGATTTGTTCATTTCTTTTCAATCTTTTTTCTCTTGTATTGCCTTCTCTTTTTTATTTCATTGAGTTGATCTTCAATTTCTGATATCCTTTCTTCTGCTTGATTGATTCGGCTGTTAAAACTTGTGTTTGCTTCATGTAGTTCTCGTGCTGTGTTCTCCAACTCATCAAGTCGTGTATGTTCTTCTCTAAGCTGGTTATTCTAGTTAGCATTTTGTCTAACCTTTTTCAAGGTTTTTGGTTTCTTTGCATTGAGTTAGAATGTGTTCCTTTAGCTCAGAAAAGTTTGTTATTATCCACCTTCTGAATCCTGTTTTCATCAGTTCTTCGCACTCCTTCTTGGTTAAGTTGTGATGCTGTGTTGCTGAGGAGTTGTGGTCCCTTGAAGGAGAAGAGGTGTTCTGGTCTTTGATGGTTTCACTTTTTTTGCGCTGTTTTTTTCCCATCTTTGTGGATTTACCTGGCTGTGGTGTCAGAGAGCTGCTTGATGAAGTCACTTGTCTGCCTGTGGGGGGTGCTACTGGGTTTCTAGGGACTCCCTCAGTTTACTAGGGAAGCTTCCTGTATCTTTTTTGTTTATGCTGGGAGATTAGGCCTGCCTCTTCCGCTGACCTGTAGGGGCTGCTGGGTTGTCAAGAATGCGGTCCCGTTGCTATGTGTGCTTCCTGTGTTTTTTGTTAAAACATGTAGCCTAGTCCCACCCCCTCTAGTGGTGGGTTGTGCCCTTCCTCCACTGGGCTGGATCATTCAGGGTTCATCTCAGACTGTGGCACTGGCTATGCAACCCACTAGAGTCAGAGCTTCAGCCCTCTGGGGTTTGTGGGGGAGGTTAGGGACCCACCCAGCCGCACCCAGCAGTCTCCCCCCTTTCAGCTTTCTCTCTCTCAGGTCATGGGGTAGGGGCTGCCCAGCTGCTCCCGCTTACAGCTCCCCTCTCTCTCTGGGTGGGGTAAGGGGGCAATAGCTCAGTCTGCAGACTCTTATTCAACTCTGCACTTGTAATTCCTGGTGCTTGACTGGCAAAGATCCCCTGTTCTGTGTATTGCTGACGCTTTGGTAGAAGTGCTGTATCTGGACCAGAGCGCCAGAGGTGGAGCCTCCGACGCACTGGTCAGATGCACTTTCTGGGTGAAGCAGCACCCCCCCCCTGTCGGGAATGGCACATCTGCCGGGGGAGCTCTCGGCCAGCGAGAGGGTCCCAATACCTGGAAGAGAGAGTGTGCGGAAATACTAGGAGACAGAAAAGTAGGGTCTGGAGGTCTGAATAGACAATGCCCATGCAGCAATGCCTAAACAGCAATTTTATTTGTGCAGAGGGTCCCAATATATACTGTCAGTTTTCAGTAGCTGACGTCAACCCACGTTGTTAATTCTATACAATAAAGAGGAACAAAAGTTACAATACCGCAATTCTGGAGGAGAAGATAAAATACCAATAAAAGGGAAGTACATAACTAGGGGCCATAAAAGTAAGCACGAGGGTGGAGATTTTTCTTTACCTATTGTGTAGGGATTTACATTTGAGAAGGTAACATTCTTTAAGGTCAGGCAAAACTCATAGATCTTAAAGGTAACAATCTCCAAGAGACATGTGAGTAGTTACAGGGCTTAGATAATGTTTAGTAAACAGAGTCATCAAACTAGAGTAAACAGAGTCATAAAACTAGCCCAAAACAGGTACCAAGATAAAACACAATGTCTTAGTAAAACCACACAGCCATCACCAAGCCGTTGTGTCAGTGTCAGAGAGTCTGAGATAACTTCTACAAAATCATCCATCTTTTAGTTCCTGCTTTCCCTTAGCTCGACTGCCTCCAGGAGGGGGAAATATGCCTGGGCCCAAGCTCACATTATGGCGGAGGCACAGTCAGAGGGCCTCTATGCTGGAGCGATCCCCACACCTCCCCACCTCGGTATGTCCTGAGTGGGCTTTGCTCACCCTCAGACCGGACCCATTGAAATGCACCTGGTGCCTCAGTTGAAGCTAGCAGATCTCTGGGTTTCTGCATCTCTTTTGCTGGTGTTGTGTGCTGGAGTTGTGTCTAATCCGCCATGTTGCATCCTCCCCGTGAAGTATAGTTTTTAATTGTTTCATCTATTAAGAGCTCACCTTGTCTTAGTTATACTACTTTGGATATGGCATTTAACTCCTCTCATCCTGTATCAGTAGTAGTAAATGTGCTTAGCACATAACTGAAATTCACGAATGCTGCATGGGAAAAGCATTTAATAAATAGCAGCTGATATCTCCCCTCTCTATAAAATACCTTAATACATCTTTCCAAGTTTCAGCCAGGCATGATTTTTCTCTGGATGACTGTGCATTAGTGAAATCTTAGGGACACATACAAAAGAACCTACTAAACAGAACAATTGGAAAACTGAAAAGTATATTCTCTTTTCTGGGAAGGAGACTCAGTGCTGTAAGCAAGTATTACTTTTCGGATGCCTATATCACTACCAGCTGTCACAGCAGTCTTGAGTTATTGATATTTGTTTGGAATTTCAGTGGCCAAGTGATCACTGCTCTGTGCTGAGTGAAGAAAGTGACATACTTAGAATAGGCTTTGTATGCAGCCAAACTTAAGAACAAGTTTCTATCTAGTCAGCTACTGTTCACAAACATCAATATACATTGCTCCAATTCATGAAAATTCATTAAATTTTTTGAATCTCTGAGGAAATACTATGAGCTAAGAGCACTTCAACATGTTGGAGATATATCAGCGCAGAATGTTCAATGTAAAAACAGTTCTCATTCTCAATGACCTTCTAATGTGATGCATGAGATAGAAAATAGGCAAAAAAGCAGAGGTAAAATGGTATAGTATAATAAAATATATTACTGGTATAAGATATTAAACATATTGGAAGTAAAATAATATAGTATAGTGAAAGAAAAAAATAAAGAGTGAAAGGGTGATCATTGCTTATAATTTATAATCATAAGGACTGTAAAAATGCCCAAGTGTAAGAATTAACTGCACAAATTTATAGTCCTATCAACAGAGGAGCAGAAAAAAATTGCCAGGTATGAATCTGACTTTGATGCCTTCTGGGGTGCCAGGGAGAAAATGGCCCTGACATAATGAAATGCTATTCTGGGTGCAGGATGAACACACTGGTGACCCATCCTTGGAACAGAACTGTGATGCTCTGCATGAAAGATGGTGTTCCTGTCCAGCTCCTGCAGAAGGAATTTAGGGGTGGGGTGAAATTTAGAGCAGAATTAATTTATAGATACTACATAAAATTTATAAGAGAAAGAGGGTAGTGTGATCTCTCTTTAGGAAATATGTTTTTTCCAATATTCAAGTAATAGAGAATCCAGAAATTTCTCTTTATCACAGTTCAAGTAAGTTCTCTTTAAGACTCAAAAAGAAACATATGAGTTGCCTGGATGTTTCTGCTCTGATTAGAAATTTGGACAGACAGTCCTTTGGGAAAAGGTTGTAATCAGATCATTTGGGGAGATTTGAAAGGTTTAAGTGGGAATATCATAAAACCTGAGTAAAGGCTAAGAAAATGAACGTCATTGAGATTTCTGCCTGTGACATGGTTGATACCCATGCCAGCCCTAAAATGATGTTCCATGGCTAGCAAATGCCAGGAGTCATGAGACCTGGGAGGCCTGTGAACAGGGAGGACAATGGCTGTGAAAAGGCTACAACTTAGGGCCATAATAGTAACAGGAGCAGTCAACTCAGCCTGGCCCCTGGCCCCCACATAAGCTGTCATGCTACCACCAGTGCAACCTTGCAGGTAGCTTCTGGGATGCCATGTCTTATTTTCCCCAGTCAGTGCAAAAAAAGGGACAATTATACTCTAATTCTATGCATCACATTTGAGCATCACATTGGTGATATTTTGCCGCCAGTATTTGTCTTGGTTATTACAGGAGGTGAATGTTTATCATTCTTCAGTATTGTATTTGAGTCAGTAACCAGAAATTTGCAAAACAATGTCTACTATGGGAATGACTAGGGAACATAAGTTGGGGAAAGAGAATGGACAATCAGTGTACTTATGTAGTCATACATATATGTATGTATGTTTCTAACTGATCAGTATTTGGAGCTTATAATAACTTTGAGATTATAATGTCTACTGCATTAACTGTAAAAAAAAATCAATCAATAATTATGTAGTACCACCTCCATCAGCCCATTTAAATGTATTTTAAATGAACATGTAATCCAAGTAAAACAGCAAATACAGCTTTAAAACAAATCTCTTCTTAACAATATTTTTGTTTCCATGTTCTTCCTTTAGATAAATTTGGGAGAAACAATGAAATCAAGAAAGAAACATACAGAGCCAATGTAGGCAGAGTGATTTTTAGGAGACAGACTGATCTCTAAGCCTTTAAGACTAGCCTAAAGCTGTATAAATATATAGAAAAATACAAAGGAAACATGGTTGTTCAGAAGGTGAAATTCAGCTGACCATGAAAGCCACAGGAAAAAAAAGAGTTTCACTTTCTTCTATTTTTATATTTTGGGCTTTTATATAAGATCTTGGTTTTAAAAAGAGGCTCGTTGCTTTTTAAATGAATTTTCAAAGATGTTTCCAATCTGGTTTGTTTGAAGGGCATTTTGAATTAGTTGCTCATCTCTATCATAAGCTCTTATGCCATTAGGCTTGCCCCTTATTTTCTTAGGGTCTCAGTTCTAGTTGTTGACAAAAAGGTATAAAATATTTAAAAATATTCTAGAGTTTCTTGAGGATTAAATAAAAAAGTACATAATGTATGTGTTCCATTTTATTTCTCTTTCTTCCCTCTGTATTAGTTCCCTTTCTAGTGTGAAATATCCTCTCATTAGTGGTTCTAGGACAAAAGCCCTATCTCACCAAGGCTTGGTGACAATTTTGAGAACAAATTACATTCATTCAGATGATAATTTTACATAAGCATTGCTTGTTTCACATATTCCAAGCACCTATAATAGCAATCCTAATCTATAGGTATTGTTTCTGTATTGATTTGTACTATAAATAATCTTGACATTTGGCTTTTGTAATATATATACACACATACTTAAACATTTCATACAATAAATATAGAGAGAACACCTACTATGTACCAGGTAACATCTAGTCATGAAAAATACCATGAATGAATAAGAGATACAAACTTTATAAACTCACATTTATAGCACAAAGTTTAGAGTAATTAAATAGGAAATGTCTAAGGAGCTAGTTCATGTTGTGTGGTCAGTAAAGAATTGCATGTAAACTTAGTAAAGGTTAAGAATGGGCTACCATAGAAAGATGGTGGGAAGGAATATTTGTCTCAGCTGGAATAGCTCCTTAAGGCTGGATTGACTTGAGATGTCTGAGTAATAGGCAAAATCCTGTGGGCCAGTCCTAATGTATTGGGAGGAGAGTGGCACCAGCTAATGTTGGAGAGAGAGCAAGACTTGTACAAGGAGATTTGTAGCACAGTAAAGGCTAGTATATGATTGGAGACTTACAATATATTCTGTTTTGCTTTGCTTTAATCACTAAAATACTTATTTAAATTATTGCAAAATAACATAATATAAAATGTACCATTTTAGCCATTTTTTATGTATAGTTGAATAGTGTTAAGTACATTCATATTGTTGTGCAGTCATCACCACCATCCATCTCCAGAACGTTTTCCATCTTGCAAAACTGAAACTCTGTACTCATTTCTACCCAATAAACAACTCTTTTTTCTTTCCTTTCACCAGCCCCTGATAACCACCATTCTACTTTCTGTCTATATGAATTTGACTACTCCAGAAACCTCATGTAAGTGGAATCACAGAGTTTTGTCTTTTTGTGGCTGACTTATTTTACATAATGTCCTCAAGGTACATCTGTGTTAGCATGTGTCAGAATTTCTTCCTTTAAGCCTGAATGATATTTAAGTGTTTCTATATACACTTTTTTAATTTATCATTTGTTGATGGGCATTTGGGCCATTTTAACCATTTATTTATTTATTTATTTTTATTTTGAAATGGAGTCTCACTCTGTCACCCAGACTGAAGTGCAGTGGCGTGATCTCCGCTCACTGCAACCTCTGACTCCTGAGTTCAAGCAGTTATCCTGCCTCAGTCTCCTAAGTAGTTGGGATTACAGGCACGAGCCACCAGGTCTGGCTAATTTGTGTATTTTCAATACAGATGGGGTTTTGCCATGTTGGCCAGGCTGGTCTCTAACTCCTGACCTCAAGTGATCTGCCTGCCTTGCCTCCCAAAGAAGTGTGATTACAGGTGTGAGTCACCATACCCTGCCCATTTTAAGTATTTGTAAGGGCACAATTTAGTGCCATTAATTACAATCAGTGAATTGTGTGTGTGTGTGTGTGTGTGTGTGTGTGTGTGTGTGTGTGTGTGTTTTAAAGAGTATCCTGCTTGCTATGCAAAAAATGAACATTCAGAGGTTGAGTGGAAGCATAGAGACCCGTTAGAAGGGCAATTCTAGCAATCCAGGGTAGAGAATGTGCCTATGGTGGCTGTAATGAAGATGGACGGGATCTGAGAATAGCACAGGTTCTTCTTCAAGGTATCTGGTTTTATTGATTTACTAGGCACTCTCCCTCAAGGTCTCTCACTCTCATTCTTTCTCTCTCTCTCTCTGTCTCTCTCTCTCTCTCTCTCTCTCTCACACACACACACACACAGACATACACACACACTCATATCCTTTGAAAAAATTTTTTACCACTATGGATCTTTTCCCAAACATTATCTTTCATCTATTTTATATGAATTCTGTCATTTACTGAGAACTTATTATTTTGACGTTATAAAAAATAGTCCCAGTCAATTAGACTACCTAATACTATCTCTTTCATCTGTTATTTATTTCCTATGCCATCTTTAATAAATACATGTAGAGTGAATTACTGAGTGAATGGGTTAATAAACCAAAAGATGTGATAAAAGTATTTGCTTGCAGCCTTCAAAATTCTAGCTCTAACCCTCAGGGTCCCTAGAGATGCATTCCTGCTGCTTCTGGCTGCATCACTCATCTGCATGAGGCATAAGGACTGGTTTTATCAGTGATTTTGTTGAGTATTTGATTGCCCTTCTTTTTTTTTTTTATTATTGCATTTTTTTTTATTGCATTTTAGGTTTGGGGGTACATGTGAAGAACATGCAAGATTGTTGCATAGGTACACACATGGCAGTGTGATTTGCTGCCTTCCTGCCCTTCTTAATGCTTTATCCTACTTCTCTTGTTTTGTAGGTGCTCCTGGGACATCTCCTTTTTAATTTATTGATTCCAACCCTCCTTCTTGCTGTTAATATATTTACTAATACACTTACTTAATAAGCTGCCTACTACTCTCTTAGGCCTACTCACATATGTAATTAATCTTTTGCATTTTGGCTTTTTCAATCCAAGCACTTACATAGCAGTATAAACAATTGTCACAAAATTTGAGTCATCCATCCACTCCTGTTGAGCACATATGTCAGGTAAACAATTCCTTGGTTTCAAAATTAATTTGCTTACTGATCTGTTGTTTTTTCTGACTTTCTGACTAATTCATGACTCTTTAATACGTTTATTGGAGAATGAAGAGGTCTTTTGAGAACATCTAGTCTAGTAGTTCTCAAGCTTGTTTTTTAATGCTGGGTTCTTCTGCACAAATGAAATATTATGCATATAAATAAGAAAATGAAGGAAATAAGAGAAAAGCTGCTCTTTTTGAAGTAACAAAAAAGGTAGAGCCTTCTGGTTTGCCTCAATTTCCTTCAAAGTTTCTCCGGAGAAGAGTTGAGGAACCTATAAGCCCCAAACAAATTCAGATTATAAAGAATTGATTTAAAACAGCTTATTCTTTTACTAATAAAGACACTGACCCAAAGCAATGAAGCTATCTAGAAAACACAATCTAAGCAGTTTTGGGGAGCTTTTAGGTACTTCAACCTAGTTAGTATGAAAGAATGTGAAGAGATTTGTGTGTGTGCGTATGTGTGTGTATTTTATGCTTATAAATGATAAAATAGAGCAGTGTCTACATATATTTTATGCATTCATTACATTTTTCTTTTTTTTTTTTTTGATATTTGTAGGCTATGAAGCTCATCTACAAGTTTTTCCAAATCGTCATAAATCTCCAAAATGTTTTCCAATGTATCTATTAAAAACCCACATGAATGGACCTGCAGAGTCCAAACCCATGTTACTTGGGCTGCCATAATAAAATACCATAGACTGGGTGCCTTAAGAAACAGAAATTAATTTCTCACAGTTTTGGAGGCTGGAAGTCCAAGATCAAGGTGCCAGCAGGGCTGGCGTCTCCTAGGGCCTTCCTCCTTGGCTTGCTGCCTTCTTATTGCTGTGTCCTCATATAGTCTTTCCTCTGTGCTCCTTGCCCTTGGAGGCATCCAGATTTCCTCAGACTTTTAATTCAGAAAAAACATAGAGTTGAAGACTTCCTTTTACCTCTTGCCACTTGTGGGACCTTGTGAAATTTATGTATCATCTTTGATAACACATACTTTTTAGAGACAGCTGTGATTATTTTACACAAATTAAATGATAAAATACAACATATCCCTCATATTATTTTCATTATCTTTAAGCATTCTATTGTTTATATATATAATATTATTCCATTTCATAGAAAACAAAATTTAAGCCCAGGTTTAAAAATATCCAGCTAATAAGTGGCTGATCTAGGGACCGAGCACATGTACTGTTGACACTAAGTTCCATACTCTCCACTGACCACAGGTCTTAAGTAAAAGATAAAAAAAATGGTGAACAACTAATCATATTATATTTGTTTGATGCTTTTCATTGCACTTCTAAAATAATAATCTTACATAAAGCCCACTCCAACCTATAAATTAGATATTATTTGACTTACTTTACAGAAAAGGAAACTGAAATTGAAGGGTTAAATAACTTGAAAAGGTCACAAAGCTAAGAAATTTTTAAAACTGGATTTTATGTAATTTTTTAAAAGATTTAAGTCAAAAACTATTTCAAATACATGGTCATTTCTTACTCAAACATACAATGCTGTTATAGCCAGATTGAATCTGTTACTTGAAATAAGTGGAAAAATACAGTCATCCTTGTTTTCTGTCTTTTCCTGTCCATTTACTTTTCTTAAATTTCAAAATTACGCATAAAACCTTGGAAATTATTTAAGAATATAGCAGCCTAAGTTCTTTCAGGAGTTTAGGAAAACAGAAGGACTTATTTTTCTTTTTCTCTGGAACCCCTTGGTAGTTACATAATGTTGAGATAGCATAGTTAGTGAGATGCTCATCAAAAGTCGATATGTATCCTGTGTGTCTAATCTGTGAATCTGGCATCTAGGAACTTGCATGAGCCCAGGGAGCCTGCTGGCAATCAAGACTCATGACAATACTCACAGTAAAACTCTGCAGTAGGCCCCAACATAAACCCAGCACATGGAAATGACTCAGGGTAACTTCCTTCAGGCTAGTCTTTCAGCCACAAGACAATTCAATATCAGTGCTCATTCAGCCCTGCTGGGAGTCAAATGACTTCTGAGTAGCTTCCAACATCCCCATTCCTAAATTATGAATCTATCTTTCAACCACAGAAGATTGTTTAGTGTGTATATTCTGGTAGTTAAGAAATTCACACACCCACAGGGAGCTAACTACATTTTTTATTTTCCATTTTCTTCTGTCTTTCTCATATAATTACATGTTAGGCCCAACAAGAAAATACCCTGTCATTTTTCTTAAACCCATTACTATAAAACCTAAAAAGGAGATTGACACCCAGCCCAAATTTCTCTCTAATTTATCTTTTTATTTGAGTATAACAGTAAAATGTCACTGTAAAATTTTAAAAATATGAAACAGAACAAACAAAAATGAAAATCCACCTGGAGCACTCCTATACTAATATATTTTCCTGTGATATGGTTTCATGAATATATAAAACCTATGTGGGCTGAAATGCGTGTCTGTGAATGAGCGAAGATTGATATAATAGAGTGTTCATATTATATTGCACATAGTATTTATATTCATTTATTCTTAATCTTAGATTATGAACATGCACCCAAGTCATTAAATATTAAGTCTCAGTATGATTTCCCTGGTTGCATAATATTCCATCTCATGATTAGTTCAAACAAAATTTACACCTGTTCCAATTGTTTATAATTAGATTTTCTTCCAAAGGTTTATAAGCACTGCTAATATTAATTTACTTGTGTAAATAACCTTTGATTATATCTCTGACTTGTTCCTGAGGACAGATTTACGAAAGTAAATAAAGAGCTCATAGGACACTAAATGATTTTAAGTGTTTTAAAATATTTCAGCACAAATAGCTTTCTAGAAAGGCTGTAGAAATTTATCACCTAACCTGACCCTTCTTTTTGATAATGATAGAAATGCTAATATCTAGAGTTTGCAGAAAGTTTAGAAAACAGAAAAAAATAAAGAAAAACTAAGAACTACACAAAGTCATTACTCTCCAGGATTATATAACTATATATTTACTTGCAAATATATGGATGGATAGTTAAATGACAGATATAAGTAATTAGATAACTAGAGAAAGAAAAATAAGCATAAAAATTCGATCTTATTATCTGTAGTAAGGATGAGTATCCTCATCCCTTCATTTAATACTAAAACATATTCACTTCCTTTACCAATTATAAATATTTGATATGTGAAGAACACATACACTTTCTAAGTTGAGCTTTTGATACTCTATTTTCCAGTACTTATATAAACAATATTTTCAGTAGTCTCATTCATGAATTTTTACAGTTTCTTCATGGTTATAAATTCTTCATACTAGAAATAACTAAATATTTACCAATACTTTAGTTCATTTTTAAACTTCATGTTTTCATTAAGCCCCTCATTAAAACATTTTGTAACTATTTATGCAGATGTAACTTGAATTTAGTTTGGCTTATGGCTCATTTGCATTTATTATACTATATTTATATGGAGATAGACAATGTTAATTTATGCTGAATGTTCATAGAAACACAACCGGCTTATTGTAATTAGTTAAAATTGTATAAAATTTATTTGTCTCCATTAATCTACTCCTGCTGATGAGAGAGAATGAGTTACTGTAAGTATACTTTACAAATCATGCTACACTTGGGCATGGGCATTTAAGGGAATTCCCCTACCCTACATTACAGCCTTATAGCCTTATAGCACACTCTGAGCATGACTAAGCTTGAACTATTTTCCTAAAGAAGAGTAGGAAACAGGACAGAGCAAAGAAAAGTGAAAACATCATGTGAACTCCTCAGAAAGTTTAACTTCTAATCAATCCATTTTTATAGAAAGTTAACTACTCTTCCTCATTCTTTTCTGAAGCCAAAAAATATGTTTTATATATCATATAAGATTTATCTCTTCATCTAAATTAAAGACACTTAAAAGCAGGTTCTGTGTTTTATAACTCTTACATCCCCAAGGATCTGGAATAGTGCTCTGCACATAGTAAATTTTCAACAAAAATTCATATTGATTAGCATGATGAAGTGCATGGTTATTTTTCTGTCTCACTAAGTTTATTCATAGGCAGAAGAGGAAAGGAGGAAAAGCTGCATGTTTGTCCATCCTACTGCTTTCAAGAGTTCAGTCACAATTCTACTGGCCCTCTGCCTTTCTAACTGTATAACTTAAGAAACACACAGTTATTGAGTATCTGTGTATACGGTACTACATGACCTTTACATCTGGGCTCCATATTTCTTAGTTCTTTTTTTTAAACTTAGAATATAAAACTGCAATAACCCTAGTGTTGGAGAACAAGAATAAGGCCTATTTTATAGGTTTGGCTGTTTGTTTTAAAGTAAGAGAAATATACTATATTATGAAAACTCTTGGCCTGAAGTATAGATAAAATTGAAATAGACAGGAATTTTTGTACTGTATTCCAAAATGGCAAAAGGCAAGTGATGCAATGATGTTAAAATAAAATACGAGGACTTAAAAGTGGACGTCAAACAAAAATATAATAATTCACATGTTCAAAGAACTGATATATCATTTTGAATATATTTATAGCATAGGGAAAAATGAGAAAATAAATTTTATATGGCAGATCAAAGAATAAAATGCTTAGAGGAGCATATACTCTTGTTTGAAGTATCATATATGAAAGATAATAAAAAAGAATATGAGGGAAATTAGTGAAAACAACATTCAAAAATAGAAGGACATACAAATAATGATGCTTTGGATTTAGAAAACTCTAAAACCAATGAGAAAATGAAAATAATTGAGTAGTATAAAATATCTTCTTAAACAGAAGCAACTACAAGTCTCTAGTTCTCTTTTCAATGCAGACAAGCATATTGATATAATGATATAATTACTACCAGACTTTCACCAAGACCCTTTCAGGGGTTGAAATACTTCATGCAACTGCTCATAAACTTGGTATTTATGAGCATAACAATTTATTTTAATAACTGAAGACTTTCATACAATCAAAATAGAAGTTAGGAGTGGCGTTTGAATGATATATATATGTGTGTGTGTGTGTGTGTGTGTGTGTGTGTGTGTGTGTGTAAATTTTGAGATGGAGTCTCGCTCTTGTCCAGGCCAGAGTAGAATGACGTGACCTCGGCTCACTGCAACCTCTGCCTCCCGGGTTCAAGCAATTCTCCTGCCTCAGCCTCCCAAGTAGCTGGGATTACAGGCACCTGCCACCACACCCAGCTAATTTTTTGCATTTTTAGTAGAGATGAAGTTTCACCATGTTGGCCAGGCTGGTCTGGAACTCCTGACGTCAGATGATCCACCCACCTCAGCCTCCCAAAGTGGTGGGATTACAGGCAGGAGCCACCACGCCTGGCCTGATTGTGAGATAGATGATAAACATGTTAAATTGATTAAATTTCATCAAATTTCCCTAACAGCAAGAGCATAGTAAGTGAATTATAACTATTTTAGCTTCATGTTTGCATTAATATGAGATTAATATTGAAAAAAAATTATTTTTAAACAGTTGTGTATAGAATATATAATTGATATCATTAATATCTACTTGGTGAAACATTTTTGTGTAGAATGAAGATTATGATTCATGTAGACGTATGTGAATCTAAGTAGTTAAATTTTGCGCTACTGGTAGAATGGCATGCAAACTTGAAAATGTATGCTATTCTGAAGCAATGCATTACCAGCATATATACTACAGGTACTGACTATTCTCTTTTATTTATTAAAAGAAAATAACTAAAAGCAACACAATGTAGAGAGGAATCACCAAGCACCAAAGTTTTATAAGTTGCGTTGTCTGTCCAGTATTATAAAAGAGGATGTGCTGGATACACACTTAGCTGCTCAAAAATATCTCTCAAAGTGCTGCTATTGTCTACACCATCACTGCTTGAGTTCTTATTTCTCCCCTAAACTATTCTGCTTCCTTCCTCATTATCTGTGAGTAAATTTCAGAAATGCAACCTAATTGTGCAGTTATGCTGCTAAAATCTGTATGTGGATTATCACTTCCTTCTGGATAAAGCTTGAATTAGTACCGTATTTTAATAGACCTTTCTTCATGATTTTCATTCAAATTCTGTGACTGCCTTTCTTACCATGTATCTGTAATGCAGTTATACTTCATAAATTGTGGTCCACCAAATATCCTATGTTTTTCTATAGTACTGTCTTTTCAAATACTGCTTGTGTATCCAAATCCCTCCATATTATCCATCAATTTAATACACTATTCTTCAAAACCAAGTTCACACCATCTTCTCTACCAAGTATTTTGTGACTTCTCAATCCTCCCTTACACCCAACAAACATCCTAAAATTCACTGATTTCTTTCTTCTATACTTCAGTAATAATGCCTGCATGCTATTAAGCTTGTTGACTTAATTTTTGGGGGGGCCTCAAAGATATTTGCTTACATATCTCTCAATGTTTTGACAGCTTTCTAAAAATTACAAGTCCCAGTTTCTTCATATATTATATAGAACCAATCTCATATAGTGATTATGAGAGAAAATGAGACATGTACATTAGGTCCTCCATAAATTAGCTATCACTGTTTTTTTAACTTTTCTGTTACTACTACCCCATTGCATGAGATTTCTTAGGCAGTTCACTTTATCTACATTTTTTCAAGATGGAAAAGTCTATAGCAGGAGCTTAAAACAATATTGTTGAGGAAAAAGAGAGAAAGGAATTAAATGAAGGAGGAAGAAAGACCAAAGGAGAACTAGGAAATGAAGTGTAGCTTGAGGCAGAGTAGAGTAGAAATTTGTAGAGTAACTCAAACTTTCAGGTAAGGAGTACAATTTCCAGGCTTCATAATTTGTTTGTGTATTTTGTCAAGAGGCCTGTTGTCATTGATATAATAGAGAAAAAATGTCCTTTTGTGTTCCTGAGCATTCTAGTAGCAATAGTGTTTTTTCTTCTTTTTAACAATGTTTTCCCAAATAGTCTGAGATTATGGAAGTTCATCTACTTTCCTGTGACTCAGATATTTTATACTTCATAAAACCAAAATTAAGATATGACCTTTATAATTATTTGTTACTTCATCTATTGTCTTGATTTAGGTTCCTATTCTTCTTTTATTTTATGACAAAGGTGTTTTTCTATCTATCTTCCCAATGTAAGACTACTGTACAACGTTGTTTTATTTTGATGAATTTCTACTTTCACTTCCTTCAAGTCTCTTAAAAATGTTCATTTTATCAATTTTGTAATTCTTTTCTTTGGGAGGAAATAAGTAGAGGTTAAATCCCATTTTCACTTTTTAATAATATGCCAGTGCTAGGACAAAATATAGATCAATTGTTTGCTCACTTTTTGCCCCAATTCAATGCTTTCTTCTAAAACCACAACAGAAGATATCCAGCATAAATAAGTAATAATAATAATAATTTCCTGAGCAATTTTTTTCTGTAGTCCAGGATTTTGTTTTGTTTTGTTTTTAGTATGTGCTTTGTTTTTGAGTTCTTGGTGAGATCTATCTTTAAAGGGTGCATTTGGTCCATGGCATCTTTAAGTGGCACAGAGAAAACAAAGTTATCCTACAAACCTGAACATAGGGCACATACTGGTTCAAGTGGTTGAGCTGATAGAACTCAGGTCACTTTTCCCCAAAGTCCTTATTATGTTTCATCATGGTTATTGCTCACTCCTTTAGTCTTCATTCACTATCTTAACCAAGAGAAAGTACTAATGCACAGCCTACTCGTTAACCTGAACTACTAGAGGCTGAGGTTTGTCAGACAGCAGAAACCAGAAAATTTCTACAGATAGCTTGAATACCTTTAATTAAATATATTTTACATATTTGCCATCTTAACACATGTCCCCTATCCAAATCATTCTAGTATGATGATTGAGCTCATGGACTTAAGATAGACGTAAATGTAAGACTTGCCTGTGAGACTTTGAACGAGTCATTAACTTATTCTTTGCCTTTGTATCTTTGTTTATAATCTAGAGAGAAGCCTAGTTTCTACCTCATAAAATTATTGTATGGATTAAAATATGATAGTATATAACAAGTATTTTTCAGAGTCTGGGCATGCATGCACAACACTCAGTTCTTCATGCCATTTTATTGCCAGTTCAATGCTGACTTGTGTATATTATAGTGAACACATGAGTTTCACATGTATGTTATATTATAAATACGAAACCATAGTGGTTTCTGAATAAAAGTGTTTAATGATTAGCTTAATTTGAATGAAGACGAGGGCTCCATTTGACTGGTGTGATAGGCAGGTGTGCTGTCACAAAGTGTGTCATGTGCACATGCAATATGTCGAGTCAGCAGTAGCAGGAGATGCAGGGAGGGGGGATTGTGCTGCACATCATTTCTTTCTCCCGTAATATCTGGTGATGGAAGATCTCCATGGGCTCAAAAAATCATTGAGTTGTTGCCATGCATATTGCCACATTGTATTTTTAACAGTAACAGGTACAGCCACTGGAAGATTCCTTACTCATCAACTATAGATTTTTCTTTAACACATATATTATTCCATTACATTCATCATTATATGTACAATATAATTAAGGAAAAGAAAAATCTTGTCACAGTTTTATTTTTATAAGGAAAGTTTTTTTTCTTCCCCCATAAGAACACAAGCCTTATGGGATTAGGGCCCCACCCTATAACTTTATTTAACTTTAATTACCTCCTTAAAGACCCTATCTCCAGGTATAGTCACATTCAGGTTAGGGCTTCTAACATGTGAATTTTTTGGGGAGTATACAATTTGGCCCATAACATCTTCACAAAAAAGCCCTTGCTTATAATACCCAAATATTATATTTCTTACTCAGAACACTAATAACACTGTGCTTATTAGTGTTCTACTAATTCTACTAACAGATTCTACTACAGTTATACATCCTTGCTTCCTTGTTTGTATGTGTACTAGCTATACTTTAGGAATCATGAAGAAAGTAGTAGTATTTGCATCTCAGTATTTTCCAGAGTTTAGCCATGGTCAGATATTAAGTATGTACTGTTCTTTTTTCTGTCAAATTCTACTTTTAAGAAAGAGAAGATATGATCCTGAAGGAAAAATATATCTAGAATAAGAAGACTCTCTATCACTTGAAAATGCTAAACACAAGAATAACTGTGAAGTTATTGATCTGTCTTGTGTGCCTTGTCCTCCTGCCTGTTCATTTAGACTTTTAATTGACATTATTGTTCCTCCTATGTAGTAAAATTGGTCTCTTAATCTTTTTATTTCCAAGACAGTATGTGTATTATTAATCTTGAACAGACTTAATAGAATGATTGGACTAGAGAAATAGTTACACCTAAATATATATCCAGAAAACTTAGTGTAGAAACCCAGAGGAGTGTTTGCAAATTAACAAAACATGGTAAGCAACACTAGTATAAACTATGTATAAATTAACTGGTTAAATGAAATAATGGTTAGTGTTTATGAACTTCCCCAAGGATGCAGTTAGCAATGATGAAATAACTAGTGGGTTATTATGGAAGCATTTGTGGAAAAACAAGCCTTCAAATAGGATATCTGATGAATTGTTGTTTATTGAAATTTTATTTCATGGAAGCCATAAGAAGCAGTGAAAGCTGCTACTGTGCATTTACTTCAAGTCCACAGAAAAGAAGAAATTAGGAGTTTCACAAGAAGTAGACAACTTAGAATTAGATGAAAATGGTTGAAAAGATAACTTGAAGACCAATATTTGTACCTGAAAAGTTAGAAATATACTTCTCGATGTCATCAAAAAAGAGAATCTTTATGAGACACAGTAAGATAATTATATCTCAGGAAAGAAGAATGAATCTAAAAACTTAAGAGAGTCATTTATTCACTTGTTTTAACTTTCCTATTTCTAAAGATGTATAAGTTTTCACTTTGGAGAGACATCTAGAATGAAAACAATATGTCTCCGAAAAGATAATACTTGAAAACACTGCACACAAAAGATTAAAAAGTATCCATCATGAAGGATGAATAAAAAGTAATGTTGCCAACTAAAAGTAGTGGTGGCAGAAAGCCTAGAGTTGAGAATGAGTGCATGCTTATCCAAAATGCTAGAGAGTAATGCCGCAGATTGCCTCTAAATGGTAAGAGTGGCTAGCACAATGCTGATGTTTAACAGGATATAAAATGCCCTTCAAACTAAAGTGGGTGAAACGAATATATATTAAAGTAATTGAAGTTTTAGTAAGAACATACATAATGAGGAAATACCTATACAGTTTAATGATATTATGTGTTGTTTCAGGAAATTTTTATCTCTAGTATCCAAAGGAGTTTCGTCATTTCAGAGAAATGTTATAGTGAGAATGATAATTAAGAGAAGGAAGCTTTTCATAATATACCACAAAGACCTGTCTTTGCCCTCATTCTTGCCAAATTTTATTATTTCTTTAAATGGATGACTTGAATGAACCCCCAGAAGCCAAGATTTAAAAGATTAGGTTCACACTGTACTATGCTTACCACTGCATTGCATAAGACAATTATAAAGTACAATAATATGTCTCAGCAATAATCAACAAGGAAAATGTAAAGTGTTGCATTTGTGTTTAAAAAAACAATTGAAAATAATATATGTGTGTGTTAGGGTTTGGGAGTGGGAGGGGGCAATTCTGGTTGAATAATATTTTAGAATAAAATGAAATTAAGGTCTATTTTGAGGTTTAATCAAGCAAGACTATTTATATAATAATTTTAAATCATGGTTTTCAATGAAATAATAGTGTTCAAAAAGACTGAAAGCAAATAACTTGCCCTGAAGTCTACATTGGAAAAACCCAATTAAGCTCTCAGGTTAAGTTTTAAGAGTGTTTAAACAATTAGCCCACATCCAAAACATGGTGAGCAATCTACCTGAGGGTTACTTGAGAATATGTTTAAAGTGCAAAGATAGGATTAAAGGTAACAGAATGCTGAGATAAAGAACACAGAAAAATAGTAACAGCTATGATAGTCTTAGATCTACAGAGGCTATATACAGAACCAATATGAAGATATTAAAGAAATGAAGATTCTTTACCATAACAGAGAATAGAAAATTGATCTGTTCAACAGAGAAATGACCTGACTCAAAAAGCACTGAGTTTCTAGGCACTTATAGTATTTGAAACATATGATTGATGACCACTTATCAGAGATACTGACATTGATAATTTCTACTTTAGGTGAGTGGTTAGGCAACTTTATGTCTTAGGTCATATCCAATTCAAAATTTCTATGATTATATCAAGTGGAGGTGAAAAATCTTTTAGAATTGATGAACTCACACTGACATGTGTAAGTGTAACTGTTAATAAATGCCTGCTGGCCAGCCGGGGCCAAGAATGAACTGTTCATCTTTTTGTTATGTATGGTGACTGTTTGCAAACTTATTTGAGGATACGAAAACACTTTATCCCTTCAAAGCAATAATTTCTGTACTAATGTGATATTGCTAGAATGGCATATTATATATACATGTTATATATATTATATATAGATAAGTGTGAGATATATGTATATATATATATATATATATATATATCCATTCTTCTAGGAGTAATGTAATAAACTACAGTGTTTTCCTGTCATAAGAATTGGTGGTGCCAATAATAAGAACTTGCCCTTCTCAACTTGCCCTTCTCATGCTAATATAATAGCAGATATTCCTGTTTTATTTCAAATTCATATATGAACAAAATAATAGAAATTCACATGTACAAGCAGTTCTGAAATACGTCAAGCAATTCCATAAATCTAAGTCAGATTTTCTACATGACAAATAATCATTATCAATCTCATGCTAAGTGGGTGTTTAAATTTTCAAAAATCAAAACAATTGAAAAATAAAATCAATCATTATAAAAATCAGAGCTATAGTTCATCAGTCAGGAGATGTCAGAAGGTCCCATATTTCCATAACTCCATTCAATCTGAAATAATCACAGACATTGAAAATAAGTTATAAAATACATAAATGTCACTTTTGCTTCCGTGGTGTTTTGAACCTGGAAAAATTTGGATTCACAGAGACTCTACTCAGACATTTTATCAAAAACAGACTACCCTGCATGACTAGTTTGATTGCAAAAGAGGAGAAAAAAAAATAGCTAAGGCAGACTACACAATCTGATCTATTTTGTAAGGATCCAATCAATCCAATGACTATGTCATACTATGGCTTCTAGTAGCAAAATTAATACTTTTGTTTGAAATGATTCCTACATTGCATATGAATATGCCTAATCTTTTTCTTCTCTTTATTATTTGTATGTATATACATATATATACCTTGAGAACAAATATATAAATTTCTTCATTAAAATAATAGTTTTACAGTTATTTACACCCACCTTAAAATTTCATTCTATATACTGTATCTCTTTCATCTACTACTTGCCAACTCATGAATGAACAATTTTTACAGAGTTCAGGATCTCCCTGTGAAGTTCCTCTTTCTGTGGCTTACATTTCTGCTGTTGGCAAATGAGTACCAGAGACAGTTCAATCTGATGCCAACTTTGGCATCACTGAGCTTAAGCAGTTTTCCAACATATTTGACTCCGATCATCTCTTTTCCTCTGTTGATTTGTGTCCTGAGAGAACACAATTATAGGTAACAGCAAAAGAGAAATTTAAATTTCTCCTTTACTTGAGTCCTCATTTACCTTTGCAACAGCAAGAACTAATTGCATCTCAAGCCGTATTTCATAGCTCAATCTTTTTCCTTGGATTCCTTATTAAAATACTACAAAGTTATTGCTAGTGCACAATGACCTTCTGCTCCAAGAGCTAGATCTGCAGGGAATGGGGATAGAACTGCTTTGGGTTGGCACCAAATGTACTATTTGAATCATTGCCCAATAACCAGAGACAGAAGTAGTACTAAAGCAGATGATGTGTAAGCGGGTGCTTTTCAGGCCTCAGTGACAGCATTAGGAGCTCTGGTTGGAACCAATCTTTGTTCTGCCAGTTCCCCCTACAGTGCACAGTGAAGTGTATTCTTTTGCTTTCCAACACCAATGTGCTGGTGGTTGCATATTTTATATTTTATGAATTGGAATAAGTTTGAGATTCCTTTCCCAGCTTTGTACAAAACTGCTAAACATTTGTTCTGGTGCCCAGTCTATGCCCATGCAGTTTGAGGAGTTAACTTATAACAGCATACCTATTTTGCTTCTTGAAAAATATAGCTCATAGTGGTTCTATTAGTTTTCTATTGCTGATGTAACAAACTGCTACAATTCATGGTGCTTAAAACAAAACGAAGCTATTATTTTATAATGGTTCTTTTAGCAATCCAGCACATAACTGACTCGGCTAAAATCAAGGTGTCGGCAGGTCTGTGTTCCCTTCTGAATGCTCTAGAGGAGAATCCCTTTTTTTGACTTTTCTAGCTTCAGCAGGCCACCCGCCTTTCTTGGCTCCTGGCCCCCTTTCTTTATCTTCAAAGCCAACAACTGCTGGGCTAGTCCTTCTCACATCACATCACTCCAACATTCCTTTTGTTCTCAAATCTCTTTCCTCTCTGATCTCCTTCAACCTCCTATTTGCACCTTTTTTTTTTTTTTTTTTTTTGAGACGGAGTCTCATACTGTTGCCCAAGGTTGTAGTGCAGTGGCCTGATCTCGGCTCGCTGCAATCTCCACCTCCTGGGTTCAAGCAGTTCTCCTGCCTCAGCCTCCCGAGTAGCTGGGACTACAGGCACCTGCCACCACGCCCAGCTAATATTTTTTGTATTTTTAGTAGAGACGGGTTTTCACCATGTTGGCCAGGATGATCTCTCGATCTCGTGACCTCGTGATCCTCCCACCTTGGCCTCCCAAAGTACTGAGATTACAGGCCTGAGCCACTGCGCCCTGCCTTTTTTTTGTTTTTTTTTTTTTTTGAGATGGAGTCTTGCTCTGTCGTCCAGGCTGGAGTGCAATGGTGCCATCTTGCTCACTGCAACCTTTACCTCCCAGGTTCAAGTGATTCTACGGCCTCAGCCTTCCAAGTAGCTGGGATTACAGGTGCCTGCCATGATGCCTGGGTGATTTTTGTATTTTTTAGTAGAGACGGGGTTTCACCATGTTGGTCAGGCTGGTCTCTGAACTCCTGACCTCAGGTGATCCACCTGCCTCAGCCTCCCAAGGTGCTGGGATTACAGGCATGAGCCACCACACATGGCCCCTATTTGCATTTTTAAGGATGCTTGTGATTGTATGTTACACTACACGGCAAAGGAAAATTAAATTTTTGGATGAAACTAAAGTTGTCAGTCACCAGTACAATTGATTATTCTGGACTATCCGGGCTGATCCAATCACAGCCATCCTTATCCTATTAAGGATTTTTTATCTACAGAAACTTATCCTATCAAGAATGCTTTGATTGGATCAGCCTGGATAATCCAGAATAATCACTTTTTCTGGTGATTGACAACATTAGTTTCATCCAAAAACTTAATTTCCCTTTGCCATGTAGTGTAACATATTCATAAGCTTGCGTAGGGCAGGACACGAACATCTTTGGGGGCTATATTCTACCTACCACGGCCCTGGTTATTCATATGTTTCCCCTATCCTTGGAAGAATTGCTTCACCCCTGACTGTGATCCCAATTACTAAAAGGTCATAATAATGATAATAATGAAATATTAATATATCATCTATTTATTTCACATTTCTAGACAGAAATACTATCAAGAAAATGTCCTATACCCTTCATTTGGCTAGCACAGCTTATAGGGAGCAAGAAAAAGAAAAAAAAAATCAGAGTTTATAAGACCATGGTACAATCGCTTTCTGTAACCTGTGTATTGTTGTATCTTTTAATTCTCAGCAATAGAATGGGGCTTCTCAAATTCATACATTTTAATTCCCAAAAACTGTCATAGAATTGTTGCTGAGAGTGAAGAGCCTTGGAGAACAAGAGTCCTATTGATTTTTAAAATAGTATTAAGAAACACAAAATACTTGTAAATTATTTGGAAATTATGCTTGATTCAAGGAAGCTCTTTTATGTCGTATTTATTTTGCTTTTTATCTACAAAAACTTATTTATATGTAGCAAATGATATAGAAATGTTTTTGTATATAAAAAACAAACTCCCCTCTCTTGCTCTCTCTCTACGTATATATAAAATATACACGCACACATATATGTGTGCGTGTATATATATAGCAACTATTTTATTATGCTTAACATTAATACTTAAAGACCAAATTTTAAAATTATAAATTAAATTGCATTTTTCCCACGAGGAAGAAATCTGAAGTTTTATTCTAAAAATAAAGCATGCAAATGTTATTAGAGAAAAATGGCTTTTTAAATGAGACTCATTGCCATGAAGATGAGACTGAAAAATTCTTTAATTTTAGCACTAGCACTTGAAGGGACAGTGTGCTATTTGCTTTGAACATTTAAGACCAAAATTGTGTTTTTTTTGCTCACAACCAATTAGATGAATATGAATTCTTAAATGAAGCATCAAAAAAATACAGCTCCATAATTTCAAAAAGTTTTGGCATCAATAGCAATACTAGAATATGAGGTTCATTTTTCTTTTCAATCTATAATCATAATGCCTGTTCTTAAATCATATAGTATAAAGGGCTGAGGGACTGGGAATATACAAGTCTATCTATATCTATATACGTATATAGATATATAAATATATACATACACACACAAACTATATCTCTCTATATATAGATAGTTATATCTGATACAGTTAATTGACTATCTCCTATTGACAATAGTACTAAAATATGCAATATCCTCTTAAATCTCTTATGTTTTGCCACAGTTGAGGAAAATGTTCCACTATATGTTTCATTTATGTAATTTGATTATATGGAAATATTTAATTAAATAAAACACTTAAAATCATATACATATAAGTTAACAGTTTAAAAGCACACATCTTAATGACTTCTAAGAATTGAACAGAGTTGTGTAAATAGCACACAGATTAAGAAACAAAGTCTTAACAGTACTCTGAACTCTTCTGAGTTGCCATAGACCACTCTATGTCCTTCAATTATAGCTTTAACATACATTCTTGATATTCTCAGATTGCACATTTGTCTTTATCACTTAACTAAGGAGAAATATGGAAGCAAAATGATTCTCACTCCGATTTCAAATTGCTAAGTTCAAACCCTAGACCTGCCATTTATAATTTGTTGACGTGGGACATGTTATTAGCCTCACTTTTCCCATCTGTAAAAATGGAAAACTGTTAACTCTTATCTCATAGGCCTATTGTGACTATTAAGTAAATTAATACAACTAAAGCCCTATAATCATGTCTTAAGTAAGCTCAATAAATAGTAATTGTTCATTATCTTTGTTGTGTGTTAGAGCTCTGTCCAGGTTAGAATGTGTGTTACCTTTATGTCATATCATTATATGTGAGCAAAACCTTATTTTATTCTACTATAAGACTGCTGTGGATTTTTTCTTTTGGTTTTTCTTTTCATAATAATCAAGGGCTTTATTACCTGTTTATATCCTATTACATTCCAGCTCAAATTCTAGAATTCTAAAAAGTATTTTGTCCTTTCTCTCTGTTTACATTTCCAGGTACACAGAGAACATTAGCTCATTTTTGTTGATTCTTTTTTGTTTCTTTAAATGTGATCTTTGGGAATCTCCTATGCCATTGAGAATGATGGACTTCAAAGAGTTGTCTTCTATGCTTTCTGTTGTCAAAGAAATTGTTTTTGTTCATCAATCTGCTTCTCTAGTCAGGGGCTGATAACCTTGTTTGAATACTGAATGCATAGTTTATCAGTTATAAAGGAGAAATTTGCCTTAAAAGAGTATAAATCTTGATAGGGTAGGAGACAATGTTTAATTGAAATTTTAAGCGAGACTCATCAGCTAGATTGCTGAGAGTCATACCTGTGTCAGGAAGTCAAGAAAAGATGAATGTCAGGATAATCAGTATGAAATATGTCTAAAACCTGGAGTGAGAAACAGATTTGATTTAGAAACTTGGACATGGAAATGATTTTCTTTAACAAATGTTATGTGTGTCAATATCATTGATATACATCTTTCATTCAGAAAATACAGAAGACTTTTGGTTTTTAAAGATTTGAGTGTCTTACATCTGTTTTCTAGAAAAGTCTCACTGTTTAGTAGAATAGATAGATCTAGTTTAACCCCTTCAAACCAATGAGAAAATATGAATTTAATAACAAAAAAATTGTTTATGATTATATCGTAAAAACTTAGACAATGACCAAGCAGACTTTTAAAATGATCTTATATGAGGACTTTTTCAATTTCCATTTTTATTTCTTTATTACTTACATGCATCAAATATAGGTGCCTTTTCAATGACAATTTTACAGATAATTCATTTATTCACTTGAAAGCTACTCACTTGTTTCCTTTGAGAAGACTAATAATAAACTTCATTATTTTTAAAATCAAAGAATTGATTAAACATAATACAGCTGTTGATTTAAAAAATCCATTGTGCAGAAACATTTAGTTGAAAATTAAAAAATCATATATCCTGTCATATTTCAGTGATCATAAGGACATATAACTAGACTAAGTAGCTCTCTCATTTAAAAAGGAAATGATTAGATATCTTTCCCATAAGGAATTCTGTAATATTAAATGTGTTGCTATAAAGAGCTGGTATAAAGCTGACAGGAAACTATTCCCGGTATCCTAACAATAACAAAAAATAAAACTATTACCTGTATCTTCTTGTATCAAATGTGGCTATATGTTAGTGAAGCTAACTTTCCAATTAGCACAGCAGAAATGGTTATTTTATATTACCACCTTCAGAGTTGTCAACAATAGATGTATACTGACTTCATCAAGTTGACTACGCCCAATATATTGGAAACCCCTCCTTTGAAAGTTTATAAGCAGTTTTATTTTTTAAGAATTATTTAGGTTTTAATTTTCTCTAGAACTTGTAAACTTCAGCTTCACCAAGTATCAGGCCAACTTTTGGAATAACCACTCTTTCCCAGGCTGTAACCCTTTCCAGGAGAGAGAATGTATTAAATAACATGGTTCTGGGATGTTTCCACCCCAGAATTCTAAACCAGTCACAGAATCATATCTCTTAGGTCTTGATTAGAATCAAACAATCTACAGACACATTAACAGAATCAAAATGATGTAACAGAATCAAACTGATGTTTCTTTCCTTTTCTTGCTCAATACACTTCCCTCTTTTCTTCCAGAGCTTGTTACTCAAAGATGTATGAGTACAGTCAGCCCTCCATGTCCATAAGTTCTGCATGCATGGATTCAACCAATTGCCAGTCAAAAATATTCAGAAAAAGATTCCACAATGTTCCAAAAGAGCAAAACTTAAATTTGCCGACCAAGCAGTATGTTGAATCCATGCAAATGAAGTGATGTATAGGTATTTTATTAGTTATAAGTAATCTTCAGATGATTTAAAATACACAGGAGGATGTATGTAGGTTGTATGCAAATACCACATAACCCATCTTATATAATGGGACTTGAGCATCCATGGATTTTGATATCCAGCAGGGTTTCTGGAACCAATCCCCCATGACTACCCAGTGATGACTGTATTGCCCTTTCCAAGAAAGCATCTATCAGCTCTGATTTGTGACTCAGAATAAGGAATTCCTTATTCAAAAAACAATATAATAACTATTCCGAGCTAACTGTTCTCAGCCATCAACAAATTCAACTTGGCCCAGGTATGGTGGCTCATGCCTGTAATCCCAGCACTTTGGAAGCCAAAGCAGGAGGACTGCTTGAGCCCAGGAGTTTGAGATCAGCCTGAGCAACCAATGAGACCCCATTGCTGAAAAAAAGAAGAAAAAGCCAATCCCATCTACTTGGGAGGCTGAGGTGGGAGAATTGCTTGAGGCCTGGGAGATTAGGGATTCAGTTAGCTACAATTGTACCACTGTACTCCAGATTCTGTCTCAAGAAAACAAAATACACTTGTTTTACTCTATATTTGACTTTGCCTTAATCAATATCTTCTACTTGAAAAAGCCAAACCACATTTTTAAAACTCCTTACAATTTCCATTATAACTTGAAAAGGATGGAGGGAGTAAGGAAGAGTTGGCTTGTTTTGTAGAAGATTCTGAAAAGGGCAGTTATTTACTTTGAAGTCATTAAGTAGAAGAACAAATGTCCTTTGTTTTGATAATGAAAACCCTTGTAGATAAAGATCAGAAAATTCTGGTCCTGAAATTATAATATTGTCTTCAATACATTCAGAATGTATATTACTCTTGAATTTTTTTTCCCTGAGATTGGGTTCACAGTTTGGTAGAGATACGGGGTGAAGAGGAAACAATGTTTATGTCTTACGGCACCTGGGAAAATATGTAACATGTCATTTTGATCTCAGCATCTATCTCTCCGCCTTGAATATGCAAATGTAATAGAAGGAGATGATTGTTTTCCTTTTTATTCTTATCTGCCTGGACTCTCTCTCCTATTACATCTACCCCAGAATTATTATCAGTAATCATAAAAATGAATTGCCCTTCCAAGGATATGCTATAAAGCAAACCTCCAAAGTCAGGTTGTTTAGATTTAGAAGAGAAAGTCTCAAGTGAGTTATCTTTTACTCATAAAGTTATTAGGGAAAATGAGCAAAATTTCCAGTACCCCAACCACTGCCTTTTCTCCCTGGACCTAGTTAATTCCTATCAACTCTTTAGTTGACTCTAAGGACTGGGCCCTGGGAGATCCTGACGCCTAAATCACAGGTACAGAAAGCCTGCATAAGCATTTTGGTCCAGGTCTTGGCCTCCAGTCTTATGATGAGCTGGTGGATCAGATGCTTGTGACAGGGATTGCAAACTCACTCAGGCTTGATACTTGAAGGAAGAGGCAGTTCATTTGCTTAACAGGCACCACAGAAGGTTCCTCTGCAGTTCTTACACACATTCTTTGTTAGGCTGCCATCTTTCTGGCATAGCTGACACACCTGTGGCTTCTTAGAGAGCAGCAGCTGACCCTGTTCATTCAGAGGGTGGGGTTGCAGTCTACGTCTTTCTTCCAGGGGCTTTTTTAGTTTAACATTTTCCTCTAGCATTTTGTGCTACCCATCCATCTTAGATTCTGGCTTCTGGGAACCCTTTCCTGGGATGCTCCTGTCATTTTGTAATCTTTCTTTTTCCTGTTTTAGTTCTAATTCAAGCTGGTTCCACCGCCTGGTGAGCTCCTCTGCTTTCAGGTGCAGACTGTTGATCTTGTCTCCAAAGTCCTGTTTGAAGAACTGCTTGTCCAACTCAGCAGACTTGCAGCTTTGCTCAGCCTGGTGCAATCTTTGTTCAAGTTGTTTAATGGTAGCAGCCATCAATTAGTTTTCCAAGAGACTGTTTAGTTCACTTTTCTGTTTTACTCCTAAGTCTGAACTCTACAGCTTAAAGGCAAGTTCATGACTGAAAGCCCTGAGATCATGCAGCTGCTGCCGAAGAGAGACCAGAGCATCCTGCTTCTCACAGATACCCTTCTCCAGCATCCTTATAGCCAATTCCATCTCCTGCTTCATGCTGATCTGCATCTCCAGTTCTTTTTAACATCCAATTGTAATTGTGTCTCTTTTTTTAAATGCTTTCTTGCTTCACTTAGTACTTGCCCTTCTGCAGTTCTGTCTTGCTTGGGACCCTTCTGATTGGATTCCAGTATGTAGGAACCTTCCTCTTTAACTTGTTCCATTTCTTCTTATAAGGCAATAATACTGTTGTTTGCAACTTCAAGCTCCTGTCAGTTTAGTGTTCGATTTTTCTAATACATCTACTTTTGCCTGAAGATTCTTTACAGTAGCATTCAAATGTCTGTTCAGTTCTTCTAGGTAGTTCTTCTGGTCCGGATTGCAGTAATCTGACTGTCTCCTTCACTACCTTTACTGCTATTCTGTCCTTGAGATACACTGAAAAATCTATAACTCCTACCTGAGATTCCAAGTATTCTTTCATACAGAAATTGGCATCAATGTGATTCAGACCCTGATTATGGCTCCTTCTTCTTCCATCATGAGGGCATTGGGTTCGTAGAATTCATTAAGAAGTTCTTAGATCATAGGTTTCATATATTCTAAAAGTTTCTTTTGCATTAATGCCCAATGAAGCCAGGCTCTTCCTCTACCTACTGGTGTCTTAAGTCCTGGAAGATCTTTAACACTTGCTGTTATCTTTGTGGCTTCTGGAACAAGCTTTTCTACCAGTTCTAGAGGCCCCCAGAAGGATTTATTTTGTACATCAAAAGTTTTGTTTTGTTTTGTTTTAGCTTTCAAGCCGTGTTTCAGACAGTGTCCATCACCACCAAGAATTGCTGGAGAGGTACACAGAGTCAAGAGTCCTCTCCAGATTTAGAGCTGATTCAATCAAGCCCGATACTCGGTTTGGCTGTATTCATGAGGTTCATAGGTTTGTTAGCCTTGAGATAATTAGGATGGTGCTTGCCGCTGCCGCGGCGGCCACCACCACTCACAGCTCAGCAGCAGGAAGGGCAATGGGGAGCCGGGCTACCGCGGGGTCCTCCAGGAACGAGGCAGCTGCGGCTGTGGACGCGCTTCTACGCGGGCGCCTCCATCGCGGGTTAGAGCAGGAAAAGGGGGCGGCCACTGGCGAGGCTGGCTCCGACTGCCTGGCGGGGAACGCTGGAGGTGGCCCCTCCCTCGCCCTCTCCTACAAGAAGTTTTATAAGCTTTCTGAGACTAGAAAAAAAGAAAAAGTCTCATTATTTTATATGCAAACCTTTTTTTAAACCAGAACCTCATTTGGAACAAAACAAAATACTCCAGCCCACCTCCAAATTATCTCTGCATCATGCTCACAACCTCAGCTCAAAGTTCAATAGAGGTTTATTGGCTATGTTGGCTTCAATTATTGAGTGCTGTCATGATGAAATTTCGTCAGTTTTTGTAAACATTCTTTGAGGCCAACTAAAACTCAGGCTGTTCTGAGGGTTACACCAGTATTGAGAAGCCTTGCAATGAGGATCCCTTTTTTTAGGTCTACCTCAGAAAATATACATAGGTTTAAAAGCCAGAGTTCTCTGTTAATGTCACACATCTAAAACCCAGATACACAGAATAATTACTTTATCGCTATGGTAATTAATATATAAATATTTTAGAATATTAGGAAAATTCAGAAAGTTTTGGTAGTGCTGTTTGCCTTCATTAGGAAATGCTGAAACAATAAATTTATGAAAACTGTTAAATTAATCTGTGACATTAAATTTTATTTCCAATTATGTTTAATTGTAATTGTATTCTGTTTTTTTGTATTTTTAACCATGGTCTTTTATTATGACATATATAAACTCATATTTAATATTATATATATGTATGTCTTTATTTCAGAGATCCCTATTTTTATTAAATAATCAGCTTTGTAAATATTTCTTATTCTACTTCAAATACTTGCTTCTACATGAAATATGAAATGCCAGTTTTAAGTTGGTTTTGTGGATAATTAAACAACCAAAAAGTCACCACCACAGAATTATTGTTTAGTGAGAGGCCTTAAGCATGGAAATTGTTAAAGTAAACTTCTCTAACCACAGTGGTTGAATTATTCACAGTGGTAATGGAACTATTGGGTCACTTTCAGAAAAAAAAATTACATAGTTATTTTACTGCAATTGTGATACGTCACTGTTTTATTAAAAATAGGACTTATTTTTTTACTTGTTTATATGCCTCACTTTGCCCACCCCCAGGAAAACAAGGTCCTACTAATTTAGCAAGAAAGTTGACAAGTTACATATTAATCTGATGCAAAAAAAAAAAAAAATTCAAAAAACAAAAGAATATGTGTGTCTTCCTCACTTTATGAGATTTAGACAGCATTGAAAATCCTCAAATAATTTATATGTAAAGTGGCACATTTTTTAAAACAAATGTATTGAAATACTTTCAAAGCAATATTTTAAACATGTTTTGAATGTGTTGCCATACACTGTGATTTGCATAAGCAAGTCTCACCAAAAACAATGATTAATGTACTTATCATATTCATTTTAGTGATGAAAAAATTTTGGATTCTTCCACATGTCCTCTAAGAGTGCCATCCAATTCAAAAGGGAATTTTTAATAACCATTCCCAAGTCTCCAAATGTTTGATGCATTGTAAAACCTTATGCTTACAGAATTTCAAAAAAGGAAGGAATCTTGTAAGTTAGAAGAAAAGAATTTAAGTTTTATGGTTACTAAAAGATATTTGAGAGAGATGGATTGATATGCAGTATACATTTCCTGACAGAATTATTTAAAAACAATTTTTTAGGGATATTAAATATGAAGGTGTTAAACAGTGGGAAAAGGAGTAGCTTTTCCAGGAAAAAAAATAATGCTTATGTTGGACAGGGTGGGCAGGGAGAAATGCAAATTCTTTTGAAAATGTAAGTACAATATAAAAAGCACATATGCAAAAATTTAGTTTGGTCTTTGGATTCGTTTTCTTTATTAGTTTTAGCAACTGAAGTCCAATGTTGTTTTAGAGACTGGGCATGATTGTACTTATCCACAACTTTCCCAAAAATGTATGCATAAATGTTCTGTCTTTGCACCACTTACATTTTATATCTATGTGATCATATTTGACAGAAAATTATTATTCTCTACATAGGCATTGTAGCATTTTACATAATTCTAATTAGGCATGTATCATGACATATCTGGTGCACATCCTGGTACTATTAGTAACAAAGTAAAATTTTGCTGAGAAAGTAACATGAGAAACTTAGAAGCTTTGATTATCAGATACTGAGTACAGCTGTGGTATTGAAAGCTAATAGTTTGAAAGCAATAATTACTGAAAAAATGATGCTACGGAATGATCATATGCATACTGTGAAAAAAAAGAAAACATATACAAACACACACATGTGCTCACACACACACACACACACAAGCTATAGAAACAGAGACAGATTTATGTGATAACACCTCAATTTTTCTTAAACATAGTTGCTTTTTCCTTTTTTTCCCACAGTACTTCAGACAAGTTCAGTACATTGTATAGTTTCTAACCTTCAGAGTTCTTTAAAGTTTTGGTAAGATTAAGAAAAGTGCTTTCTGTGCTAATATTCTTTACACTAGTAAAAGCATGAAGGTGTTTTGAGAGATTGTCAAGCTCAGCCACCCCCTCAATAAACATAAAATTTAATCAACATCAGTATACTTCCTAGGCAAACCCAGCTTTAAAGTGAGCTGCCTACTCTATTTTTACAAAAAGCAGAAACACAAACACACCTATACACCCCTACCCATTCCCACCATAGAAATACTCTTGGACAAAAAAGTCTTTCACTAAACTTTACCTATATAGAAGTTCTAAATGCAACCATTATATAAGGAAAATCGAATCTGAATTTCAAATTTAATTTTTCCTGAATGCGTACATGGAGTGTGTATGTGTGTATGAGATAATTACGTTGCCATTCTCAATTGATTATAATGCTATTACATAATCAATTTTACATTGTGAAAATTAATTAATTTTATTTTTTCAATTGATGGACAAAATATCTATTCACTGTGTATAAGATGATGTTTTGGAGTATAAATACAGATTGTGGAATGATTAAATCTACGTAATTAACATATGTATTACCTCACATAGTTACCATTTTTATGGTGGAACACTTTACATCCACTCTTAGCATTTTTTTAAGAATACGCTGTATTATTAACTATAGTTACTATGTTGTACAATAGATTTCTTGAACTATTTTTCTCTTATCTAACTGGAATTTTGTATCCATTGACCAACACTTCCCCAACATTCACCCCCAGAACCCAAACCCTGGTATCACTCTCCTATTCTCTACTTTTGTGAGATTAACTTTTTTAGATTCCACATATGAATCAGATAATGCAGTATTTGTCTTTCTGTGTCTGGCTTATTTTAGTTGCATAATGTCCTTCAGGTTTATCCAGACTGTCCTTCTTTTGATAGCTGAATAGTATTCCAGTGTGTACATATAAATATTTTCTTTATTCTTTAATCTGTTGATGGACATTTATGTTGATTCTATATCTTAGTTATCGTGTATAATGCTACAATAAACATAGCAATGCAAATATTGCTTCAACAGACTGATTTCATTTCCTTTGGATATATACCCAGTAGTGGGAATGCTGGATCATATGGTGGTCCTATTTTTAATTCTTTGAGAAAGCTCCATATTGTTTCCATAAGGGTTATATTAGTATACATTCCCACCAACAATGGGCAAGGGTTTCCTTTTCTTTACTTTCTTGCTAATGCTTGGCTTTTGTCTTTTGACCATAGCCATTCTGACAGGTGTTCGGTCATATCTCACTGTGGTTTGGATTTGTATTTTCCTGATGATCAGTGATGTTGAATATGTTTTTTTTTTCATGTACTTGATTGCTATTTGAATGTTGTCTTTTGAGAAATGTCTATTTAAGTCCTTTGTCCAGTTTTTAATTGAGTTATTCTTTTGCTATTGGGTTGAGTTCCTTATATATTTTGAATATTAACCCCTTATTAAATGTATAGTTTGCAAATATATTTCCTATTCAGTAGGTTGTCTCTTTATTCTGTTGATTGTTTTTCTCTGTTGTGAAAAAGCTTTTTAGTTTGATGTAATCCCATTTGTCTATTTTTGCTTGTGTTGCCTGTGCTTTTTGGGTCATATTCAAAGTTATTTCCCAGAACAATGTAACAGATTTTTCTATATTTTTTTTCTAGTAGTTTCATAATTTTGGGTCTCACTTTAAGTCTTTAATTCTTTTTGAATTGATTTTTGGTATATGATGTGAAATAGGGTCTAATGTTTTGCTTCTGCATGTGTATTTCTAGTTTTCCCAATAGCATTTATTAGAGAGCCTGTCCATTCCTCATTGCATGTTCTTGATGCCTTTGGTGAAAATGAGTTGACTGTAAATATGTGGATTTACTTCTAGGTTCTCTATTCTGTTATAATGTTCTACTTTTCTGTTTTTATCACAGAAATGTGCTATTTTATTTACTACAGCTTTGTAGGATATTTTAATGTCAGGTAGTTTGATGTCTCCAACTTTCTTTATGCTCAAAATTGCTTTTGTTATTCAGGATCTTTGTGGTTCTGTAATAATTTTAAGATATTTTTTTCTATTTCTGTGAAGAAATCATTGACATTTTGATAGGGATTGTGTTGAATTTGTAGATTGCTTTGGATAATAAGTTCATTTTATCAATACTAATTATTCAAATCTATGAACACAAGAAATCTTCCCATATATTTGTGTCTTCTTCAATATAGTCCATCAGTGTTTTATAGTTTTTAGTGGAGGGATTGTTCACCTTCTGGATTAAATTTATTCCTAAGTATTTTAATATTTTGTCGCTATAGTAAATGGGTTAGTTACAAATTTTCTTTTTCAGATAATTTGCCGTTAGTATATAGAAACACTATTGATTTTTGCATGGTTACTTTTTATCCTGCAACTTTACCAAATTGTTTTATTAGTCCTAGTAGTTGTTTGGTGGCATCTTTAAGGTTTTCTATAAGATTATATTTGCAAACAGAGACAATTTAACTCATTCATTTCCAATTTGGATATCTTTTATTTCTTCCTCTTGCCTAATTGCTCTGGTTAAAACCTGAAGTACTATATTAAATAGAAGTAGCAAGAGTGAGCATTCTTGTCTTATTCCAGATCTGTGAGGAAAGCTTTCAACTGTTTACCTTTGAATATGATGTTAGCTGTTGCTTTGTCTTATACAGTCTTTCTTGTGTTTAGGTACATTCTTTCTATACCTGATTTGTTCAGAGTTTTTAATCATAAAATAAAGTTAAACTGTTAAATGTGTTTTCTGCATCTATTAAAATGAGTATATGAATATTGTTCCTCATTCTATTAAAGTGATGTTTCATATTTGTTGATTTAGATATTGGTGGTGGCAAGAGGCAGACAGGTTTCTAGGTGGGAAGGGGTGGGTCTCTGGTGAAACACCACCTTCAAGCCAGGATGGCCTGAAGCTTGAGGGTTGGGCTTCCAGTTCTGGGTGAAGTCCTCCACCAGGAGTAAGAACTTCCTTGGTGTCTTTTGGTCAATCAAGTGGTGCTTTTTCCAGGTCCACCCATGGACTAGTTAGCATGCACTTCCTCCTACCCATGAACCGATCATTATTCACTTCTTCAATTCTGAGCCCATAAAATACCCCAGACTCAGCCAGACTCAAACACTACTTTGGACCACCTTACTGCTGATAGGAGGTACCCACTTTGGGTCTCCTCTCTGTGGAGAGCTGTTTGTTCACCCAAGTAAATATCTGTTCCACCTTGTTCACCCTCTAGTTGTCCATGTAACCTCATTCTTCCTGGACATGGTACAAGAACTCAGGACCCGCCAAACAGCAGGCATGAAAGGGGCTATAACACATTCCTGGCTGGCTCACCAGGCTGTGTGATGATGTGCTCCCAGACCATGGAAGTGAAAAGTGGGACCCTTCTAGGGGCCCAGACCTCAGGACTCCCTGAGCCAGAGCTATAACACTATAGCCCTCTCACCCTCCAGTGGTGCTGGGTAGCTGACCCACACAGCATGAAGCAGTGGTGAGGCTGGGTCATCCCAGGAGCCACTGGCCAGACCAGAGTGGTGAGACTGAAATAGCTGTAACACAAATGGGCTGAAACACACCCCCAAAGAGACCTGCCCCCCCAACTTGCCATGTTGCAGATGACAAAAAGATGGAAAAGAAAAGAACGGCAGCCCGTCTGAGAGCTCAGAAATCATGGCTTCCTAAGACAGGGCTGTGACATGCCATAACACACTCTTTGGGGCTCTGTGGTTCCTGGCATCTCTGAGCTTTCAGGCACCACCACATTTCCCTCATTCAGATGCTGGTGCCTGCAGCAGAAGTTGCTGGTTGTATGTCTGGTCCAGCTGGAGACTCACACAGAGCCAATGCCTGTGCCAGTGCCTGAAGCTGCCTGCCTCACTGCAGCAGCTGATGTGCATGACGTGCACAGTGGCCGAACCCCATGTTCACTCACTCACATACCGCTTGCTGCTGTGTACCTTGATTGCTCTTGGCAGGTGTGGGATCCAGGTCAGTAGCATGAGCCAAGTGTGACCTTGAGACCAAATGGGTGGAATAAGCCCAGTGGGCCTGATCAAAACTCAAGCAGTGGCACCGCCAACCATAGAGGTTTCTGTCTGGCAAAGCAACACCCAGAGGATCTTGTAACAGTATGTCGAACTATTCTTGTAGCCCTGGATTTAATACCATTTGGTCATGTTAATTCTCTTTTTTATGTGCTGTTAAATTCAGTTTGCCAGCATTTTGCTGAGCATTTTTGCATCCATATTCATCAAGGGTTATTGGCCTGTAGTTTTCTTTTTTTGTAATACATTTGGTTTTGTATCAGGTTTAGCTAGCCTCATTAAATAATTTTGTGTTTCTTCCTCTTTAATTTTTTTGGAAGAGTTTGAAGAGAATTGGTGTTAGTTATTTAAATGACTGATAGAATTCAGCAGTGAAGCAATCAGGTCTTTGGCTTTTCTTTGATTTGAGGCATTTTATTACTAATTCAACATCCTTACTTGTTATTGGTATTTTCAGAGTTTCTATTTCCTTCATAATTCACTCCTGGTAGGATGTATGAATCACAGAATGTATCAGTTTTTCCTGTATTATCGAATTTATTGACATATTGTTGTTCATAATAGCCTCATGATACTTTGTATTTCTTTGTATCAGTTATAATGTCGCCATTTCCTTTCTGATTTTATCTCTTTGAGTCTTTTTTGTTTGTTTTTCTTAGTCTAGCTAAAGGTTTCTTAATTTGTTTATCTTGTCAGATAAAACAACTCATAAATATGTTGATCTTTCATATTGTTTTTCTAGTCCCTACTTCATTTATTTCTACAGTGATTTTTATTATTTGCTTTCTTCTACTAAATTTGTGCTTTGTTTATTCTTGTTTATCTAGTTCCCTGAGATGCAATATTAACTGTTTTATTTGAAAAAAACTTTTTTTTTGGTGTAGCCGTATGTTGCTATAACTTCTCTCTTTGAACTGGTTTTGCTGTATACCATAGGTTTTGGTAAGTTGTGGTATTTTGTCTCAATAAATTTTACATTTTTCATTTCATTTCTTCATTGATGTATTGGTTGTTGAAGAGCATGTTAATTTCTATATATTTGTGAATTTCCTGAAGCTTCTCCTATTATTGATTTCTTGTTTTATATTATTGTGGTCAGAACGAATACTCAATATAATTTTTAAATCTTACAGTATTCAAGAATTGTTTTGTAGCCAAAACATATGATTTATCCTAAGAATGTCTCATGTGCAGTTGAGAAGAATACATATTCTTCAGCTGTTGGATGGAATATGCTGTATGTATCTGTTAGGTTCATTTGGTCTAAAATGCAGATTAACTCTGATGTTTATGTATTTTCTGTCCAGATGACCTGTTCATTGCTAAAATTCAGGTGTTAAAATCCCATATTATTATTGTACTGATGTCTAGCTCTCTCTCCTTTCAGAAATATTTATATTTGCTTTATATATTTATAAGTGCTTTAAATATTTAGAAATATTTATATTTGCTTTCTTTGCTCCAATATTCAGTATTTATAAATATAGTATCATCTAGATGAATATACCCCTTTATTGTTATATTATGCCCTTCTTTGTCTGTTTTTGCACTTTTTAAATTTAAAATCTTCTTTATTTGCTATGAATATAACCACTCTTGCTCTTAATTTTCATTTACATGAAACACCTTTTTTCTATCCCTTTTAGTTTCTGTGTGTCCTTGAATGTGAATTAAGTCTCTTGTAGGCAGCATATAATTGGTTCTTTTCAGTAATACATTCAGACACTCTGTTTTTTGTTTGGAGAATATAATTCATTTAATTCAAAGTAATTACTATCTGATAAAAAACTTACTACTGTCTGTAGGGGATCCATGAGCCCCACATGCTGGTGCACCAGAATGTAGGGATCCGTGAGCCCCACATGCTGGTGCACCAGAATGTAGGGATCTATGAGCCCCACACTGGGCACCAGAATGTAGGGAGCCAGCCCCACATCACCCATGGGTACCCCGAGTTCAGTGGCAACAAAGGAATGAGAAAAAGACAGATTAAGATAAAAAGTGGGACCAGGGGGCCATCACTATATTACTCTGGAGGTGACAGTGAAGGCCCCGAGCTCTGATCATCCATACTATTTATTGATTACAATCACTTTGATCTATAGGGTAGGGGTGGAGTGATGGTGGAGTGAATCAGTGAGCCAGAAGTGAATCAGTAAGCTGGAACTGGAGTGTCATCCTAAGAATTGCTAACAGTGGTGGTTTTGGAGTTTCATAAAACAAGAACATGTAGTTATCTTTAGCTTATATTCTATGTACAGCTGATGGAACATGGGCCTTACAAGGAGCTTACAAGTCTGGCTACATCATAATGCTATGAAGGGGTTTTATATCCTTGAGCACAATATTTATGGTAGCAGTGCCTACATCACCCTGCACTGGAACATGAGGCATGGAGAGGCCTTCCTCCTCAGAGGCTTCCTGCAGCCTTCTACAGTTTGTTGTTCCTTGTTTATATGTTACCCATAACCAATTTATGTAGGCATTCTGTAAATCCTTTCTCCTCTGCAGCTTTTCCCAACAACTGTCATCTTATTAATTGCTGTCTAATTGTTTTATAGATTTTTTTATTCTTTTCTTCTTCTCTTGCTGTCTTTTGATGCTAAGTAATTTCTACAGTGGTTTTTTTTATTTCTTCCCTTTTGTTTTTACATATTTTTTATTGCTTTTGTTTGTTTGTTATTATGAGGCTGCCAAAAAATTCTTATAGTTATAATAGGCTATATTTAGCTGAGAACAATTTATCTTTAATTTCAAAAAAGAAAAAGAAAAAAGAAACTGTACACCTCTACTCCATGCAACATTTTGAATTTTTGATGTCACTATAAATTTTTTTATAGTTTTTAAAATAAATTTTCATATTCAGTTTTTATAAATTTCATATTCTGTAAAAATGATTGTGGCTCTTACTAGTTTTGTTTTGTCATTTAGCCTTCATACTAAAAAAAAAATTGATTTACAGATCACTGTTGTAGTATTAGAGTATTCTTAATTTGACTGTATGCTTACTTTTCTAGTTTTGTATTTTCACGTTTTCATGTTACTCATTTGTATAGTGTTTTTTCAGCTTGAAGAACTCCTTTTAGCATTTCTTGTAAGACAGTTCTGATGGTAATGAACTCTCAGCTTTTGTTGTCTAAGAATGTCTTTATTTCTTTTTCTTTCTGAAAGATGGCTTTGCTGGGTACTGCATTCTTGGTTAAAATGTTGCTGTTGATTTTTTTTTCCTTCTGCATTTTGGATATATAACCCAATTAAATCCTGGTCCATAAGGTTTCTGCAGAGAATTTTTCCACGTTAAGTTCTACTCTATGATCTTATTCTGCTCCTCTCCCCAATTTTAGTTTTTATTTGAAAATCACAAACAATTTTCTATGTGCCTATTGTTTACAAACTGTCATTTATTACTTTCAACAAAAATTTTTTAATGCACTTGTCAATATTGTAAAAACTCTTTATTACGGACAGAAATATGTCCTTTCAAAATTGCATGTTGAAGTCCTTATCCCCAATTTGATGATACTTGAAAACAGGACCTTTAAGTAGATAATTAAGCTTAAGTGAGGTCATATGGGAGGGAACCTAATCCAATGGGAGTGGTGTCCTTATTTGATTAAAGAGAAAGAGAGAGAAAAAGAAATATAGGAGTATGCAGAGTGCAGAGACAGAGAAAAGGTCATGTGAAAATGTAGTGAGAAGGTAGCTGTCTGCAAGCCTGAGAGAGCCCTCATCAGAAAACAACCCTGAAAGCACCTTGATCTTGAGTTTTTAGCCTCTAGAGCTATTAGAAAATAAATTTCTGTTGTTTAAGTCACCTCTTCCATAGTACTTTCTTATGGCATTTCTAGCAGGTAAATATACCTTCTCTTGCTTTTACACATGGCATTCTCATTTAATCTGATATGATATTTGTGAATATTCAGAAGGCACAGAAAAAATTCAAATTTGAATATTGTGTTTTAAAATTTTCTCTTTTTCTATCTTTCCAAAAATAATACAAAATGTAGAAATTAATTAAATGTTCAAGATTAAAAGCTCTGAAAACTGATTAAGTATACTGAAACTGTCCAGTCTAAAAATATTTTTGCATAAAATCAAGGTTTTAGAAGACACATTATTTAACACTTTATTTTAAATACTTTATAATACTGTTTTTTAAAAATATATTATTGACAGTTACTTTAAATGGAAATAATTTCACTATTAAGCAGATAATTGGTGTCCTTTACTTTGCAGAATTAATTAATTTTAAATGCAAAAGAAATGAATAGATAGGTAGCCTGAGAATATTCTGTATCAATTCAAAAATTATCTGGAAGTGGAAAATGCTGGTCAGGAAAACCTTGATGATTAACAGTTGATCAAGTCCATTATAAAGTAATATCTAGTTCCAGTCACTAAATTATGAATCTGTATCTCAGAATTTATCACAAAATAGAATCCAGATCCATACTCTTAAGTACAACATTTTTCCTATTAACTTTATGGTCTAATTTTATATATGAATTGTAAATACATTGTGCATACATTATGTTAAGAATATAATATTATCTATTAATCTAAGCTTTTAATATGGTGTATGTATATGAATCATTAAAAGCTTGCCTCCCCTACGGGAGGTTCAGGCAGGAGAATCGCTTGAACCCAGGAGATGGAGGTTGCAGTGAGCTGAGATCATGCCACTGCATTCCAGCCTCCTGAGTGGCTGGGACTTACAAGGGCATGCCAGCCACACCTGGCTAATTTTTCTATTTTTGGTAAAGACAGGGTTTCACCATGTTGGCCAGGCTGGTCTCAAACTCCTGACCTTAAGTAATCCACCCACCTCAGCCTCTCAAAATGCTGGGATTACAGGTGTGAGCCATTGTACCCAGCCCAAACAATAGGGTTTTAACAGTAATGTGGGGGAGATTTTAGTAAGAGCTGGGTAGTCATGGAAAGCCTTTTGAGAAAATGACATTTAAGCTAAGAACAGAATAATAAATCGAATTTAAAAAGAGAAAGAGGGGGAAGAGATTTATCAAAAGGAAAAACATTTGAGAGTATTTAAAAAACTTGAAATGGAGAAAATAAAAACAGATTAAAGACAATAAAAAAAGAAAGTGAATGGAAAAAGAGGTTAAATAAATATTGATATAAGGGTCAGGTAATCATGTTCTTGCAGTCATGTCAAGTAATTTGGATTTATTTTCTAAAACGAGGAAGAAACAGTGAAATATTTTAGGAATGATGAAGTAAATTTATTTCAGTAACTATAAATTTTGCAGTTAGTATAATTTACTGAGATAGAATAGAAATGCTTTAAATGGTTATTTTTCTTTTTATTTAAATTTGGAATCGAGGTTCAATTACAGGCATGTTAATATTGGGATGACTAATAAATTAGTATTGAAACCTTATTTTTAAAGTGATCTATTAGAAAGGTCTGGATAATGTTTTAAATTACGTTTTGTTAGTATTAAATTAAATTATATTTGGCCTAAAGCTGCCTTTGTACTTTAAATTCACACATAGCAAACTGCAATATAACTTAGAATGCACATAAATTGCAACCTAACCTAGGAGTACATTCTTCTAACAAATAGCTGAATCTCAGCCAATCATAGCAGCTGAACTTCACCCATTTATGAGATGCCAATTGATCCAGGTCCAGCAAGGCAAATGCCAAAGTGTAAGCAATCAAGCTGTTTCAGTAGTCATTTTCTTATTCTTTCTATAAAGACAGCCTGCCCAGGTTGTTAGGTGGAGCTCTTGGAATCTTTCCTGGTTCTGAAAAATACTGCCTGATTCATGAATTGTTCTTTGCTCAATTAAATTCTGCTGAATGTAATTGTCTAAAGTTTTTTTTATTTTAACACTGGTAAGAAGAAGAGGAAGAAATTGGCTGAATAAATAGTTTGGATATAAGAAAGAGGCCTTAAAGGACCTGCCAAAGAAAGCTGAAAATAAAATGGTTAGCATGGTAAAAGCAAAACCAAGAATGTTCAGTGTCATAAAAGAAAAGGAAAGAGAACTCTATGATGGCAGGTTCAGCTCTGTCAATATTGCTGATAGGTCAAGTAGGATGAGCACTAAAAAGATATTCTTGGTTTTGGTCACTGAGAGTAACCATGGAAAAGGAGTATCAGCAAAGAATTAGGAAATAGCTATATCAAAATAGAATCAATGAGTGTCTAAAAAGTATATATAAATTTATAAAATTGTATTGAGAGACATTTATAAAAGCCTAAATAAATGGTTTGAAATCTAATATTTTAATTTAATAGTTTACTTTAAAATATGTATAGTTTCAAATAACCTCAGTAAAATTTCACAGATTTTGTAAATTTTATCAATTGGAATTTTGAAACCTAAAAAAATTTAAATGCATAGACCAAAGAATCTGAAGGGAAGGATGTGTATCTAAGGGGAGCTCAACTTATCTGATAATAACATGAATTATAAAGCTATAATAAATCAAAGAGCATTAAAATAATATAATGATAAATTGTATTTTAAAATATTCTTGATGATAGGCAAGCACTTATTGAAGCAGAAAGTTGTGGCTTTCAGAATTTAGAGCAAAAATAATTATCAGTTAAATATATATAATATTTATATAATTGTATATAAGTTTTAAATGCAATAGGAAGGGAATAATACTGTATAGGAGATTTTGCAGATGATACACACATTCTACACTAATAACTAAATAAAAATGTCATTTCTTGCTGGAATTTATTTATGTCAATAAATATTATTTGACAAAGACTATTCATTAGGTGAGGAAAAGAAAAAATATATTAATAATAACCAGGCACATTGTGTCCTAATATCAACTGTCCTTCCTTTAAGCCACTTTGGATTACCAGTTACTTTGTATCCTGATGAAGAGGAGAGAACTGGACAAAATGTATGATATAATTTAGATAGATAATACAACCACAGAAAGAAAATAGAAATATATGCTTTATTCCTGTGTGTTTATTTCAGATATGTTAAATTTTAGATGTATTCAGTCTATTGTTGTTGATCTTTATGATTGCTTTATTACCCAAAGCTTAAAACACTTAGTGATCTCAAATAACTAAATCTGTAAATAAAGAAAATATTTGTCAGTATATGTGTGTATATGTTTATATGTATGTGTCTGTATTAATGGACACTCCTACAATGTGAAAACACTATTATCCGATTCCAGCATCTTGTGTCAGAGTCAGATCTCTGCTTCTCTTAATTTCTGTTCCAGGGTTATGGCATTTTTATCTTGTGATTATTTTGTCTTTTGTGTTTATCTCTTCTTCCATGGATAGTAGAAATTCTCATGGGAAGGGATAAAATGTGTCAGGTTAATATCTTTGCTCTGTGCTCACACTCTACTGCTAAATCACTGCTGATCCTGCCAAAATAAGAAACTACTTCATTGATTTACAATATGAATGGCCTCTGTCTATTGGTATAAACACACAAAGTAGAGAATCTTGCAGGACTTCATAATAAAAAGTCTTTGATGTAAGATGAATGACCTACAAAATATGAGGAAATCTACTCCTTTCTTCACCTCAGTTATGTCTGTTTTGTGAGTAGATAGATGATTTCCGCTCAAGGAATACAAAACTACCCAACTTCAGTTCCACCAAAAAATTTTAATAGTATCAGGAGCTCCAGAAGAATTAAATTTTAGCGGATATTCCTAAGGAGAGAACATTTCTTTACAAATGCCCCAAGTTTAATAAAAGGGTGTTTATGTGTGTATGTGTACACACACACACACAGGTACCTAGTTAAACTGTTTTCTTTCCCTATGACTTTTTCTTAAGCAAATTCTATCTTGTCACAACTTTATAGGAAAGATCATGAAAGTCATTCTGATTTTCATTTCTAAATATTATTAGAGTTATTTCAATAGTGAGCTTTGATCTCTAAAATTTACTCTTCTTCTGCTTTTCAATATTACAACCTAATTTAGCCTAAACTGTCCTTTAACTCACTAAACATTTAAAAAAGAATTTTTGATCTGCATTTATCTGACAAGGTGATGCATCCTTTTGAAGTTTTGTCTTCCATCACATCATGATGGCCTGTCACTCATGTGCCAAGGGGTTTAAGATGAATGGAGTTAAGGAGAAAGGTCAAATAAAATGCACTGCCAGACTCTGGCATGACACAATCCATCAAATAAAAGAGCAAAACCCCTTTAGCCCGTAAGCATTCAATTACAAATTGTCAAATGTTCATGATAATCTAAACTTCTGAGATGAACTTAAAGTGAATATTGACTTCAAACCGAAAAATGCCAGTAAGTTCGTTGAAATTAAATTGAACCACAAACGTGTCACTTTCAAGCATTTCTTTTTTTAGACGGACACAATGCTAAATTCCAGCTTCAGAATTTGGTTTTATTTCAGTACTTGATTTTACTTAGATTTATAATTGTATGTTTCTATGTTAGGAAAATGCTTTAAGTGGCTTATAAGACAGCATCAAATCCAACTCATTGATTTAGCAGATATGCAGTGAACTAACACACCCAGATGTTAACATGAGGAGTTTTATGTTTTGCTATATTAGAGTTGGAGAGTTGGTGAAAAGATCAGAGAAAACATAAATTCATATATTCTCAGGGAAAAAGCAGCTGTATTCTAGTGGGGAAAAAAATGGTATGAATGACCAAAGGGGCAAGTGTGATTGTAATTAGATGATTAGGTTGATTTACTACCAAAGTTTAGGTTGCTAAATCACATGTCAAAATCGCTTTTAAGTTTTGTGTTATTCATTTTTTACCTCTTAACTACTTCTTTTACACAATTGAAATTTGAAATTAACATTCACACAGACCTCACAAGAAAGATCTATTATTATGAAAACTCAAAGGTATTTAGTTTCTGTATGTAACTAAAACTCAATTCTGGTGGTTGGGGCAGTATCTTTTATATGAAACACATTATTTGTGAAGTCATGTGAAGGCTATAAAGTAATACATATAAATAATATAGATACATGGATTTGTCAATTTGTATTTATATAAATATGGCTAAGTGGGAAATTTAATGTAGCACAAGGAAAGTGATTGAAAATATGTATTAAATCATGTTTATCATGAATTGTGAATTATTTTACAGTATGAATACTCACTCTTTAAAAACTAGCCTTATTTGTTTATGGAGTCCGTTAACTAATATAAATTAAAATGTAAATATATTTCAATATAAAAACAAATATATTTATATTTTAATATAAAATATATTTATAATATATTTTAATATAAAAATAAATATAGGCCGGGCATGGTGGCTCAAGCCTGTAATCCCAGCACTTTGGGAGGCCAAGGCAGGCAGATCACGAGGTCAAGAGATCGAGACCATCCTGGCCAAAATGATGAAACCCCGTCTCTACTAAAAATACGAAAATTAGCTGGGCATGGTGGCATGTGCCTGTAGTCCCAGCTACTCAGGAGGCTGAAGCAGGAGAATTGCTTGAATCCAGGAGGTGGAGGTTGCAGTGAGCCGAGATTGTGCCACTGCACTCCAGCCTGGTGCCTGGTGACAGAATGAAACTCTGTCTCAAAAAATAAATAAATAAATAAATAAAATAAAATAAAATAAATATAATGTACATTATTTTGTATATTATAAATATATTTAATATTAAAATATAAGTATTGTTATATTTATATTATATTAAAATATTTATATAGAATATAATATATAAATATGTATATATTTATAAATATATTTTAATAGGAAGTTCTATCAAGCCCAGTATGAATGCATTGAAATGAAAGTGTAAATTCTGTTTTTGAGGAAAGCAAAATTGTAAATTCAGACATGGGAAATAAATTTTATTAAGTAGAATATAATTTTAAAATTCTAGTGATTTTTAACTTGTGAAGAATAAATTAATTAGAGAATTTGAATGAATTTCTTTGGAATCATTGAGACAATACCTCCTCGAAGGGAAAAAAAAAAGGAAGTTTTCCATGTGCAATGGATCCTGTTTTTCCAAAGGATTACTTGTGTTTTGCTGATTGACCTTTTCCTTGAGATATGTTATTGGGATTAATTAATTTTAAAAATTATAAAAGATACTGCCCCAGGCCCCACAATTAGGTTTTAGTTGCATACAGTGATTTTTACATTTTTTTTTTTTCAGTTAAACTCATTTTGACTTTCTTTACATCTCAGAGTAAAATTCTACATCAGGCCTTAAGAAATGTAAAACACAATATTACTCTGAATTTTGTAATAAAATTGTATCATAGTCAAGAATTGAGACATTTTGATAAACTTACTGTCTTAATTTTTTTAAAAAATTTATTTATATACTTTAAGTTCTGGGGTACATGTGCAGATTATACAAGTTTGTTATATAGGTATCTACATGCCATGGTGGTGGTTTGCAGCATCCATCACCCAACAACTTTTATGACAACTTTTAAGACATGATCTTTTTTTGAGAGGAAAGCAATTATTTAAGGAATGAAGAGGGAGCCTGCTACTAGTGAAGCAGCTACACTACAACTTTCTAAATAAAAAATGTCAAAAAAATTATTTCAAACTTGTGTATTGTGTGTGTGTGTTTTTTTTTTTCCAAAGAGGACTTCCCAGGTGACATTTTATCATTTTGGGGTATAGTTCAGAATAGATAGTTTTAAGATACCAAGTAATGAAACTGCAAGTGAAATTTCCAATAACATTATGCTGTTGAGGAACTGATACCACAGCATAAAAAAGGTTATAAGATAAAATTTGAAGAAAATTGGGTAGTTTTTTTTCTCTTTTTGCCTTGCAACCTCACTGCCCTCATGCATTATTGAGAAACTCTTGTAAAATCTAACCAACACAGAAATTTCCAAGCATCGTATGGTTATTAATGAATTGATCAGAAAGTGTTTAAGAAACATTCAGTATGCAAAGAACTACTCACTCTTATGAAGCCATTTCTGCAGCTCATTTGGGTATGCTGGCATCTTTGAGTGATGAGAATTAAACTGTTCAAGTGCATAGTAGCAGCAATGAGCTGCTCTACTTGTAACTGAAATCATGCTGCATTGGAGTCAATAAACCAGGTAACTAATATCTCTCTAAAATGATTGTCATTTAAGGATTTTATATTTCATATGCACAACCAACATATATGAGATGTGATGAACCAACAAGCACCTCAGTGATATTTATATAAAATCATATGGAACATGGGAAAGCAGTGCAGCCCATGTGTCACATTATAACAAATCTGAAAATATTGCCAAAGGAGGAAGGCCTCAAGCCCAAAGAATAAAAATAAAAATAAGCATATATGATGACGATTCAAAGTACTCTGCTCCAAGATTGGGCTGTTTAGGTTGTATCAAAAGTTTGTAAGAGTTGCATATGTGATTTTTTTTTGAAATAAAACTATATGGCAGATTGTACAAGATTAACTCTATAGGGACAACCAAGCGTTAAATCATAGCTAATCATTTTGCTGTAAGACTAACCACTTTGTTGTAAGACAATCAGTATTTCCAGTGCACAAAACAATCTGAAAGTGTACAGAAATGTACAGTAAGTAATTTTTATGAATAAAATTCTTAATAAATAATTCACTACTCCAATTAAAATTATGGAAAATCAGTAGATTAATCAAAAGCACACATTATAAAATGTTTGGTCTTTGAAAATACTCCTCATGTTATGGAAATTTTCAAATGTTACTGATTTTATAAGTGATATATGGGTCTCTTGCAATATATAGTCAACGGACTAGAATGTTTTAAAAGAAGATTACTTACCATTTTCTCAGATGATATTGACAAGTATGATGTTAATATATAGACCATGGATAGAGGTACATAAGCAAACGGTGATTATGACATGGCTAGGAAAAAATACTGAGGTGCTATTTTCTGCAAAGAAAAAATAAAGTTTTAATGTATAATGTAATTAAAACTTTAAAAATCCACATTTAAATATAATATTAAATGTTAGAAACTAAAAGCCATACAGAAAAACACATCCCTATAATAAGTTATTTAGAATCATCATTGATATTTATCCTAAAATGCAATTCTTCTTCTTCAGTCTCCTAACTATTCATTCTATTGTTAGGAACCAAAGAGATCTTTAGTACTGGGACAGAAAATAGCTTTAAACATGAATAAAAAGTTTACCAGGATATGAAGAATAATTAAACCATATCCTATGATACTGAGTTTGAGGCTTAAACTGGTTATATATGTACCGTTGTAAAAGTAGGAGACTACTCGCTATTAAGCAGAGTATACAATCATCATTTTGATTTATAAAAAGATCTTCAAATTCAGTAATAGTTTATGTTAAGCGCAGACATGAAATCCAAATGTACTAGTCTTTACAGTCAGTGATCAATGACTATATCAAAGGTCAGCAATTGATTTATATGAGAATATCTATTAGTAGCCATTTTCAAAAGTTATTTTTATGGACAATGACAGAGCTAATAATTTGTATGATGTAGTTTATAAATATTACATAGCTTTGTGCAAGGAGCAGTCTATTTTGTGGTCTGGCCAGACCTGGGTCTTCTAGTAGTCAGGAAGAAAGAGTTAGAGCTAGATTTCCTGTCAGTTGTGACAAATAACGACAACTTTTTGGATAAATTTAGTGACCTATGACAAATCCTATGAGATTATGACAAAACATGCATATTCTGTTGGTAATCAAATTTAAGCATAAAACTTCTAAGCATAGCTAAGTAGCTGAAATGTGGCACTTTCAGAACATTCAAGGCAAAGTTGAAGAGTATAGAAATTGGCTTGGAAAGTGTTTAGAATGAAATATTCAGCAGACAACATTCTGTTTCAGCCAATGTAATAAAATACCTTCACTGGGAAGAAAGCTAAACTGCCCTTTGAGTCCACCTGGATAAGAAAGCTTTGCTGAAGTCAGCTCATTTAAGATATGTCCTCTACTATCATGTTGGCATTCTAGATACATTATCCAAACGCATGAAAGAAATTGATGTCTTAAGCTTTAGGTGAAACCATAGTCAATGTTAAAAGCAAATAATGGATATGGCCTTGCCAGTGGGTGTGATAATTGTCTCATTTGGTATGACTTTGTGCTCTTGTGTGTCACGTCTTCTATTAGTGACTTGTGAGAACTTACCCCTTTAAGGTTTTATAAGAAGACAAAATGATGTTATGATCTCATAATGAAGATGTTATGTTTAATTAGGAAGTGCCACAAGCAAGAGGAAGTATGTATAGAAGGATGCTTCTAAAGAGCTACATGAACTTGGCTGGAGACTAGAGGAAAATATTCATGATTACAATATGTTTACTATACAATGGACATCTTAAAAAAATATCTTGTACCCAGCATACAGTGAATGATTTTACATGATGAGATGTCTTAGTTTTGATTTAATAGATTTAAGAGTCTATTTAAACGTCTGTGGAAGTTGCATTATGATTCTAAACAGACACAAAATATTTGAGACTTTATTAGTAAAGATAAAAATGGTCATTGGTTGAAGTTTTATATAATATTTAAAATAATGTCATCATTGTATTTTTCAGCTGTTCCTCATTTTAGGACATGTTTTCAATAGATATCTAAGCAAATAATGCCAACATCTGAGAGCTGTTGAAAAATTTTGCAATTCAAAATTCAACTGAATTAAAAATAGTCAAAGAAACAACTTACGTGTTAAAAAAATTGTTGCTGTGAAGCTAAAATGAAATATTTTCATATAGGAAAATGAAAGAAAATTTCTCACTAGTATACTTACCTGCACTATAATAAATGGTCAAGCATAGAAACTTGAATATCCAAGAAAAGGTATAATATCAGTAAAAGCAAATATGTAAGAAATAGGGAGATTATTCTTCTCTTAATTTCCTTAAAACTATTTAAAGCAAAAATATTTAGGATTTACTTAATATAAAATACATGACAATGGTAGGAAAATAGACAGGGAGAATGGTAATTTGAGCATCATGAACCACTTTTACAAAACTGACTTTAACAGAATATTATACCCCATAGCTGCAGAACACACAAATGAGAACAGATGGGATTTTTACAATGATAGACCTTAGCTGCACTATAAATCTCAATAAATTTCAATATAATTAAATGCTGCAGAATATTTCTGACTACACTATATATAAATTAGGTATTAGCCATCAGAAAATATTTTAAAATGCCCAGTACTTGGAAATTAGGTAATATATTTCTTTAGAAATCCTGTAAGTTGAAGAAAAAAACTCAGAAGATAATTAAAAAAAAATTTCAGCTTGAATTAACAACAGAAAACCAACAGTTTGTGGGATACAGCAGAAGTTAGGTTTGAAGCAATTGTGGATTTTAAATGCTTATGTTAGAATAGAAGAAAGATTTGAAAATTCATAAACAAATAGTCTTCCTTAAGAAGCTGGATAAAAATAAACTTAAAACAATGAAAATAGAAAGAAGGAAATAAAGATAAGTATAAAACTCAATGACATAGAAAACAGACAAATAATATAAAAAATTAGCAAAGCCAATGTTGATTCTTTGATGAGATTAATGAAACTGATAAACTCTTATAAAGGCTAAATGAGAAAACATAAAGAAAATGTAAAAATTACGGATATCAAAAGAGGACACATTATTACAAATTCTACTAACATAAAAATGTATTAATGCAATATTAAAATAACTTTATGCCAATTATTGCAACCTAGAATAAATGGACAAATTATTGAAGAAAACAAATTACAGAAGCTTAAATGAACAGAAATAGAGAATTTGTGCAGAAATATAGAAATCTAAAGCATTAGGTTACAATCCAAAATTTTCTCCAGAAGTAAATTTAGGCACAATTGTTTCATTGAGTGAATTCTATTAACCATGTATAGGAGGAATAATACTACTGTTATCCAAATTCTTTGAGAAAGTTGAAGAGAAGAGAACTCCCCAAATCTGTTTTACAAGGCAGTCTAAATTTTCAAACCAGAACTTGATGAATATACTAAAAGAGAAAAAAATTACTGACCAATATTCCTCATGAACACAGACCCAAATATTCTTAAGAAAATATGATCAAATTGTGTCCAGCAATATATAAAAAAATTATAAACATGTGACCAAGTAGAGCTTATTCAAATAATGCAGTCAGATTAACAACTATTCATTAATTAATGTAAATCATTCTATTGGCAGGATAAAAGGAAAAAGAGGCAATATGATAAATTCAACAGATGTCTAAATAGCAATTTATCAAAATCAATCCTCATTCATGATCAAATAAAACCTCTCAAATATCTCAGAATAGCATAGAATTTTCTGTCTGTCAAAATTCATTATGAAAAACCTATAGTTGATATACTTAGTAGTGAAATATTGTATACTTTGCCTCTAAAATCACAAAATGGAAGGCATTCTCACTCTTACTATTTTTACTCAACATTTTTGAGAACTCTATTTGATATAATAAAGCAAGAAATATAAGTAAATAAATTATCAGAAAGGAAAAAGTATAGTTGCCATTATAGTCAGATAACGTTACTGTGTACCTGAAAAATCCTGTGAAATATGCAAAATTAAAAAAAGAACCAAAAGTGCATTTAGCAAGATTCAGGACAAGGGAAGTTCAGAAAAAATAAACAAAAAAATCAATTGTATTTTATGAACTAGTAAAAATCTGGAAAAAATACATTCTAAAATTCTATTAAACTAGCAGTAAATAAACATAGAAATAAATGCAATGACAGCAGAATTTCTGCACTGAAAACAACAAATCTTGTTCAGAGAGACTAAAGGAGTTTAATCAGAGGGACAAAACTTCATACTACAAAAGATTCAATAGTGTAGCATATTAGTAGTCCACAAGCAGTTATCTAGATTTATCACAATCTTAATAAAAATTCTAGCAGGCATTTTTCTTTTGGTAGAAATTTTCAGTTTGACACTAAAGTTTACATGGAAATGTCATATGTGAATAAACTAAGAAATTTTGAAAATGGAGAGAAAGTTGTGATTTGGGGGTAGATAAATCTTTGTCTCGTATAGAACACAAATAGTATTAACCATAAGAAATTTGATAAATTACATTTCAAGAAAACCTATTGCTCCTCAAAAATAGCATTAAATGAATAAGCAGGCAAGCTATATTGGAATAAAGTATGAGTAATGTGTCTGGTAAAGAATTTGTATCCAAAATAAAGAAATAATTTTCAAAATTTAATATAAAAATTATAAATAAAATACCACAAATGGTATTTTAATAGTAAAATAATGGAGAAAAGACTTGAACAGGCACTTGACATGAAAATATGTTCAGAGTCATTCATCAGGTTAATGAAAATCTTACTTACAAGGTATATCAATGAGATATACTCAAGAGATATATGAATACCTCATCATTCCCACTAGAATATCTAATACTACTAAGATTGGTAACAGAGAGTATTAATGAGGATGTGGAGTAGTTGGAATTTTAATCAATTGCTGATGATAATATAAAACAATCAACCACCTTTGGAGAAGTGTTTGGCATTTTTAAATATAGTTAAACATGTACCTGCTCTATGACCTAGCAATTTTACTCTTTGTTATTCACCGAGGAGAAATACAAACATATGTATACAAAACAAATGTGTATAGGAATAGCTGTTTTATTTATAATAGCCAATCACTTGAATGAACCAAAAGGTCTTTCAATAGGGAATGGATTAACTCATTCACACAATGGAATATTATTCAGCAACAAAAAGAATTAACTAGTGATTTACACAACAGCATGGATGAGTTTCTAAAAAGTTTGTACACACAAAAAGGAAAAAAAATAGCGAAAAAGGCAAACCCCAAAAAGGAAGCATTTAATAATTTCATTTACATAAACATAAAAACCACAGAAAACTAATTCATGGTGTTCAATGTCAAAATAGTGACTGCCTATAGGAGTAGGAGTTGACAGGAATTTGGTATAAGGGAGATTTTTGTATAAATGAAAGATCCACAACTTGATTGAGGTGGTAGTTACACAAGTATATTAATTTGCCAAAATTCATTGTATATGTATTAAGATTTAACATTTAATACTTTTTGCCTCAACAAAAAAAATAAAACCCTGGACATACAACTTTGAGCATTAAATACTTTAAGAACATAAGCAGACACTAGTTAAATCCAAGGCTTACACACCTTATAGTAATGTTTGCAAACTTTTAAAAGTTATGGAACTTACTTATTTTCTTTGAGTATTTCTGAATATTGTGTTTTGAATGTGTCCCCTCCAAAATTCATGTTTTGAAATTTAATAACCATTTTGTTGGTATCAAAAGAGCAGCCCTTAAAAGGTGATTAGATCATGAAGGATTCTCCTCTAATGAATGGAATTAAGGCTCTCATAAAGAGGGCTTCATGTAGCCTTTTGTTTTTGCCCTCTGCCTTCCACCACGTGAGGGCATACCATTTCTCCTCCTTCTGGAGGACACAGCTCTCACCAGACAACCCAGCCCACTGGCGTCTTCATCTTGGACATCTGAACCTCTATAATTACAAGAAAACACATTTCTGTTTCTCATAAATTATCCAGTCTGTAATATTCTGTTATAGGTGCACAAAACATACTAAAAGACACTGACTTTCCAATCCGATGACTGAAAGAAGAAAAAAGGAATTATAAGAGCTTCAGTCATCAGAAATGAAGAAAAGACTTATGGGTAATATTGTTATTCTTTCCTAAATGAATTATAAGAAAGATGACAATAACCACATTTTCCTCAAAATGTATAAGAAAAAATTTAACCTAAAGTGAGAAGATTTACATGAGACCAAAAATATTTTCTTGTATTTGTGAAATCAAGCAAATTTCCAAAATAACTTGGAGATTCTCTTTTTCTGGAAATCTAAGAAAGGAAAGACTATTTCATATATTTAAGGTGTCATTCTCCATATAAATTCTGCAATTTCTTGATATCCCTTACAGTTCTGTGAATGTGGCTGCCTAGGGATAAATAAATGTAGAAACAGAAAGCATTAAAGCACTTTGTGACTCCACAAGCTCTTAAGCATAATTCATGCAGTAGAAAAAAAGACAACTGAATTTCATGCCTGTGAAAAGGTAGGTTATGTGTCCCTTACGCCCAAAGTGACATAGTATAAATGAATTGCTCCATTTTTAGAAATATATCAACTAAAACACTGCTATGCGTTACAGTACGGAAAGGAATATTCTTCCTAAATGTCAAAATACATAAATATTCATAGCACAAACATTGCAGCCTACATTTTAACTCACTGCCTACTTATACCATTGAAGTGAGAAACATGAAAATAGCCTTTCATGTGACATAATATTCACATAGTAATGCGGCGAAAAGTTTTTAAAATAAAAATGGGCACAAGCATAAACACTTCTAGGGAAGGCCTATACTTTTAAGTGGTTTTTTTGTGCTTAAAGTTCATGAAACTTGCTTGCCATTTTTTAAAGCATATTATCTCATAAAATGAAAAAATAAAATCCATATAAGGTACATTTATTGCCTTGGAAAATGCTATTTTATAGAAAAAGAATGTATATTTGGTGAAAAGAAAAACAAAAATATCCTATTACTAAAAGAGTGAATGGCATTTGGTAGAAATAAATTTTCTGAAAATTGAAGATTAGGTAGTACTGGTACAGTAGAATTACTGCAATTTTTCTAAATCATTTTGAATACATCCAGGTGTTCACAACACTGCCAAAAGCAACATGGGTGTGTGTGCATGTATCAGACCCACACACAACAAATGCCCTCCCAAGCTTCAATCTTTACATCATTACTAAAAATTATATATCTTTAAAATAATAGTCTAATATTAATAAGTATCAACGTATCTGATATTAACACACATCCATCATTGGGAAGATGAAAGATAAATGTAATACTGAAGAGAAATTTTGGAGAGACTATAAAGAGATATTATCTATGAAAATATTTTAGCCTAATTTTTTAAAAGTCTCTGGGTTTTATGTTAAGTAATATGTTGAGGTTACAAAAAGTTAAGTATTAGCATATGCCACACATGTTTTCTCTAATTACCTATTAAAATATTATCACTTTACATTTAATTTCTTAAAATTCTATGATTAATGATATTTCAATTAAAGGTCTGTAGGGGGAATAACCTGTATATTGTCCCATATATTCTAGGTTAACATCTATATGGGGCTATTTTCAAAACTAAATACCATTGGATTTTTAGGTAGCACCTTACCAACAAAATACATACTTAATGTTCCTGCTAGATTCATAAAATCAAAAAGGAGTTTATGCATAGACATATACTGTTAGGACATATACTACTAGGGCATATACTAGTAGGGCATATACTACTAGGGCGTATACCTGATCTATGCATTCTTCTTAACAGTCAGGTGTTCCACAGCTTCCCCTTGTGTATATTTACTGAATAAACAATGAATGCTAGTTTTCTTAATCTTTTTCATTGAAAAATTTGTTTTAAAAAACACATGCTCTACTATCAGAATAAGTATCTGCCAAAGAGATAGCATTAAACTTGAGTTTTAGCTTCAACTTTGTGTTTTACTGAGGCTAAAATTACCATCATTTGGGAAAGAGGCATTGAGTTAATATGTAAGTACTTTACCAAATATACGTATTTTATTGTGTTTGGATTTTCACCTTTGCTTTTTTTAAGATAGGGTCTTGCTGTTTTGCCCAGCTGAGCTGAAGTGAGTGGCATAATCATGGCACACTACAGCCTCCCCAGGCCCAACTAACAGTCCTCCACCTCAGCCTTCTGAGGAGCTGAGACTACAGACACATGCCACCACAACCAACTTTTTTTTTTTTTGTGGACATGGGGTTTTGCCATATTGCCCAGGCTGGTTTTAAATTCCTGAGCTCAAGCAATCCGGCCATCTCAACCTCCCAAAATATTTTGACTACAGGTGTGAGCTACCATGTCCAGCCCTGTTTTCCACTTCTATTGAATTATTTTTGTCGTTTATAAACTTTTAACTTTATGCAGCCAAATTCATAGCTACTACAAACCAAAAAAACTTTAGTTTTTTTGTGTTAATATTTATGTCATATATGATACACATAATATAAATATTTTGAGACAGAATGTTGCTCTTGTCACCCAGGCTGGAGTGCAATGGCACAGTCTCGGCTCACTGTGACCTCTACCTTCTGGGTTCAAGTGATTCTCCTGCCTCAGCCTCCTGAGTAGCTAAGATTACAGGTGCACACTACCATACCTGGCTAATTTTTTGTATTTTTAATACAGACGAGGTTTCACCATGTTGACTAGGCTGGTCTTGAACTCCTGACCTCAGGTGATCCACCCACTTTGGCCTCCCAAAGTGCTGGGATTACAAGCGTAAGCTACTGCACCCAGCTGATAAACATAACTTTAAAATTCAAAATTCTTTCATCCTGTGGATCAATATTATATAAGTAATCTTAATAAAGTCACATTTATTTCACCCTGCTAAAGATGAGCATTTGATATGGAACTGTCATGATTGTCCAATGAGTTGGACTGGTATTGATCATTTTATTTTGTTTAACACATGTTTGATTTCAAAATGTCATACAACAATAAAAATGACATTTCCGCAAATTACGTTGCATAAGAGATGGCCTTAAATTCCATACACTAGACTTTGTTGAAAGACAGTTCTACATGTGTTTATTCTGCTTCTGTACGACTTTTGTAAACAGAAGCAGTGACTGCCCCTTGATCTGTACTATCTTTTCAAGGATATTTGTACAGTAAACAGCCTTGGAAGACAGAGATAGTGTCTCCCTCTGGAGCAAAGGTCAGGCAGGGTTACTCCCCCATTATGAAAGATCGAGAATCCTAAGCTATGGTTTCTTTCTTGGAATGCAAACCACTGATCATGCTGGCATCAGTGCAAACTCATTCCCATCACCCCACAGGGAAAATGCACTTATGTTCATTGTGCTTGCTGTGATGTGAGTAATAGTTCTTTGTCTCTGCCAAGCAGCCTCTGTCAGCATCCCTGCAACTGTGGCAGGCTAACCTGTTAACTTGCAGGTGGGGTGTGATCTCAGCCCTTTCACAGTGCTGGATGGTTTGGCAATGAGACTGTGATGTAGAAAGAGGTATCTTTCTAAAGAGGAAGGACAAGGGCCTCTTGGGCTAGGATAGGGAATACAAGATGACTCCCTGGGATCTGATATTGAATGTTTTTACCTTAGTAGAGGGAACACAGAAGGGAGTATGTTCCCTGTCCTGCCTGTTAATGAGCAGAAAAAGAGTTAGTGCTTAGAGGTTGAACAATGAAATACAGCTTTAAATCAAGCTGTCCAAATGGTACCTTGATTGTTGTGCACTCTTCTTTAAGGAGTGAAAGTGTTGAGGCAAGGGAATTATTATGGCAATGGGACAGAAATCTCCATAGGCCTAGCTGAAAAGCCATGGGCCATGGCAGCTAAACCAAGATGTCCCAAAGTGGAAACAAATGTTGTCTACAATGAGAACTTTACAATTCAATTTATGGTTTTGGGAGGACAGAAAATACGAGAAAAGTTTTCATTGCGCCATGAAAAATGGTGGATTGAAAATGAAAGCAAATGAAAATTGAGAATGAAGTTACTTCATAACTCAGAATCTCTCTCTCCTTCTATACCCCTCTGTTTCTTCCTACCCCCCTACTCTGACTCCTGTTGAAGATTAAACTGGCAGGTTTGGGGCCACAAATTGTACAAATAAATTTTAACTTCTCATTGAACTATGTGTCACTGCAGAGTGTTGAATAGTGGCCCTAAAAAGATATGTCCAAGTACTAACCCCTGATACCTGTGGATGTGATTTTATTTGGAAATAGGTGCTTTGCAGACGTATTTAAGTTAAAGATGAGATGAGATCATTCTGGATTTAGGGTAGGCCCTAAATTTCACAACTCATGTCCCTGTAAGAGAAAGGAGAGGACAATTTTAAACTTCCCTTTTTCTACAGAAGGAACCAATCCTGTTGACATTTTAACATTACACTTCTGGCTTCTAGATCTGTGAGAGAACAAATTTCTGCTGGTTTAAGCCATCACCTTTGTAGTAATTTGTTATGGAAGCCCCCCAAAACTAAATAGTTGCTATTCCTTGCCCACAATAAATATCTGTCCTCTGATGAGACTGACAGAAATCAAACTGCTGATTGAGCCTGGACTAATAAGATTGCAGTAGCCGTTGCTGCTAAGATCATCATTACAGAGGTAGCAATATGTCCCTCATCTTAGACTGGAACTCTGTCCACAGTTTTCCAAGTTGGACAATTGGAATTTCCAATTGGAATTTCCAAGTCCAATTCCAATCCAATCATCTGATGCTATCCACATCACTATAAACTTTAAAATTAATCTGCATACACATTTTTTTACTTTCCAGATCATTTTCTGACAATAGTGCACAATTCGTTGAAAAAGCCACTCAACCCTGAGCTGACAGTCCTTTGACAGGCCTTCCATGATCGCTAAAATACACTGGCATCTGGTATTGTTGAATATTGGAATGGTCTCAGTGTCATTCAAAAATATTTCTAACTCTACATCCATTATCTCTTATTGGTCTAAACACCTTAGTAATATGGTTTTGTCAGTGGATGTTGCTGTACCCAGAAAGGGTTCATCTCTACTCTTTCCTGGTAATGATCAGACAGCAATTAAAGTGGTAGTGGGTTAAGTACATTGCTTGCTGGGTATCCTACAAAGACCTATGTATGGCACATAATAGGTGTCTGTTAGTTTTATTGAAGTTTTTTGTCTTGCTTGCTTCTGACCCTTCTGGATGAAAGGCCTGTGTACAAGGAGAGTACGGCTGGAGAAAAACAAATGTTGTACTTACAGCTTCAGAAATGAGAAACTACAATTTTATGGCAGCAAAGGGAAATCAACCATCTCACCACCCTTACAGGGAATAAATTTGGCCCTTGAAGGTATGGGGCAGAACAACATAAATTGCCTTTTGGTTTTCGGAGTCACTACTAGAGCCCTCCTCCCCAAATAAAATACACTGGTGCAGTTCCCCAAACTAATGCAAGTACCTTAAATTTAACTTGCTGCTGGATTTGCTATACCCTACCAGATGGTTCTAAACACAATTTGTTCACCATTTCCCTTAACCTTACTGAGAAGGCTATCTAATATAGAAGGAGATGGTTATCAGCTCTTAAACCTTCACCACAAAAAGCTTGCCATCACCTCTGAACTTTTTTCTGACCTCATTCCAGCAGCCCCCTGTAACAGGCAGAATTTTAAATTGGCCTCCATCAACTCCCACCACTTGGTGCTATTGTAGACTTCCTCTCTCCTTGAATGGGATGAGATCTGTGACTAGCTTCTAAACAATAGGACATGGCAAAGCAATGGGCTGCCTCTCCCTTGATTAGTTTACTTCATGTGGCAGTGTTGGTGGCCTATCACTCCTATGATTATGTTACTACATAGAGAAATGTTAATGCACTGTTTTGCTAGAATGGATAATCCCTTTGAAAATCCCTTTGCTGACTAAGAACTAAGCTGCAATGGTGTGAAAGCTAGAGAGAGGGCCCTGTGGCAAGAAATATCAGGGACAGCAAATGGCCATCAAGAAAACAAGGACCTCTGTTGTACAACCTCAAGGAAATGTATTCTGCCAACAAAAATGAGCTTGAAGGTGGATATTTCCCTGGTCAAGCCTCTAATATGACCCCAGACCTGAACAACATCTAAATTGCAGCTGATCAAGACCCTAAAGCAGAGAAACCAGATAAAGCTGTGTCCAGACTTCTGACATACAGAAACTATGAGATAATAAATGTGTGTTATTTTAAGAGGCTAAGTTTATGGTGATTTGTTATGCTGCAATATAAAACAAATACACTATGGCTTAGTCATCACATTGGATGTCATCTCATCCCATCACAAGTACTACCTGGCTATTGGAACAAAGGACAGTCATCAAGAATGAAGAAAAGACTCAATTACTCATACTAAATCAGGAACTCTAAGACATACCAGCAGGGAGGAACACAGTATTAGAGGCTTTGTTAATCTGAAACCTCCACATAACATAGGTCTCCTCTGAGGGACTCAACCAATGACAAATAACACTTTTATTCAGGGGTCATTGATTACTTTGCCAGGTCTGGGTCGTAACAGACCTTCAATTGCTTAAGAAAACATTACCTCTGAATTGTGTACCCCTCAGACAACTGAGGAGGACTCCTAAATTAGGCCACTGTTCATCACTTAGGGGAGTTTCTCTGGGTGGGGATAAAGGTATGACTTGTTATCTCTGTATACCTTGCAGGTCATTGTATCTACAATGAGAGTTATGCAACCAGAAAAGTTGCTATAAAATATGTCCATAATTCTAGATGAAGAGATCAATGATATCATCTCAACTTTGAGAGGCATTCATCTCAGACTCAGCTCACTAACTAGGGCACACTAACTTGTTAAGTTGAAAATGAGGTAAAATCTTAAATCTTTCCATGTTAACATATTTTCAAGTACTTGGCCACAACATTTATGAAAACATATTCAGGGAATACTTTTTATGTCTAGTTTTAAAAATCAGTTAACTTTACTAAAGCAGGAGAGAAAGTAGCATTGTTTGCCTTTGTATTACATTATAATTAAAATCACATCTTCCAGCTATGTACTTATTTACTCTCATTTAAGATTCTTTTTCCCAAGTGATACAATTTATTCAACTGTGTAATTTCAACAACTAACAATTAACTGTCCATTAATTTCTCTAATTTTTCATTGAAAAATAAATTCAAAATATCTGATCAACAGAAAAAAAGAAATAAAAATAGGTTATAGTGTATCAATCAAAGGGTAAAATCTCTCTTTTGATCCTATCATTTAGGAGATGATTAAGATTAATAATTTGTGCCTGGTGCAGTGGCTCACACCTGTAATCCCAGCACTTTGGGAGGTGGAGGCAGGTGGATCACTTGAGGCCAGGAGTTCAAGACCAGCCTGGCAAACGTAGTGAAATCCTGTCTCTACTAAAAATACAAAAATTAGTGGGGTGTGGTGGTAGGTGCCTGTAGTCCCAGCTACTCAGGAGGCTGAGGCAGAGAATCCCTTAAACCTGGGAGGGGGAGATTGCAGTGGGCCAAAATCATGCAACTGCACTCCCGCCTGGGCAACAGAATGAGATTCTGTCTCAAAAAAGAAAAAAAAAAAAGAGAGATTAATAATATGTCAGGTATGTACAGACGTATACCTATAGCTTTTACGAAATCATAAAATCCATACCATTTTGCAACTTACATTTTCCCTACAATATAATTTCTCAGTACATTCACATATATATCATTCACTTTGTCAGCTCCTTAATGTTTTGCTGTATAGTTGTAATATATTTAATCATTATCTGCTATTGAATAATTAGGTAGCCTTCAAGTATTTGTATTTTACTATTGTAAGTAATAATAAAATTAAAATTGGAAAAGTAAGATTAACAGATTTTAATTTCACTCTAAGAATCCTTTTGTGTTCACATATTTTGCATCTAAATAATTCACATTTTGAAAAATCATAATATAACTAATATTTAATTAAATATAGTAATTGATCATATTATATAATTAATTATAATATAATAATTCTAATTAGGCATACTAATATGTCTCTCATGAAGAAATCATTGAGTCATGCAAGTACACCAAAACTTACAGAAATGCACCAAAACTTGAACTCAAGTAGTGAAGTTTATCTTTAGAATTAGAACAGTAAGTTAATTTTAATGAAGTGAATGAAATAAACAGATATACCATAATCATGGATGAGATGACATAATCTATTCTTCCCCAAATTCATCTATAAATGTAATGGAATCCCAATCAAGCAAAACTTTCTGCTAAATCAAAGTAAAATTGACTAATTCACGAAGTATCATTTTATAAAGTGTATCAAATAGGCTAAGAAAGCAATATGGGAGAACACACCAAGTTATTCTCCCCCATAATCTTATTATGAAATAATACTATTATAATAAAACAATCTTATAAAATCTTTTTGTACCTTTTTATAGAAAAGAAATCTATGATTCACAATAGCAGTTGACATAGTTCTGCTCTACCTTGTCTCCTAAATGTACAAGATAAAGAAACCAATTTGTACTGAAAATCTACATTGGACCATGCCCTTTGTTGGAAGCTATATAAATGTTAATGTAGAACCATCAATTAGATCAAATTAATCTCCTGAGCTAACTACATCCAAGATTCTAGTTACTCTTTATTCCAAGTCTGCAAAGAGTCAAAAAGAATAAGGAATTACGCTTTGTTCTTTAAAATAACTTCTGTTTTTTCTGAAACCTTCATCTTATGTCAATTCCTTTTCTTATGCCAAATGTTGATTTAATGTCTGAGTCACTATTCATATTTGGAAATACCAATTCAATGCTTTAACTACTGGTTATTTTACAGAACTAGTTACTATCATTTTTATAAGATATTCATTTAATTTATTCTTTAATTCTTTTAAATTTTGAAATACTTTAAACCCACAGTGAAGTTTCAAGAATAGTACAATGAATACTTACATACCTTTCACCAATTATTAACATCATACCTGTCATATATATATAATTTTGATTTATTTATTCTCTGAAATTTTTCAGAGTACGATAAAAATGTCATGTCAGTTTACCCTAAATATGGCAGCATGTTCCTTTTTTTTTTTTCAGTCTTCTAGTATCTGTGGTTATTCTTTCAGCCAAGTTTTCATATTTCATGTCACCTTACCTAGCTATGTCCCAGTTCAAGAGATAAATTAAATAATTTGGTATACTTCAAAGTAAGGTAATGTTTGTTTAATGAGTCAAAAATATAAACATAGGTGTATTTTGTGGTCTGATGAGATTTACGTTAGACCAAATAATATCCAGTAATCTAAAATTTTTCCAAAATGATTCCATAGGTACACCAATGCATAGGTCGTTAAGTATAACGTATGTAAATGCTGAAATCTGAGTGTTAGAGAAATCTTACAATGACATAGGGATTAGATGACTTGCATGAAATAGCAGATGAAAATAATTTTTGAAATACTTTATTTTATATATGTGCTTTAAACTTACAGCTAATAAGGAAATTCATTGACGTATGTGGTTATATCTCTTCTAGATGATAAACAAAAACAGAAATGAAAGCCACTTCCTTTGAAAGCAACTTGTATAGATTTTCATTTCACATGTAGCATTTATAGACCTTGGTATCTAATTGCCTTCTGTTACATTTCATTAGCTACGTCAGTTCATCTCAACACCATACATCACATGTCACAAGGATGTAATGCATCAGTAAGAAAAGAAAAGAGGATCCTATTTATATTGGCATCACATATCCACTTTGAATTGAGATACTTTCAGGTCAAGATCCAAGAAAAACATGCAGAGGAAAATGGAGCAGGTCTTCGTCAATATTTTCTTTTGAAATCATTCAAAAATGTGCTAGTACTTAAAATGAGTGGGTTTTAGTCACATTAAAACACAAATATTTCTGGCACCTCCTTCTCTACAGCAATCCTCATACTCATATGCAAATACATTTAAAGTTGTATTAGACTTATTTCCTCCCTTTTGACCAAACTTTTGTTTCTTAATTATGTTACAGATTACCTAGGTATATACAAATAGGAGAAATGAAAATAAAATAAATGTCAATTTTATTTATCCATCAGTATCTTAAAGATTCAGATCAGCTCATTTTATATCAAATGAAGCATATTCGAGATAAAAGGTTACTTTTTAAAGAATAAAATAAAGATTAATGATAGTTTGAATATAAAAATACCATAAAATTATGCAACTTCAGAGCAATTGAAATGTTGGCACATTCAAGTACTGCGTAATAGTTATGTTTGGTCAAAAACAATTAAAAATTAAGTTATCTAGGTGATGTGCTCCCAAATTATACTTTGTATAAAACTTATTTATTTATTTGATATAATATATGTTTTAGATAAGTTTCTTTTCTTTTGTTTGCTTTTGATTTTCTATTCAGGGAGGATCATAGCTTCTTTCAGGAGACAAGGAAACTGTGTCACAGTGTAACAAGAAGTGTAGGGAACAAAAATGGATTCTTTTATCAATACTCTACCTAAACCCATAACCTATACTTCCTTCCATAATACCTTAGGGAAGAGAAGATAAAAAAATTTCTTCAATTAAATTGATGATTCAAATAAAAACTTTTGATATTTTAATAAACAACTGGTAAGATACTAGAAAATCCTCCTTTGGATCGATTTTGAGAAATGGCTAGGGACAGTGTTGAAAATATATTTAAATATCTAACATAAATTCCAAAATATGCTGACTGTCCTACCAAAATACCACTTGCAATGGAAGTGATGCCCTTTTTATTTAAGAGAATGCAAGACAATACCAGAATCATTGTGCATAGATAATGGAATCAATAGAAATGCATTATGAAAATTCAAATATTCAGAGACCAGCCTGGCCAATATGGTGAAGCCCTATCTCTACTAAAAATACAAAAATTAGCCTGGCGTAGTGGCATGCACCTGTAGTCCCAGCAACTCAGGAAGCTGAGGCAGGACAATCGGTGTAACTCTGGAGGCGTAGGTTGCAGTGAGCCACTGCACTCCAGACTGTGACGGAGTGAGACTCTGTCTTGAAAAAGAAAGAAAGTAAGAGAATTAAAATATTTAACTTTTTGGATTACCTTTAGAAAATGAAAGTCAAATACAACATTTAAATACAGAACATTTGAAATATAAGGGATAATATTCTTTGCAAATTAAATGAATATTTCTTAACTATCAAGCTGAATTTGCTGTTTTTTCATAGGAAAAAAAGTTTTGTTTTATTTTTAATTAGAGGAAATAAGTACAATAATCTATTCTGGGAAATTTTGTAATAGTCGAGTAGCAGAATTTTAGATTTGTTTTGCAATTTTTTACAAACAACTTAGTTTTGATTTTTCTGGGTACATAGTAGGTATGAGGTTGGTGCAAAACTACTTACTTTTAATGGCAAAACCCACAATTACTTTAGCACCAAACTAAAATATATATTTATGAGGTACATGAGATATTTGAGACAAGCATGTAATACCTAATAATGGCATCATGAAAAATGGGGAATCCATCTCCTCAAGCATTTATCCTTTGGGTTACAATTGAATTATACTCTTTTATTGTTTGTAAATGTACAATTAAAGTATTTTGACCATAGTCACCCTGTTGTGCTATCAGATCCTAGTATTATTCATTTTTTCTATCTTTTCTGTTTTGCAATTATCTTTTAAATGTCCTGCTTTTATTCATTTAAAATTTAAATAAACCTCTGAATTTCTACTATTTAGTGAGAAAATAGTTATTCTTTTTCAAAATGATACTAGTAAATGATTTCCCTATTGTTTATAATCATATTTTAGTATCATTTACATAATGCCAACTTTAACTGACATCATCTTTAAGGTTATGAAATTTTAACATTAATCTAGACATTGACATTTAAGTCAGATTTTGTAATTATTGGAATTTGAGAGTTTACCTGTTATCACATTTAGAGTTTTATTTTAATATTGAATTTAAGTGATTTGAGATCATGACAAAGGATAACTTTAAGAAAACTGTAGATGACGTTAGGAAAGCTGCCTTTTAAAAATCTATACAATGTATAACCCTGACACAGTATGTCCTTGTTTATGCATCTTAATATTTGGTACAAATACACAAAAATCTATAGAAGCAATTCTGGAAAATGGGTGTAAAAAATATAATATAATTTATTGATTAAAATGTATCATAAGATTTTGAGATGGTGACAGAAATGTATAATTATCTGTTTGTATCAGAATTAAAGTTCCTTAGTATATGTGGTTCTAGAATATAAATATTTTCTTTTAAATTTGAAAAATAATTGACATGGATATTGAAAGATAGGAAAAATGATACATATGTTTTAAAAATAGGAATGTAGGAGTCACTGTACAATATAGAATGTCTATGCAGTTAACAAATGTAGACAGAGAGAACATATGAGAGAGACAATAGAGAATAAGATAGAACAAATCAGTGAGAAAGCAAATCTATTGTAAAACATCTGAAGGAATAGAGAGAGATAAGTTCATATAATGGAAATATTTATAGAATATTCTTATTTTTATAAGTATCTTCTCTAATGTATACATGGAACTATATTGGTAAGACACCAAAATAAACAATAAGATAAACAATATATTCTTTCATAATAGTTTGGTTGATGTAAACTAAATCTAGTTATCAGTAGAGATTAAAATGAAATAAACAAACTATATGCACTTAGTATCTTTAAGTAGGGAGAATCAACAAACATAACCATTGAAAGATTTCACAAAAAATCACAAAGAGAAGCATTTAAGAGGTTAAAGGTTAGTATAGAACATGGCAAAATAACCACTGGGTCACATCTGTAGATTTGAACGAGGATTGGTATACAATCCAATCTAAAAGCCTTCAAGAAGATAGATTTTGCACCCTTAACTTAGCGGAAGTCACATTACATGGATTGTTAAAATTCTCATGTACCATGAGCACACCCTAATAACATCCATATTAAAACCTAGGGAAAGTGGCTTTTCAGAAATCCTATCATTTACAAAATTTGACTACATTAAGCCAGCTACACAAGCTGTTGCACAAAGGAAGATCATCTGCCGTTGTGAATTGTTTCACAAAGATTTAAATTTAGTATATATGACCAATGAAAGATATCACATTCATCCCAAACTTAAAAGTTGAAGCAAAGAAAAATACTTAATTCTATTGTCATGCATTGTGTCAACCATTTAGTTTCTTCACTTCTTTTTTTTTTTTTAATTTATTTTTTTTTTTATTTATTGCATTTTAGGTTTGGGGGTACATGTGAAGAACCACTAGCCAGATTAATAAAAAGAAAAGAGAAAATAATCAAATAAATGCAATAAAAAACGATAAAGGGGATATCACCACAGATCTTCACTTCTTAATTCTGGTTTATAAGCAGATATTCAGTTAAAATCTTTCAGGAATGTAGGGTTGTTTTTGAGAAATTTATAAAGCTAATGTCAAAATAAAATATAAATCTTTATCTATTGATATAAATATATCCCCTGGTTTTTAAAGGAATTTGAATCAGGAGATAAAATTATTTTTCCAGAAGGGACAAACCTACTATGATTCAGCTAATTTGTTTTCCCTTTGATTATTCTAGCCTTACTTTTCTCTTACTGACAGACTGTATCACATTTTTTGTACTGTGGATATAGGTTAATAACTATAATATAATGTTTGTACAATCTCATTATGAATAACCTGCATCCTCTGAAGGAGTAATTAATTGATCAGAAAAAACCCACAATATAATATTTATAAACTGATATGTGTCAAATTTGCTATTTATTAATATAAGAAACCCTCTAAAACCACCAAGACAATTGAAACTATTTTAACAAATTATTATCAAATAGTCTGAAATGCCAAGAACACTTTTACTGAAGTGCAGGTTTTCTGCTTACATTGTCCTGAGTCCACATATTCTCTCATGACACTTTTACCTTGCACACATTGTTTTCTTCTAGCTCTCCTTTTCATATTTATTCTGGTAAATCTTTAACATTATTTAAGACATCTGTGAAATTGTCTAAAATATGCTTACTTGCAGCCTCACTGTCTTCTAACTTCCTGCAGTTTTTCTTTTATTATATTGTGCAATCACTTCACTTTATGTATTCACTTCTATTTTTATTGCATTCTCTTTTAATTTTTTCCCCATTTGTCAACAATTCTCACTCTTTAAAAGCTTTGTACCAGTTTCTAAAATCTCCTCTATATAGGGTAGAGTGTAATAAATTACATTAAAAATATCTGATAAATAAATTAATCAGTAGACACGCTATTTAAAAAGCCAACCAGTAAAAAGTGGTCCAAAATTTAAAATGTCTCTTTTGGTTTTAAGGATGACACCACAGGCAAGAATTTTCACTGATACTGGTGTAGCTGAGAAGACTTATGCCAATCTCTCTGTCTCTATTTCTTGCTCATTCTCTCTCTCCTTTCCCACCCCCCCACTCAGAAACATGTTCTGAATTTTCTGAACATGACCATTTGCTTTTAGTCTGATACCATTAGGTTTTGAGAATACTATATCACACCTTGTTCTTAAATGGTACCTTTCTTTCTAGAGTCATTTTCTAATGGTTTACAGCTACATGGTTATGTGATATATTTATCCTATTTATTTGTCAACCACAGTTTACTTTATAAAAATATGTCATTTCTTTCCTCCTGCCATTCATAAGTTCCTTGGATAATGCATAGATTTCTGCAATAGTTGTCACTTGGTTGTGTTTATTTTGAAGGATAACCACAAATAATAGTATTAGGGTTCGCCAGAGAAATGGAACCAATAGAAGAGAGAGAGGAGAGAGAGAAAGAGATTTGGGAGGCTGAGATGTCCCATGATCTGCCATCCCGCAAGCTGGAGGCCCAGGACAACCAGTGTTAGAGTTCTAATGCAAACCTAAAAGCCATGACCAGGGTAGCCAATGGTGTTAATCCACATCATAGTCTGAATGCCAGAGAATCAGGAGTGCTGATGTCTAAGGGCAGGAGAAGATGAATGTCCCAGCTCAAACACAGAGAGAGCCAATTTGCCACCATTTGGTTCTATTTAGTCCTTCGATGGTTTGAATGATGCTCATCCTCATCAGTGAGGGCTATCATTTTTATGCAGTCTACCAATTTAGATGCTAATCTCTTCTAGAAGCAGCCTCACAAACACACGCAGAAATAATGTTTCACCAGCTATTTTGGCATTCTTCAGTCCAATCAACTTAACACATAAATTTAACCATTGTGAGTAGTAACAAAACTTTAATGAAGTGAATGGTAAGGCTGTATTAGATTCTGATCTCAAGAATGTATAAATATTAAGTTCCATAAAGTTTCTGTTTGGTTAGGAAATTGACACCACTATGGTATCTCATGCGAACCGCCTGACTCCTTGAACATAACTACTGAAAACAATAAAAGCCTACCAAAAGAGAAGCATTGGCATAGAATATTGGTTTTCTAAAAGGACACCCCAAGATGCATGTGCATTCTCTCAACTTTGAAACCCACACAGTATTCTGTTTCTTTCTTATAATGCATAACTTTCTGCATCTTATTATAGTTACATGCAATTTGTGTTACCTCCTTTAGTAAACTGCAAGGTTCTTAAAGGAATAAACAGTACATTTGTTAATCTTACATTTTTGAGTTTCTTCCATAGCATGAGGGAGAGGGTAGTCCATTTTATTTTGAGAGGGAAGGGCTCTGTTTGTGAGTCTTTATACAATCATATCTGATTTGAAGAAAAGGAAATAGAATTGAGTTTGCTTAGCATTGAAGTTTCTTAAAATCAAGTGTGTAAAAATGCAAAGTTTTAGGTTGTAGATGATTGAGTTTTAAACAGCAAGCATATGAAAATTGGGGACAATATCTAGCCTAACATTTCTCAACTGTGGTTTTAAAATCACCTCAGCAAATTCTTCTAGGGAAGGTAAAATGTGTGAGTTTGCATTTTCAACAAGCTCTCCTAGGCGATATTCATGCACACTAAATGTTGAGAATCAGAAGTCTGGCCTCTGGAGAGAATGGGCTCTTAAGAGTAATACTTGTGCTCCGAGATCAGCCACATAGATCAAAAAAGTACTCTCCTTTTTCAGTGCTGACCTGAAACACGATCATATACAACTACCACCAGCCTACGGAGTCCAGTGAGTTTACCCAAGGTTGCTCACATTGATGCCCTTGGCTATTCCTAGACACTATGTATATTGGACTTACGACAGTAAGACTAATTTTACACTTTTATTTGAAAGAAGAGGAGTGTTCTTAAATATTTTGCACCTCAGCTCAGAGACCGTGTAGGAGTTAGCCTACAGATAGGTCTTCCTTAAGTCCAAATGAAAGTAGGTGGGGAAGGCAAGGCCTTATCACAAGGAAATTGGTGACCAAATTCTTCAACTCTCATTTGAAGTTATAAAATAATGTAAATTTATTAGTTGACTTCACCACTTATCATGTCAATCTAAGCTTTATCCAAAGTTCAAGCATAAAACTGGACCACATTTTCTCTCACTACATTTTTTTATCAAAAAAATGAAAAAACATGTACAGAGGACAATGAATTTATGGAATAATTTTATAGTTCTCATTTTATTGCTTGCCCCTCCACACAACAGCATAAATTACCAAAGGAAATGAAATGAGCTTTTATTTAGTCATATGTAGTAAGGGGGGAATTCTATAATAGTGACAAATACAGTTACTGACAAAATATAAAAAATGTAATCCTCTATATTTTGACAGTCTCATTTACAAAGCAAGAAGGTAATACATGGAATAGGAGTATTTCTTACATGGAATAGGAGTATTTCTTACATGGAATGGGAGTATTTCTATTATAAGTAAAAGAAAATTCTACTTATTCAGACTATTTAAAATAAAGGGAATTTCCATGTCATTTCACTGTGCAATGTATTGATGTTCTAGTTGCAAGACAGGCTTGATTATGGGTTCTAGAAATGTAACCAGTACACAATTTACTCTCAGTTCTTTTTTCTTACCCTTGCCTCCATTCCTTGTTGAGCTCTCCTTTTGCATTCCAAACATGGCTGCTAGCAGACCTACTAAGTGCTTCCCTGTTCATATTCAGCAAGATGGATCGGCTTCCCCCACACCAAATAAAAGCCATGTAATCAAGATTCTTGGGCTTTGATTCCCCTGACATTTTCATATGTACTTTCCAGGGAAAATTATCTTGGCCAGGAAGATATGTTGTGCTAATAGGCTTTAGCCAATGTTCGTGTACCTCCTGGAAACAGAGATGCAATAACCCGTCCCACACACACTTTATAGGTGGGAAATTGTAGGTAATGCTAAGAAAAGGTAGAGAAGGTATAAATGATTCATAGCCAACCAACAAATGTTGACTATACTAATACCTGCAAATGAATGTCTTTTTAAATCATTACTTTTTACGTTTTTGAGTCCAAACTTCCATTCTTTCCCCCAAACTGAGCGATAGAAAGTGGTCTCTTATTTACATTAATTTCTTTCATGTTTAGAGATTATGTTTTCATTATTTAATGAACCGTATTATCAGTACCACTCATCCATAGTTCATAGTTAGCTTATATTTTATTTAAAATTAATTTCAATGGCAGAAAACCAATGACAATCTTAAGAAAATGTTTTTATTTATTTAAGTATTTTACATAACTTGTAGTCTGAATATAGGCAGTGAAGAGGCTGGTCAATTTTTCATGAAATCAGTGCTAGGATATTTGTGATTCCCTGTTCTTTTCTCTGTCAATTGTCAGTAGGCGCTATAGCTCCAGCCACCTTTCCAGCATTCAGACCAGGAAGAGGAGAAAGCTAGAATGGACAGTGGCATCAGAGTGTCTTGCATCTCATTAACCATCCTACCTTCAAAGAAAGCAGAAAAAATTAAGACTTGCTTTTCTGCTAGAGGAAGAAACAGGTAAAGGAGAAAGAACAAAGAATAGGTGATAAGTAAGCCATCCATCATACCCACCCCAGATAGTATTCTCTATTTTTTTATGTACATATCTGTTTGTCAACAAAAGAAGAGAGAAGAAGAGGAAACAACATTGAAAGGCCACACTTTATTAAGCATAAGCCTAAGATGAACAATCTAGTGAGGAAACAGATCTACCCAAGAACACTAAGTTTCTTAGCTGATGCTAGTCAAGGATTTATTTCAAAATAAAATAAAGCTCAGTGGTCATGCTCAGTACTTAACAATAGTGTGAATGCCTTCAAAAATAAAATATTTATTGCTCTGACTCTATCAGATCTCCTAGAACTCATCAACAAATTCAGTAAAGTTCCAGTATACCAAATCAACATGCAAAAATCAGTAGTGTTTCTATACACTAACCAAACAACCTGAAAAAGAAATCAAGAAAGCAATCCCACTTATAAGAGCTACAAAAATCCTAACAATAAATTTAAACAAAGAAGTAAAATATCTTTACAAGGAAAACTATAAAAAAGTTATGAAAGAAACTGAAGAGGGCACAGAAATGAAGATATCCCATTGGTTATCTCATAAGTTGGAAGAAACAATATTATTAAATATCTATACTACCTAAAGCAAACTACAGATTCAATAAAATTCCCATGAAAATACCAATGACATTCTTAACAGAAATAGAAAAAAACAATTCTAAATTTTGTTTGGAATCACACATACAAAAAAAAAAAAAAAAAGAAAGAAAAAATAGCTAAAGCAATCCTGAGCAAAAATACTAAAGCTGGAGGCATCACACCACCTCTTTTCAAATTCTACTGTAAAGCTATACTAAAACAGCATGGTACTGGCATAAAAACTGGCACATAGGCCAGTGAAACAGAACAGAGAACCCAGAAATAAATCCACATGCTAACTGCCAATTTATTTTTAACATAGTTGTCAAGAACATACATTGGAGAAAAGTCTCTTCAATAAATGGTGCTAGGAAAACTGGATATCCTTATGCAGAAGAATGAAACTATATCCCTTTTACCATATACAGAAGTCAACTCAAAATGAATGAAAGACATAAATATAAGACCTGGAACTATAAAATCACTACAAGAAAACACTGGGGAAACACTCACTACAGGACATTAATCTGGGAAGAGGTTTATTTTGGGTAAGACCTCAAAAGAACAGGCAACAAAAGCTAAAATAGACCAATGGTATTACATCAAGCTAAAAAGCTTCTGCACAGCAAAGAAAACAATTAACAAAGTGAAGAGACAACACAGAAATGAGAAAACATATTTGAAAATTATTCATCCAGCAAGGGTTTAATAACCAGAATATATAAGGAACTCAAACAACTCAACAGGAAGTAATAATAATAATATGATGTAAAAAATGGGCAAAAGACCTGGATAGATATTTTGCAAAAGAAGACATACACATGGCCAAAGGGTTTAGGGAAAAACTGCTCACCATCACTAATCAAGAAAATGCAGTTCAAAACCATGATGGTTTTATTATTTCACCCCAGTTATTATTTATTATCTCACCCCAGTTAAAGTGTCTGTCATTTTAGAAAGACAAAATAACAAATGCTGGTGAGAACAAACCCTCATACACTGTTGGTGGTAATGTAAAGTAGTACTACCATTATGGAAAACATTATGGAGGTTCCTCAAAAACTAAGTATTAAACTGCCAGACCCATTGCTGGCTATACATCCAAAATAAAAGGAAAATCAATTTATCTAAGAGATATCTGCACTCTCAAGTTTATTTCAGCACTATTCTCAATAGCCAAGATATGAAATCAACGTAGGTGTCCAAAAACAGATAACCAAAATATGGTACATATACACAGTGGGATACAATTCAGCCATGAAAAGAATGAAACCCTGTCATTTGCAGCAACATGGGTGGAACTGGGGGTCATTGTGTTGAGTAATACAAGCCAGGCACAGAAAAACAAGTATCATATGTTCTCACTCATGTGTGAGAGCTAAACTGTGGATTTCCTGGAGGTAGAGAGTAGAATGGTGGTTACCAGAGGCTGAGAGGGAAGCAGGGAGGATGAACAGAAGTGGGTAATGGCTACAAAAATACAATTAGATAGAAGGAATAAGAAGGGAAATTATAGCAAACAATAATTTATTATATATTTCAAAGTAGCTAGAAGAATTGAAATGTTCCCCAAAGATAAATGAAGTGATAAATATCCCAGTTACCCTGATGTGATCATTATACATTGTATACATGTATCAAAATATCACATGTACCCCAGAAATATACTATGAGGTCACTGAAAAATAAACAAATCAATTGGCCATTGGCCATATTGTTTTAGAGTACAAATAAACAAAAAAAAACTATATATATATATGTATATATATATGTGTGTGTGTGTATATATATATATTTCCCAATTATAGGTATAAATGGCCACATGATATGGGAAAACTTGGTTACCTGTCAGACTGTGGTGGTTATCTTATAGCCTGCTGAGTTCTTTGAAATTTATGTGAATAACAAAGACTGAACAGTTCAAGTACAATAAAAACATAAAAATTGGCTTAAAACATCTTTCCTGCATGCAAAAGAGTCTGAGCAAGAGGCTCTGTCTCCTCTTTGAGATTCACTCCTATTTCAATAGGAGTAAGGATAGGGCAAGCCTGATGAAAGGGTATGTTTAGTAGATGGTCACATTTTACCAAAATTTAATGTAAATTTGTGTGAGTGTGTGCGTTTACTATAAAAGTATATCTGAAGATACATCCTACTATATTATTTAATGTCCTTTATACAAAGACAAAGCCTCCCTCCAAGTTTAAAGTTAGGGGAAAATTCTCTTCTCTTTTCCTAAATAACCAATATGCTTTTAAATTAGAAAACCAGGTCTAGGACAGGCATGATGGCTCATGCCTGTAATCCCAGCACTTTAGGAAGCCAAGGCAGGTGGATCACCTGATGTCAGTAGTTCAAAACCAGCCTGGTCAACATGGCAAAACCCCATCTGTACTAAAAGTACAAAAATTTGTCAGACGTGGTGGCGGGCACCTATAATCCTAGCTTCTCAGGAGGCTGAAGCAGGAGAATTGCTTGAACCCGGGAGGCAGAGGTTGCAGTGAGCCAAGATCATGCCATTGCACTCCAGCCTGGGTGGCAGAGCAATACTCCATCTCAAAACAAAAACAAAGCAAAAAAACAAAACAAACAGAAAAGAAAACCAGGTCTATAAGCCTTCCTATAGACAGTGTGTATAGATAGATATAGGACTAAAAACAATAACAACAACAAACAAACAAACAATAGAAAAATAAATCTGTTCTAATCGCATGCTCATCTTCAGGTCAGAGAATCACTGCAACTAAATACTGCCTGACTCACTTAGATTTTCATAATTCTGTAATGCAGAACATTAAAGCTGGACCCAAATGCTATCCCTAAAGTGGCAATCACTTCCCCATATGAAATGCCAAATTTCATACTTAATATGTAACTGAAAACCCACTGTGCCAACAGTGAGTGGCAGGTTCATTGTGGGTACCCTCTGGGATACCAAAAAGACCTCCTAACTAGTTCTTTCACTTTGGTCTACTCAATTAATTTTAAAAATCATTTCAGTTGAAGTCTGAGAATTTGAAAGAAATATGAAAACAAAAGTATCAAAAACCAAATAGATCAGACAAATCCAGAGTTATTCTCCTCTCCCTCTACATTTCTGAATTTCTAATCTGTAATTGAAAAAGGGGATACTAGTTTGTTGTTTTGTGGATATTTAGAGCACTTGTTGAGCTTTAGACATATAAATCCTTCAGCCTCTAGAATCAATATCTAGTTCATGAGTCAGCTTTGACCTAGGCAGCTTTGATATACCAGCTAATTGATAATGTCCTTAATACCTTTAATGTGATTGAGTAATAATTAATTTCTATATAATGTCTGTCTTGATCACTTATTAAGATCATAGTACTGACTTGCCCTCTGGGTTTCTGTGAGATTTAATCAGAGATATTTCTTGACCTCATAGCTGTTGAACCAGAGCTTTGACCTAGCCTAAGTTTACTAATCTCTTCCTGTGGCAGGGGCACTAATACCTCCCTTAGGTTCAATGATTTGCTACAAGGACTCACAGGACTCAATCATCATACAGTTATACTACCAGCTATCATTTATTATGATACAAAGCAATGTCAGCATTGGATACAATGTATCCAATGTATTATGTTAAGATACAAAACAATGTCAGCAAAGGAAAAAGGTGCCTGTATTGTTCTGCCAATCATAGTTAATCCTCAATAAGCATCTGGAACAGGTGTCAGTTATTAGTCATGGTACGCTTCCATTTCGGGCAGCATTTTACAATTATTTCATTATAGTACTCTACCACTAACTACCCAGATGGTCTGCAAGAAGAGGTCTGTTTACCATCTCTGATGTGGAAAACACCTGGCATAAATTCCATCTATTTGATAAAAGCATGGAATGTAGAAGGTGCCCTCATCTGAGCCTTGGTTCATTAGGCTTATATGTGACTCTCTCTGTTTTCTGAGTCCTGTTGACTCTTCCTCTATCTTTTACCATAAACCTACACCTGAGTCCTCACCATGTCTTGCAGTTTAATCCACTGAAAAATTTGAAAAAGTAATAAAAATTGACCCAATTTCCATGTTGGATATATCATAACAAGAAAAAGAGGGAAAGATCTTCTGGAAAATATCAGAGAGAAGCAAAACTGTAAGCAAAAGGTGTCAATTCAATGTTGCGGGCTTAGGTGTGTCCTAAAAATATTAAAATGTAGTTATGAATGTACAAAGAATGTTGTGGCAAAGAGTTTTGTTTAGAAACAACAAATCTGCCTGAGGTATTTATCGGTATTGAAGCCATAAACAGATTGCCTAACCCCTCTGTGGCCAATTTCCTCCTCTGTTAACTGGGATAACCATTTCTTGCTTACAGTGTGGTTGTGAGGAATGAGTGGGATCATATCTGCAAAACATCAAGTCCAGTGTCTAGTGGTTAATTAAAAGGAATGAGTATCCAATGTGGCATCATCATTTAATCTTACATAGACAAGAACAAATATAGCAGAAATATGCAACACCTGAAATGAAATAAATGTGAGTATATAACAAGATAAGGTCAACTATCATTTTCAAGTTTAACAATGTAAAATATGAATGCATTGGTGTAAAGTTTGGAAAATTACATATTTTATAAGATTTTATGTATCATCATTAAAAGGAAAGGAGCTAGAAAAAATACATTATGTGCATACAGCTTTGTATATGAAACCAAGACTATGGGAAAATCTGTGTAAAGGAAAACATTGATTCTTTAATAAACAAAAGGAAGCCAAGAGAAATAAAGAAGTGCACTAGGTTTGCAAGAGGTTCCTTTGGAATATTTAGATATGAGATGTGCCAAAAAAGTATCAGAGATCCTGCTTTGACAATGATAAGAGGAGCATGGAAAAGATAGATCCCTAGGGTATAGTCCAAAGCATTACAAATGTAACATGTAATTTCAATGAAATGCCACCATTATCCACTCACTTATGCTTCATAGGGTAGGTGTCTTTATAAAGAGAAAATAGCATGTGCTCTTTGAGAAGAGGCAAAAAAAAAAATGCATTTTTTTTAGTAATTGCAAGGAAACAGGGATGGAATACAGAGAATGAAATTACATATGTGCACTGTAAGCCATAATGCAGTTTTGGATTTTACTCCAAGTGGTATACAAAATATTCTCCAAAATAACTCAGTATATGTTGATTAATAAGACAGAGGTATTAGTGATTAATTGCTTCAAACAGCTGGTGTTTAATGGACTTTAGATTCTTAATAACTTTTTGCAATCAGTTTCAGATTGATATAACTTTTAACTTATGAATATGCAGGATTTTGCTATTTGGTTGAAAAGTAAATGATCCACTTCCATCTGCATTATAGTCTTGGAGTGAAAGGGATTATAGAAGAGGAATTTGTGGTAGACTAAGTAGATTATGGACACTGAAGTCCCTTAAAACAAAACTACCTCTTGGTATTTTAGTTATTAGTTTTCTTTCTATTTACCAGTTTGATTTTATTTATTTATTTGTTATATTAATTTATTTCAAAGTAAAACTAAATTTCTCTTCTAAATTACTTTATAAGAATTAGGTCCCTTAATGATTTACAACTCCTAGAACAATACCAAAGGTTGGCTAGGATGTCAAGTAAAGAGGACAATCATATACTACTCTAGGAAGTATGCATTTGTACATCCATTTTGAAAAATAATTTAGTGTTATAACACTATGAAAATACCACAGAGATGATAAACATAAAATGCAGGTTATTAGTTACCTCTTAGGTGATGATTCATTACCTTATAGCAGGGGTCCCAACCCCCCAGGCTGCAGACCAGTAGCATTTCATGGCCTGTTAGGAACTAAGCTGCACAACAGGAAGTGAACAGAGGGCTAACAAGCATTACTGCCAGAGCTCCATCTCCTGTCAGATCAGCTGCAGCATTAGATTCTCATAGGAATGCCAACCCTATTGTAATCTGCACATTCGAGGGATTTAGGTTGCGTGCTACTGATGAGAATCTAAAGACTGATGATCTGAGGTAGAACAGTTTCATCCTGAAACCTTCCTGCCCCATACCCCATCAGTGGAAAAATTGTCTTCCGTGAAACCAGTCCCTGGTGCCAAAAAGGACTGCTGCCCTATAGACCTCAAAAGCAAGGTTCATTTCTTAAATTGGTGCCCAGGACTTTGCTTTATTATTACTCTTTATATCCTGCATGTGTGTCTGTGTTTTTCATTTAATAAATACCAAAAAAATACTTTTCATAAAACCAGAAAAAAATGTGGAATGAAAATAATCCCCATGAGCTAAAATTGTTTATATGTGTGTTATTAAAAGGAAGTGCTTTTCTATTTAAAAGGTAAGCTGAACCATAATAAAAATTTTAAAAGTTTATTTGAGGAAACAATTCAGAAATCAAGCAGCTCCAAACCAGAAGTTGTCTGGGAGTTCCACTAAGGAAATACAAGGGAAAGACTTGAACAGGATGAACACAGAAGTAAAGAAAAGAAAACATTTGATTGGTTACAAACATATAGTTGCTTTATGTGGTCTATCCCATTGGAAAGTCCCTGGTTATATAGTTACAAGTTTGTTGGCTGTTTCTGATTGGTTGAGCTAAATTTCTAGTTCTAGTTTTCTTTAATATTGGCATTTACAAGAAATAAAGTTAAGTTTCACTTATGTTTTCAAATCAAGCAATGTTGAGGTCATTCATGAAATCCGACTGGTTTTGTCAGCTCAGGGATTCTTTAGAAGCCGGGACTTCATTTAACCATTCCCCCGCTTTTGATTATGCTGAGAGCATGACCAAACAGTGTGGCTTTACTCTTGGTTACCGCTATTGACATAATCACTGGAACAGAGTCATGTAGATACTGTCATTATCAACAGGTGCATTGGGATTTAAGATCACATGGTCATCATTCAAAATTGCATAGTCACCGTAGGCTTGATTAGTCAAGCTGTTGAGTCCTTCAAGCTATCTAATCCTGATGGCAATCATTTGATGTAGTGGCTGTTTTTAAAGCATTTAAAACCCTTGAAAGGGTACAACACAGTAGGGAGATAAATACAATAAATATAGGAGAAAAATAGCCAAAGATTGAAAAATTCCCTGGAGCAGAAATTGCCAGCTGCCAATATTTAACCAATTAAATAAATCAATGGAGAAGGCAACATCTGTCTGATAAAAGACATACTTGTTCTTTAAGATCCTTTAAATTCGGGGAAACAATTTCTAATTTATTATCATAGAAAGAACATCTTTTTATCAATAGAAGCATATGTTAGTCCTTCTTATGCTGTTAAGGTATTAGGAACTTTTCAATTTTTGAGTAAGATTCTATTTCTTGAAGAGAATTTAAGGTATCATTCTTCAAAAACAAAATAAAAAGGTTAATATTTTGAACAAATTATGATCTTATTTTTGAGTCCAGAGGGCAGCTAGTAAAGAAGAAATCCAGATGTGAGTTTGAAGACTATTTAAATTGTAGGGTGAGGATGGCAATTAAAATCTGATAGATTTTCTTGACTTGCAGTTTGAATGCCTCTGGTTATGACATCAGGTTTCTGGTGAACTCTCTGAGCGACCCATATACCAGCAGGCATGAAGGTCTTCCATACATAAACTGTTGTTGTGACTTTTCTAAAGTTTAAAATCTTCCAAGTTCAGCTTGCAGAACTTGAGAAAACAAAATTTTAGTTTTTTATGAAACTAGAAGAATTCTGGATTCAATTCAGTTTATAGGAAAATAAAATTTCAAAGGAAATTAACAGGACTAACATTTTATAATGGATACCGTATAGTTTTCTATTGAAATATAATCTTTATTATAGTCACTCTCATTTTTACCAAAAGTAGTTATAGTTAATCTTTAAAATAAGTCTAATTTCATTAAACTTGACCTAATTGTTTATATAAGTAAAGGAAGAACAGTAATTCTATGTATATTTTAAAACATGATATTTTAGTTAGAGCTTTGGTGGTATCCAAGGAGATTTGCTTACTTTGCATTAGTCAACATTAGCTTTGTCAACCTATCTGGTAATGAAACATCTCAGATTAGACCTTAAATGTCTCTCTAGATAAAGAAGCCAAGCTAAGAAGTTGCCCAATTATTTCCTATTACAAGGAGAACAGATTCTTATTGATCCTATGGTAATACCCATGTTGCCAAAAAATAAAAGTAAAAATATTTAATAAGAGTTTCAAATTCTGGAGCTAGCAGAGAGAAAAAATGTTTCATTTTAATTCATAAAAATATATCGTGTCAAATGTATAAGTTATAGGTAGCTTAAGAGAAAAGAGAAAAAGTGTTTCTTAAAACTGAAAAGACAGAGAATAAGCAATGTTTCAAATAAAAGTTTTTAAAATTATAATTATCAGATAATTTAGTCCCATATAATTTCAGTTTGCTTGATATTGAGTTAGTAGTTTTACAAATACATCAGTTTTCCATTAGAGTTCTTAAAATTTTTACCCAGTTTAGCTGTATGATGTTAAAGTTACCAGAAACTTGTTCTTTTCAGTTTCTTTAAATGTATACCTTGCAATTTGGTATCATTCCTGCTTTCAAAACTTTTAGGAAAGCATAAAAATAAAACAATAAATGTTGATGACAAAAGACTTAATGTGGCCCTGGTTAAAGAGCTGATAAGAGTTCAGTATGATGCAATTGACAAGAAAGTTTCATTGTTTTGGTGGCATACTGAGGAACTGCGTTAAGGAAAAAAAAAAACCTCTCTTCTGGGGTCCATAACGGGCGTGATTTCAAAGGCAAGAGCTCCCCAGCGTGCCTCCATCCACGTCCCCCATCTGGGAACGTAAAGTTCTTTGTCTGACTTTCCGGTACGGGGGCTCGGTAAAAATTCTAGATATGCTCCTTTGTTTAAAAAGCCCCAAAAAGCTCTGGCAGGAAGGGACCCTGTTGCGGACCTAGCAGCCAATCCACTATCAAAGTCAAAGATCAATCACTCCAGCAGAAGTTTGACAGAACTCCTCTCATTGAACAAGAACATGAACGGGGTGGGAATAACTCCACTGTTAAAATCCCCCTACCCCTTACCTGTGCAGATTCCTCCCTTGGATCCCCCTCCCACGGCAGCGTGGAAGCTCTCTCTCCTCTCTTTCTCTCTCTCTCTCTCTCTGCTAATAAATCACTCTCTGCTAAACTCTTTGGGTCCAAGATATTTATTCCAATAGTAAGCTCACCGTGCCTCCAGGACCCCTTCTCCATTCCTGGGATAAGAGAGGTCAACGACCTGGGCACATTGGGAAAACATCTGATGGGGATACTGAAAGCGTCTTCTGGATGCCTCTGCTCCCTCGCCCTGGTTACAATACAGCAATTTAAGATAATAATTGTATTTACTGCTGATAATATTATATCATAATGTAGGAATTTCTAGAAATTTCATACAATTTCTGGAACAAGTAGATACATATATATAACTTGAAGGGTTAGTATCAATCACTTATGTGACGTTGCCTCCCATACCATTTAACATATCCAGTAAGCCTAATTAGTTTAACATCTTTCTTTTGATAAGAAAAAAAATCTTTTGAGATATTTCAGGGAACGTTCTGCCTTCTAGAAATCTGCAAAGCTAATCTGAAGTCAACAAGACTTAGAATTTGATTTTGGGAAGCTGTCAAAATGTCAAAAGTTTAAAACAATTAAATAGAATTATAGGACATGTGAAATAAAACCTAAGTGACAAAGATTTTAAGGGCAAACTCAAAATGTTACACAGTTGGAAAAAAAAACAGCTTTTTTTTTTCTTTTTTTTTTTAATTGCATTTTAGGTTTGGGGGTACATGTGAAGAACATGGAAGATTGTTGCATAGGTACACACAACAGCTTTTTAATATTCAAAAGACTCACTTTTCTTAAATAATCAAAAACCAAATAAAAGACAACATAAAAGCCATGAAGGTAACCTAATGAAACACAAAATCTTTTTTTTTTCTGTCACTTACTTAAAATGTAAAGAAAGAGCTATTGTACATAGTGCTGCAATAAACATACGTGTGCTACCCAAAAGAATATAAATCATTCTACTATAAAGACACATGCACACATGTTTATTGCCGCTCTATGTACAATGAACTTTTTTCTTTACATTCTAATTAAACAAAACACACACCAGGGCCTCTTGGGTGGTGGGAGGTGAGGCGAGGGAACTTAGAGGATGGCTCACTCAATCGGTGCAGCAAACCACCATGGCACACATTTGCCTATGTAACAAACCTGCACATTCTGCACATGTATCCCGTTCTTTTTTTTTTTTTTTTTTTTTGGAATAAACAAAAAAGAAAGAAAAACGTTCGTGATCAAGAACAAATATATTCCAAGAAAACATTGTTCATGTAACAAAAAGAAAACCCAATTCTAGCCTTGTTTCAGTACATTACTGAGATTATTTTTTAATTATAAATCAAATCTATCTAATCTTAGTAATCTGACTACACATAAAACTCCTCCGTTTCAGACCTTCAAATACTTTTTGTATCTCTTCTGTTTGGCCCTACTTTTTTCTTTTTTTTTATTGTGGAACAATTAGTCATCTTGCTTTAAGACAAAATTACTTCTTTGGACTTAGTGCAAACATATTTTGTATACTCTTCCTTATTAAAAATACATCCTATGTTTATTCCCTTTTATATACATTTACTTCCTTTAATTTTTACTATTTCTCATAGCTTTAATTACACGTTGGCTGGGTGCAGTGGCTCACACCTGTAATCCCAGCACTTTGGGTGGCTGAGGCGGGCAGATCACCTGAGGTTGGGAGTTCGACACCAGCCTGACCAACATGGAGAAACCCCATCTCTACTAAAAATGCAAAATTAGACGGGTGTGTTGGTGCACACCTGTAATCCCATCTACTCTGGAGGCTGAGGCAGGAGAATCACTTGAACCTGGGAGGAGGAGGTTGCCTTGAGCCAAGATAGTGCCATTGCACTCCAACCTGGACAGCAAGAGTGAAACTCTTTCTCAAAAAACAAAATTACACATGTTAATTAAAATTCTCAACTCTTAGTAACCTTAATATGTAATGAAAATAATTAAGTACATAATTTCAGAGTTTTAAAATAACATATGATTCCTATAGCATTTGCCAGTGGACCCAATATCACTGTCTCTGTTCAATAAGAAGCCAAAAATAGATAAGCTTAAATGTATTTTCAGCAATTAATATTTTATTCCATTTGGATATAATCTAGATATTTAATGAGTAGCTATCATTTAACTTAATATACTTTTAAGGTTTTAATTTACAAAAAAAGATTTTGAAAACTATTTTCAGGCAGCCATTTATAATATTAAACCAAGTTGTCATCCCAAGATATTTTTCTTTCGTTTTGAGACAGAGTCTTACTCTTGTCACCCAGGCTGGGGGGGCAGTGGTGCGATCTCGGCTCACTGCAACCTCCACCACCCAGATTCAAACAATTCTCCTGCCTCAGCCTCCCAAGTAGCTGGGATTACAGGTGCATGCCACCATGCCTGGATAATTTTTGTATTTTTACTAAAGATGGTGTTTCACCATGTTGGCCAGGATGGTCTTAAACTCCTGATCACCTGAGGGTGATCCACTCACCTTGGTCTCCCAAACTGCTGAGATTACAGGCCTTAGCCACTTCATCCGGCCTATTTTTCTTATTAACAAATTTTCTAACAAAGATACCATGAGCTTATTAGATTAGTAAAGCTAGACAGAATATTCATTTTTACTAAATCAGCTATATCCTTATTCATTTGCATTTACCCAAGTTATATGAACTTGAAAACTATGTGGTTTAGTTCCTTTCTTTTTTGAGAAAATATTTAACTTATATACATACATTTTTTCTTTAGGCTAGAGCTCTTATATATTATTTCTAATAATATCATCTGGATGTAGAATATTACATGTAAATAACATATATAGAGGGAGCATACATAAACATACTGACAGAGGCAAATAGAGATTCATGGCTTCTGTTCTGAAATTTTAGCCATGTGCCAGATACAGTAATATAAAAATCGCTAGTTCAATCCAAATTATGTTCTTGGTAGTTTTGATTACCTATTCATATGGCTAAATCCATTTATCAATATTTGTGGAAGGGACTTTTAAGGTTTATCATTTGCCATTTTATTTCTCAGAAGTTCTTCTTCTCCCCCCTTCTTCTGATGTGTCATTTCCCTGAACCCTGCATTTTAAACATTTAGACATGTCTAAGACAAAGAGAAAGGATGTTAATTTTTTTTCAAAAGAGAATTTTGGTTATTCACCTATTTTTAGAAGTCAATCTTACTGAGACTTACACTCAATTTTAGATGAAAGACTGAGGGGACATCAGTCTATTACCAGGTAGTCTTTTTCCTTTTAGCCTTAGGCAGTTGATTTTGTAAAAGCTGAATCGTTTGCAAGACCAAGAGTGAAATTTCATTGTTGCAGATCCTCCTGGCTCACTTGAGGATCTAATTTTCACCGGAGTTGATGTTGACGTGATTGAGATGAAAAAGACAAAGGATCAAAGAGGTTAGTATATTCAGAATTATTTTTTATTAATGTACTATAGAAATATCTTCAGAGAAGCTTTCTTTTCTTTTATTTTCTTTTTTTCTTTTTTTTGTAGTCATTCTGTCTTTTGCAAGCGTCTGTATACTAATCAGAAATGTATCTCATTGTTTCTAAGACATTCAGTATCTCCTCTTTTATTTATTTTTTTCTCTAATGTGCCCAAAGATAAATGGTTTCATCTAGAATACAATATCCTCATTGTGGTCACTGTAAATCTAAGTAACCTTCCTGAGGGGGAACTATTTCTTTAGAAAAACACAAGTTCTGCATCCATAACTTCTGAACACAAAATTATCTGGAGTTCCAGATGAAGAAGTCCCAGAATCCCTAGGGTCTGACAAAACCAAAATACTCTGTCCTTCTAAAGTTCTATTTATCTGAGGCTTCCAGTTGGACCCAGTTCATTTCCCTGTCAAAGACCAGTTCTACCTCCAGATCCCAATCCAGATTTCAGACCTACCCTGGAAACAAGTGCATGACACTACACCTAATCTAGGCCTTGTCAGACCAAATCTCACCTGCAGAATAAAAATTGCTCAAATAAAGTTGGAGAGCTAATTTTGTTTAATTTAAAACTTAATGTACTGATCTGCCTGTTTGTGTTAATTTATTTATAAGTAAATTTGTAAGCAAAGGTGTAAATTATGTGTATAATTTACTTACATATACAACATTCACTTATATGTGTTAATTTTCCTTAACATTTGTATGTATTTCAAAAATTAGGGCTACAAACTTGTATTTTCCCTTTTTAATCTTCAAAAACATATACTTCCACTGGCTAAATTGTGTGAGTTTAAAACTTAAGAGAAAAATTTAGGAATAAAAACTTAAAATTCCCCATCTACGTGAAACAAGATGCAATGGTTAACACTAGTTGAAATTAGAATCACCAGGAAAGAATTTCCAATTTCCCAGTGCCCGAGACCCCACCCTCAGAGACTTAGATTTTATTGGTTTGAACTGAGTGAAAGCACTGGGAGTGCCTAAAGGATCCCTCAGGTGATTCCAATGCACTATCACTGTGATGCTTCAGCTTTGATCGGCATCACTTGTAAACTTTTCAGAACTTCTCAGGCTTCGTCCCATGCCTACTGAAGCAGAAACTTTGGTGTTGGGGCTCAGCAATCTGAATTTTAACAAGCTCTTAAGGCTACTTTGATAAGGTATCTCTTTTAGTTTCACTTTTTAAGAGGGGTGGCATGTCATGTCTTAAAGCTCTTGGAAAATTTGAAAAAAAAAAACTGAGTCTGCTAAGCTAATTGGGGCACGTTTTTTGGTGGCAAAATTATTCATAGAAGGGAGCATTATAGAAGGTCCTTTATCTTGCCATGTAATAAATTATGTGTGGTAAGCTCTGTTGCTTTAAGTGCAATTTTCCATCTGCAGCAATGTTGGGGGCATAACCCTAACTTTTTGGTGAAATATCACTAAGCAGCTTTGGCCACAAATCCAAAGTTTTCTAATTAGCTTTAGCAGGTCTACCACTATTTTTATGTCTACTTGCCATCTCTTGTGTCTTAATTACAAATAGAATCTAATTAAGGGGAAATGAAAATAAAGGAGTTACAGTTATTTGTCTCTTACAAATAGGGCTTTTTGTCAGGGTAGTGCTCAGGTTTGTGGAGAACTACAGCAATATCAAACAAAGAATGTGTTGCCAGATCACAGGAGATGGCATATTTGAGGGGAGGGACATTTAAACCTTAAGTGAAAGCTTCATGTTAGAAGTTGGAAATAGTTTCTTATCAGGTTGATATGGCAGAAAAGCTTGATTAAGGGAGAACAGAAAAGCAAGTCATGGTCAAAAGAAGAAAGCCAAGAAAGAAGTCACTGGTTTTGAGACAAATTCCATGGATGAGCACCTCTTGGAATATTGTTTAGGAAGGAAGATGCAGACTCTCATAAGGGAAGCTTGTTTAAACTCTTTCTATTAGTATGACTGTTTCCATCTAATGAGTATAGTGACTTTTAAGATTGGGATGCAAATCCTGACTCTAACATTTCCTATGTGATCATTTTCTTACCCAGGCAAGCAATGCTTTTTTTTGATTTTGTGCATTTTTACTATGTCTAATTAAGTATCTTGTGGATGTTTTAATATTCATTTCCTTGATGACTAATATAGTTGTGCTTTAATCATTTCATTTTGTCATTATTTTTTTATGAGGTAAAGCATTTTGTCCAGTTTTCTATTGCTTTAGCCACTGATTTTCAACATTATTTTAATTTAATAAACTATGTAAATATGTAATAAAATTAAAAAATAATATTTGATATGGTCTGGCTGTGTCCCTACCCAAAATCTCATCTCAAATAGTAATCCCTATAATCCTTACATGTCAAGGGCGGGACCAGGTGGAGGTAATTGGATAATGAGGGTGGTTTCCCCCATACTGTTCTCATGATAGTGAGTCTCACAAGATCTGATGGTTTTATAACCATATGGTATTTCCCCAGCTTGCACTTCTCCCCTCCTGCCACCTTGCAAAAAAAGGTGCCTGCTCTACCTTCTGCCTTTCCCATCTCATGGTGGTAAGAGTCCTGAGGTCTCCACAGCCACGTGGAACTGTGAGTCAATTAAATTTCTTTTCTTTGTAAATTACCCAGTCTCAAGTATTTCTTCATAGCAGTGTGAAAAAGACTAAAATAATATTATTTACAATACTTTTTCTATTTTTGTTATTTTGGTAAACAATTTTCAGACTCTTTATATATTCATATTCTTAGAAATATGTAGTTTATTTCAACTCTGTGATTTTATACATAATGTAACATTCTTATGCTGACCTGCAACTTGCTTTTTTCCACTTTATAATACACCTTGAATTTTCCATATCAGCACATAAAGGTATATAACCATTCTAACTGCTATGTAATATAACAGTATATAGGACATTTTATAGATGTCCAAAGTTTATAACACTTTGTTATCACAAGTGATGGTGTGAAGTATGTCTGTCTCTGCATGTACATTTGAACATATTTGTGTTTTCTCTTGAGGAGATAGTGAGAAGCAGAATTATTTGGTCATATAGAAAACGTATTTTAATTTTAAAACGCATGACAAATAGTGCTCCAAGGAGATTCTTCAAATTCACATTTGCATTTTGAATAGGTATTCTCTTAAAATATTTGTGCATATACTCCATACAGTTGGTTTGTTGAATATTTATTTTTGAAACTGGGTGCAAAATGGTGTCACTCATATTATTTCTATTAAGATCAAATATTTTGTCACATGTCCATTACCCTTTTGTTTACCTGATATTAATTTTTCAGTCAAATTAGCAATGAAAGTAACTAAAGTTAAAACAGTGTATTTGATTAATAGTGTTCATATTTTAAATATATTTTGAAGGTAGAATTGGCTAATGGACTAGAGGAAGGGAAAAGAAAGATAGAAATCAAGAAAGACCTTCGGCATCCCTTAAAATATACATTTATTAATGGGCCAGTATTGAAAACAGATGTGTTTTTAAAGTAATTATTTTATTTAAAAATGCCACCCACTATGTTGCAAATGTAGGGTAATAAAAACATTATTAAAAAAATACAACAGTTTCAGATCCTTAGTTCAGTTGTACAATCAAAGCTAAACTCTTTTAACTTGCATTCTCTGGTATCACAGTTGTAAACTTGCTACTACTCTGGAGTTCTGTCTTATGCATGTGCATATGGAAAGGTGACATTTATAAAAAGGAGAAAGAACAAAGGTGTTGAAGTGTAATAGAAAAGGAGAAATTGTTCTTTTAGTGGTATGTTGGCATTTTTGCGTACTCTGAAAATTTAAAATTAGCTGAAAAGGGTATATTTTTCATTCTTGTAATAAATTTATTTGCTAAAAGTATTATAAAATACTCTAAAATGCAATATTTAAGAAAAATGATCGTTTCAGGTTTCTTCTTTTAGGTGTATCTATTTTTAAATGGTTCTTAATCTTTATACTTTTATTCTATGTTTTATATGTAATATTGGATGTCACATATAAACAATAAGGTATCTTATCTTTAGTCATCACTAGTGTTGGTTAGCTGAAAATATAGTTCACTCCTACCTAACCCACACATAAAAATTATCTTTGTTCTCCTCTTCTCTCCTCTGTCCCACCTCACCTCTCACCTCTCTATACACACACTATCAAAGCTATATATTGGTTTTTTCATAATATCGTCAATATTAACACATTTGCTACTTATATTTTGTTTTAACGTGTCCACTTTTTACATTTCTATCTTCTCTCTTGGTATATATCTAATAGATAGTGTATTTAAGCTAGTCAAACATTAATAAAAGTTACAAATACTGTCAACAAAAATTTATGCATTATCCACAGGAGTGGGTACCTTATCAGGGTGAGTGAAATATCTCTGCTGTTTGACAAATAAATACTGATTATGAATAAAGGATAATCAGCTGCTTTCCTTCTGTATCCATAAACACTTGAGCAATTATAACTATTCACCCATTTCTATTGAATCCATATTTGTCACTGATCCATCTCCAAATTACAAATTTCATATAAATTACTTATAGGGAAAAGTTTTCCTAGTTCATCTAATATTACTATACAGCCTACTTACTAATTAAGATAGTATTTTGATTTTTTAATATAGTAGACTCTTTTTTGCTTTGTTAGCATAATCCAGCATATGTGAGTCTAATTAAATCTGCTAAACTAATGGTATTGAGTTTCTGCCCAAAGATAAATTTGCAGCTAAGGTCAAACAGAAAGAGTATGAAACCACTTAAGCAGTTAATTGTAAAGATTTTTAAAGATCTACTTGAAAATATCATTTTAGCCTTCTTGAATTTATTCTTCTCAATATCGACCTTTAAAATATTCAATCATTAATATCTACACAATTATAAAAATGTGCAGAGTATAATAGATGCTTAATAAATGTTTCTAATGAATTCTTAAATTAGTGATGATTTTAGTCAACAAAAGTGTAGGGAATTTTCTATAGAATCTCACAGCTCAGGTAATCAAGAATGACCAGAAAACCAAAAGCTTTTTCTCAATAGTAGAAAAGCACATACTTCTCTGAGCTTATTTCATATAACATTTCTTTGCATAAAATTCCCTGAACATGCACAAACATGCCAAGTTTGTTTGTGCCTCAACCATCTTTCTTTGTTTTCTACTCAGCCTAGGATACTTCCCCTCCAAATACTAACATACCAGGTACTGGCTGTCTAGTCCTTTCTCTTTCTCATAATTTTGGTTTATGCTCCAATGTTTCATCTTCAGAAAGGCTAACACATCTAAAGAGCCCCCAACTCCACCCTGTGCCCTTGCTGACAGGTATTCTTTATCTTACTTAACAGTGTAATTTTTTTTTTAAAATTTTACTGTAAGTTCTGGGATGCATGTGCTAAATGTACAGGTTTGTTACATAGATATACATGTGCATGGTGGTTTGCTGCAACTATGAACCCGTCAGCTAGGTTTTAAGCCCCACATGCTTTAGGTATTTGTCCTAATGTCTCCCCTCCCCTATCCCCCAACCCTCCAACAAGCCCCCATGTGTGATGTTCCTCTCCTTGTGTCCATGTGTTCTATTTCAGCTCCCACTTATGAGTGAGAACATGTGATGTTTGGTTTTCTGTTCCTGTGTTAGTTTGCTGAGGATGATGCTTCTCACATTTTTTAAAATAATTTTTAATTGTCTCCTTGCCTTTCCCCACCTGAACATGATAAAACATAAGGAATATATAACTCAATTATATGTACTGGTTGGCCCCTCAGTACTTGGAAGGACTTCAGCCAGAGGTCTGATTATTCTGGATCCTACAGTATCTGAATGTCTAGACAGCAGACCTGGGGATCTGCACACTTAACAACCTCCCAAGGTGATTTTTCAGACAGAAGTAAAACACTTACTCTTTACAGCATTACTTCTAAAATTGTGATCCCAAGACCAGCAGCAAGAACATCATCAGATAATTTTTTTAAACTGTAAATTATTTTGCCTAAACCTAATTTATTGAATGAATCACAAATTCTGTGGGTGGGGCCTAGCATTCCATGAAAAAACAAGGTCTTCATATGATGCTAAAGCCTGAGAACCGCTGCTTTTATAAAGAGCTGTTCTTTGAATGAAGACAGTTGTTCTAACTAGCTATCAGTGATAGTAGAATTTAGTGACATTTTTTCTACTAGGTTAAACAATAAAACATGAAATAAATTACTGATCATAACCTTTTAAAATATGCCAGTTAAGAGAAATGCCAGATATAGGTGATGGGGAGGAAGGCAGCAAATCACACTGCCATGTGTGTACCTATGCAACAATCTTGCATGTTCTTCACATGTACCTCAAAACCTAAAATGCAATAAAAAATATATATAAAAATAAATAAATAAATAAATAAATAAAAAGAATTATAGAAAGTTAAATTGAATTTAATTGACAGCTTATAAACACAACCACAATATTTTAAAATTACACCTGAATGAGTGCTGAAAATTAATACTGCTCTTTCAAATATATAAATCATGATTTCTTTTTTTTTATAACTTTTACTCTTTTTAAAAGGAATGTGCTTACAGTGTGAGGAAGTATATAGTCAGAATTGTATAAAATACATGGAAATAATTGTTTTATTAAGAAGCTTAGTTTTCAGCACAAATGAGCTACATATTTTTATAATTAGCGTGTTTTTTTAAAACTCCATTATTTTTTCTCAATATATTTATGAAGACAGAAGATATTAAGGAGTATGGCTTATGGGTTTTTAATTTATTTTTCATTTTCCTTCTAGTCATAGTCTACTTTCACATGGTGTAGTGCTATTTCACTGTCCTGGAGACAGCTATAATTCATTTGTCTTTGTAAATGAAAGCAAATGGCAAGAGTATCGTAGAAAGCGTCAGCTCAGGGCTTTGCCACTAAGCTGAGAGGGTTTCTGAGGACAGTGCATTACAGGCTCCAGAAGCCTAATTGACTTAGTTTTGTTCTGTAATAATAATTACAGTCTTTCTTAATTGAAGCCTGTGGACTCTGCCAGGGAGTTTTTAACTTGCTTTTTCCTTTACAGCTTTAATAACGGGTCAAACTCTTTTAAAATGAAAACTTATTTCTCCTATATACTGTTACCTATTCTGAGAAAATCTTCTGGAATGCCATTAATTATTTCTTGATTGCTATTCAGACAAGGAGAGTCTACCTGATAGGATATGTAAGAAATATAATACAAAAATTTCAGTTATCATAATTTCTGTTAATCTCTCATGAAAATACATACTCAACAGTCTTTATAACTTCGAAAGAAATAATAAAATGTTTTCTTATGAAAAACTCATTGCTCTAAATTAGTCAGATAGAATTTGTCTTTATAATAAATGGAAACACTTTTCTGGTAGCCAGAGCAATTTTACTGGTTTACTGAAAGTCATTGTTTTACTTGAGGTGTTGCCAACTTAAATATCTTAAATATTTTACTCAATTACCTAGAGTGAAGAAAAGTACATTCAACATTTGCAAATAATCACTTATGGTATGTTTTTATTTTAAAGTTTCTCAGGTCCTTGTAATTAAGTGGAAACTTGTGATAGACATGGAGGAAATATTTTAATAAAAATGTTGGGACACTTCATCTACATTTCTTCTATGGACACATTTTAGGATAAAAATTTACACATCTTGTCTCATATTAATTTTAGTTCAAATACTGTTTAGCCATATACATGATAAAAATATAATTAGCTTACAAATTCATTTTAGTATGCTTTCAAAGTCTTAGTTTCTGCTGTCAAAGACATTTACTTTAGTTGACTATTATTTAGGACACTCAAATTTTAATCACTAATATGTTTAAGAGCTTTGTCTTCGTAAATGAGAGATCTATAGATTTTGGTTTAAATATCACTTTTGAGGGCTTCTAACAATATGAAAAACTAAACTGATAAACACACACACATTTATGTCTATGTAGCTCACTACAATTAACAAATGATAAATTAAAAGTGTAGAATTAAGTACAAATTGATATAGGGGAAGTCCATGGGTAATTTAGGCTCAGACATATGTCCTTCTTGGTGGGACATTTTACACACTGATAGAAGGTACAGTTTTGATCTGTGGATGAAATGAAACTTGGAATTGCCTACTCTGCATAAAGCTCAAAACAAAATAAATGTTTGAAAATCTCTGGGAAGAAGGAAAAAATACCACTTTGGAAGATTTGAAATCTCATACCTGGACCACTTTGCACTATAGGGTGAAGTATCTGAAAAGTGGGAAAACACAAAACCAAGAAATAAACAAAAAAATTTCAACAGTTTCATAGATACCCATTAGACCCTCAAAGAAGTAGTCTTTGCATCAAGACTGCTTTTACGACCATGGCACCTGTATTTCCTACAGACAAATGAATCCCCAGTGAAGCCAGTATTACCCACAACCACACCCCTATGTTTATTGCAGTATTGGTTCACAATAGCCTAGAAATTGAATCAACCTAGGTGTCCAAAAACAGATGAATAAAGAAAATGTGATACATATATTTACAAAATGTAGTACTATTTGGGCATAAAAAATAATGAAATCCTGTCATTCACAGCAGCAAGGATGAAACTGGACAACATTATGTTAAGCAAAATATGCCAAGAACAGAGCATTAAACCCTGTATTCCTCATTCACATTTGGAAGCTAAAATAGTTGATTTCAGAGTAGTAAAAAAGTAGTGTAGAGGATACTAGAGGCTGGGAAGGATAGGGGGAAGAGGAACTACGAAGAGATTTGTAAAGGATACAATATTGAAGCTTAGTAGGAAGAATAAGTTTTAGTATTTTTTAGCACTGTAGGATTTCTATAGTTAAAAATAAGTTTCAAACACCTAGAAAGAGGACATTGAACGTTTCCAACACAAAGAAATAACAAATACTTAAGATGATGAATATACTAATTACATGGTTCTCTCTATATTACCTTTATTGCAACATAACTATGTACCCCATAAATATATACAATTATATGCCAATTTAAATATTTTCTTAAAATTTAAGTAAAATATTTTAAAATTGTATTTCAATTTCTAGCTAATGACTAAGATTATATAAATTAGTTTAATCTTTTAAAAATTATTTGCAGTGATGTGATTATTTAAAATTCCATAATCCTCTTTATGAATTGAAACAAATTAGAGTGTAGATGGTTTTCTGCATGCACAATCAGAATAGATAATTGAAAACAATGTTAATAACCATACAAATAATTTAAAAAATATTCTGTTAACATGAGCAATGAAAATATAAGATCCTTGGAGTAAACTTAGTAAAAGATTGGTAAGCATGTTGTAAAAAAATTCGAAAACTTTGTTGAAAGTATTTTTGTTTTAGATATTTGATATTTCTACTAATGCAAACATATCATAAGCCCATTGTAAAAGGTTAATGATTCAAAAGTCTGTATACAAAAATGGTGGGGTTCTCCATTATCTGCCACACCCAACATATGTAAATTTTAAGCTGTACAAAAATCAGTTCATAACTAAATAAAATAAATGATTAAAAACACCCTCCATGATTCCCCAACAAGAAAAGGTAATCACTATTCTGAATTTTTAAAAATCATTAAAAGATATTAAGCAACCAAAAACATATTTAAAATGCAATATACCATGTTTGTAGATGGGGAAAAAGCTATATTTCATATTCTTGTATACATATAAATGTATGTTTATGTATATAATATATGTATTTCTAATTAAAATTCTGATAGCTTTTTATAACTTGGCAAGAGATAATCAGACAACACAAATGGAAATATCAGTCAAAAAGCTAATAGATTTATAAAGAAGATAATATATCATAGAAAAGAGAAATATTTACCTATGGAAATTCATAAGATATTAAAGTTTATAGTTATAGAAATTGAGAGACTATATATTGGTATAGGTAGACCATACAAACATAATAGCCAATGCTGAAAGATATCAAAGTAATTTTTGAAATCCTAGTATATAATAGCAGTGGGTAAAATATTGACAGTTCAGTTTTTTTCTTTCTTTAATCTTCGTTATTTTTCCCAAATACAAATGTAAGGGGTTACAATTACATAATTTGTATCAATATAGACAACACAGTCCAAAAAATTTTTTTTGAAATTCTTGGTAAAAAATCAAATATTCAATATTTTAAAAGTAAAATGCAGAATAAAACATTATATTAAATAAGTACAAGTTACTTAAACAGAAAACACAAACAATACAAGGAGATATGTTGATAAATTAAAAAAATTACAAGTAACAGATATTGATAAATTTATAATTTGATAAATAATTGGACTGATAAATTCTGTATATACATTTACTATGATTGACAAAGCCCACAAGACGTTTAAGATATTAGTCAGGAGATGATATTTGTAAATCACATTTCTGACAGAGAAATAGTTTCTAATTCTCAATATTATGAAATACACTCTTGCAAATAAATTTAAAAAGTAAAATGAGAAAAAATGGGCAAATTATATAAATAGCAAATTTAAAGATGGAGTAATCTGAAAGACAAACATATGAAAAAATGTTCAGCTTCCTTTGCAATCAGCATAATGTGGGTTCAGTAATAAGTCAGCTACTAAACTAACAAGCTCTTACATTTTACAATAGCAAATGTTTGCAGGAATGTGGGGAAGTAGGAACTGTGTTCCTTATTAATGCATGTATCAATTTGTGCAATCACTTTGGTTGGAGTTACCCTTATAATTAATTAATGGCTAATATAATTATATTTTCTAAAGGAAATTCCTATCCAAATTTAAGAGAAAGGGTATAATATGATCTGTCGGCATAGCAAAAATTAGTAATACAATGGGAATGATCATCAATAAAGGTATTGATGAATAACTTGTTATATTTTAAGACAGTGGAAAGCATACAGCAGCTAAAATAAAAGACATAGTCTTGTGTTATCACAGTAGTGACTGGAAAAGCTACAAAAGATTTAAAAGGTGTTTTATAAGAAGTCATTTATTTTAGGAAAGGCAAAACATATATGCATCTCAATTTGTATATGTGACAGTATGTCAGTTCCAAACTTAAGCCAAAAGAGATGTTGTATATTTGCTATCTCTTTGGGAATTTTTGACACTGATCAGAATAAGCATATATTTGAGTTAGCCCATATTTCTGAGCCTGAAAGTGAGATATTTGGAGTGTGTAAAATTTTAATCTAGCCAATTCTACAGCCAATACACAAGTCAGTCCAAAAGCCATAAAGGAATCTGGATTAAGATACATAACTCAGCTGGATATGGTGGTACATGCCTATAGTTCCAGGTCTTGGAAGGCTGAGGAGGGAGGATCATTTGAACCTCAGAGTTCAAGGCTGCAGTGAGCTGTGATCATTGTGCTCAGCCTGAATGGCAGAGCAAAATGCTGTCTCACAAAAAAATTAAAATATATCTAATATAGAAATTGATACATAGGAGAAGTTCTTTATAACATGACCTTGAATGCCTAGTGCTGGCTTTAGGGAAGGGAGTTTGAACAGTGAACCAACTGTAATAAAATACAGGAATCAGGGTGACCCAGGTTTTGTCGTGGCAAAATATTTGATAAGTCCATGAGCTGTGATAACCTGAAACAAGAAAAAAAAGTAGTTCATGATCTTGTGGAGTTGAATGAATGACTTTTGAGATAGAATGTACAGAATATTGAAATAGTGAACTATCTGCTCATGGACTACATGAAACTATATGCAGAAAGAATATGTATAAAGAATAGACAAGAAACTATTGAAAGTAGTAAGAGAATTTACCAAGTAAACAGATTATACAAGGTAAAAACACAATATTAAGTTGCATACCTGTTCACCAGCAACAAACATAATAAAGGTAAAAATTTAAATGTCTCCATGTATAGTAACATCAGTAACATGAAACACATTGTCAAAAAACGAAATTTCAACAAATTGAGTTTCAAAGATATAATTGGTTCTTATTAGCAATTCATGAACCAGGCAGCATTTAATCTACAAAACAGATAATAACTTAGCTAGACATGGCAGAACAATTTGGCTTTTATAAGACAGCTTTATTAAGAATGAGGAAACAACATAGTGCAAAAAGCAGACTGCTTTTCATCAGATTATTGTTCTCATATGAGTTTAAGCAAAGGAGCCTCCTCCCAAGTATGCTGGCTCAAGTTAATTGGTCCCCTTTTGATTGGTTGCTGTGAATCACCTGTTTTTTGGAAAACTGGCCTGTTTTGTATCTGGCTAACAACTCTGTCCTGACTTCTGGCAACGCTGGATCTTACAAGTGAATAATTTAGGTTTTGGTTTGGTGATGTTGAATTTTGGCACAAATGACTCCATTTGGGGCCTGTTATTTCTTTGACATATCAAAAAAATTGTTAAAAAATCTACACTGAAAACTAAAATTATTACTGAGAAAAATTAAAGGAGACAAAAATATTTTGTAGGCTACTATATCAAACATCCCCAAAATTGATATATAGAGTTAGCATAATTCCAGTTAAAATTCCAGTCAGTTTTGGGGTATTTTGTGGGTTGCGGGAGAGGACATGGTATATTCTAAAATCTGTATTGAACCACAGATACCAATAATGGCTCTTTGTAAAAAAATGCAAGTGGTAGTGAGTAACACAAAAGAGGGAACATTTTCTATGCATAAATAAATATCGGTAATAGTAATGCATTTGGAGTTTTTTGATATGTGCATATTTGACATGAATAACAGCAATAATATTCAAGGCACAAAAGGAAATAGGAAATTTAAATAGTGTTAAATCTCTTTCAAAAACTGAATCCATTATTAAAACTTCTCACAAAGAAAACTCCAGTCTCAAGTCATTTTGAAGGTGAATTCTTCCAAACATATAAGGAAGAAATATTACCAGTCTTACATAAAATCCTCCAGAGAATAGAAAGAGAAGGAATATCTTATTCTTGATAATAACCACAAGGACTTTACAAGATGACAGAAAACTCTGTGAATACAGGTGCAAAAAATCTTGAAAACAGCATAGGAAATCAAACCAGAGAAATATCAAAAGTATAATACATCATGACTAAGTGATGTTTATTTCAGAAATGCAAGATAGTAAACCAATCAATAAAATTAAACATATTAGCTTAAAGGAGTGAAATTGTGATCATCCTGATAGATGGAAAGGTATTAAATAAATTTCAGCATGCTATCATTATTTTTTAAAAACCTATTTGTGTATTAGGAACAAAAAGGGACTTCCTTGATATGATAAACAGTACCTACCAAAAACCTATACAAATACCTAAAGGCAAAGTACTGAAAATTCTGCCTTTAAGTTGGAGAATAACAATGCCTTCTCTCAGCACTTAATATACTGGAGATACAGAACAATGCATTAAAACATGAAAAATAACTAATTAGTATTATGATACAAAAGGGAGACAAGCTTCCATTATTTGCTGATAAAATTTTGTATACAAATAATAAATGGTAAATAGGTGAATGAATGAAAGTGAATTGCAATTCCTACATACCACACATTTAATATTATTCAGTAACAAAAAGAAATTATCAACATACAAGTACTAGGATGAATCTCTAGGGAATTGTGCTGAGTAAAATAGCCAATCTCAAAAGATTACACACCATGTTATCTCTTAATATAACATTTTGAAAAGATAGAATTTCAGAAGATCTGAGTGGTTGCCAGGGATTAAGACTAGATGAAGGTGGCATTCAAGCCAAATGGGTGTGGTCATAAAAGGGCAATATGGGGATCATTGTGGCGAGAGAACTGTAGTATCTCAACTGTAGTGTTGAACACATGAATATACATGTGTAATAAAATTGTAGAGAACTGAATATGCACCCACAGAAACTATCATACACACACACACACACACACACACACACACACACACACACACACACCACCATCTCGTACAATTGGCAAATTCTGAATATGTGGATTGTATAATGCCAATATCACAGTGATCATATTCTATGGTTTTACAGTGTTACACACACACACACACACACACACACACACACACCCATCTCGTACAATTGGCAAATTCTGAATATGTGGATTGTATAATGCCAATATCACAGTGATCATATTCTATGGTTTTACAGTGTTACCATTGGAGGGAATTGGGTAAAGTATACACTGACTCCTTCTGTATTATTTCTTTTGTTTTTTCGTTTGTTATCAGCAGAAATTTATTTCTCATAGTTCCATAGGCTGGAAGTTTGAGATCAGGGTGACAGCATGGTTGGGTTCTGGTGAGGGCCTCTTCCGAATTGCAGACTGTCAACTTCTCTTTGTATCCTTAGGGGCTGGAAAGAGAGCGAGCTAGCACTCTGTCTGCTGCTATAGAGGCACTAATCTCATTCTTAAGGACCCCATCCTCATGACCTAACTACCTCTCTAAAGGCCCATTATCACATGGTGGATTTGATTTCAATATGAATTCATGAATTTTGGGAGGACACAAGCATTCCATTCATGTAAATCTTATGAACATAGATAACAAAAAATGTAATACAATAATTAGAAAGTGATGAGTGTTAAGTAATTATTACATTTTGTTTTCAATATAATTTATTTGTCTAGAAGTTTATATAATCCACTTTTTAATGAAGCCTGCATTTAAAAAATTGGCTCACAAAATTCCTGAAAATTTAACAGCCAGCTCTGGCAAACTGGAATGAGTTCCAGCACACAACTGGTTTTAAGACTTGGAGTAACATGCTAGATCACAGCTTAGAAGACTGTATAAAAGAAGGCCTGTAGGAGCAGAATCCAGAGGAAAGGAAATTGGTGGGGGCTCTCCCAGAAGTTAGGGCAAGTGATACCCATCTGAATATCCAGCTTACAGTGCTAACAGTACTGCATGTTTCTCTGGTCTGTAAGGAGTTGTGTAGCTCTGGATTACTGTGTTACCTGTTTTCCAGTTGCTTCAGTTCTATAAGTGTTGTCATGACTAGATTTTAAGTTAATTGAAAGTAAAGCCATTTATTTCATCTCTAGTATTCTTCCTCATTACTAAATACAGTTCTAGGACTCTAATAAGTAGTTTCTAGGAATATTGCTCTAATAATGCTAACTTACATTTTTGCAATGTTTTCTTTAGAGCACTTCAACTCACATTCTCGCAGCAGTTCTTAACATGAGCACAATGCCCTACAAAATCTGCTCCAACCCCCTTCTCCAGCCTGGACCCACTCTCTAACATGCAGCATCATGGAGCCTCACTCCTCTTTCCACCTGGATGCCTCCCAGTTGTCCCCACCCCCCAGCTCTCTTGAGCATACACAACACATTGTTCCCCTCCTCTCTTGTTTATTATATCATAATTTATGTTTCCTCCACTAGACTAGGGACTCATCTAACCAGGAACTATATCTGATTATTCTTGGTATCCTCAGCATAGTGGCTAGAAAATATTATAAATGCTGATTTTTTTTAATGGAAGAATTAATTAGGCTGGAGGTTGGCAGTATGGTAGAGTGACCAAGAGAGCACTGGGACCAAACTTTGCAAGTTTGGGTGCACTCTGTGCCCTCTGGCTGTGTGGCATGGACATATTATGTCTGTTCTGGGTTTCCATATCTGCAAAACTGAGGAAAGCCTTAACCTCATAGAGTTTTGTGAAGATTAAATAAGATAATACAAGTGAAGCACTTAGGCCCATTCCTGGTATATGGAAAGTACTAGAAAACTGTGATTATTTATATATAAATGAGTAGGCATGATTTTGTCAAGACTGCATGTATCAGTGGTAAGCAAAGAACTAGAAATCAGGTTCCTGACTCTTAGTAGATAGATGTTTACTGCACTCCCATGCAGAGTCCCTTTGAGATGATGCAAGGCAGGTCTTTGCCACAGTGTCCCTCTGGCCATAGAAACACCTTTGTCCTATCCACCAGTGAGCATGCAGTTTGTTCCTACTGCTATCTCACTCCCAGGAAAGAGTCAGACATTGCTTCCAGGCCTCCCAAACGCCAGGAGCACATAGTCAAGAACTTTCTCCCCACACTCTGCACCAATCCCTGCAGGTCCTGAGTCTCTGTTTCTGCAGTTCAGCAAGCATCCTGTAATCCATATAATGCTGGTCTCCAACTTTGGTCTTCCCGAGTGCTTGTCTTGGAGACTCACAGCTTGGCTTACAGGGTATAGAGGAAGATGAAGCATTATGGCATTCTCTATTATTTATAAAACACCTCTGACAAATACTTTTCTAACAACCTACTTTTATATGATGGAAGTTGTTAGGTAAAGCCTCTGGATCAATCAATTTGTCACCTTTCCATAGCCATCATCCTGGCTTTAGTTCTATCACCTCACGTTGAACAGCAGCAGCCACTGGGCTGCTTTTCTTTTCTCCCAGATATTAGGTTCTTATTGTTATGTAACAAATTATCACTAACTTATTGGCTTAAAGCAACACGAATGTATTATTTTATGGTTCTGAAGATCGCAAGTCCAAATGGATCTTATGGGGGTAAAATCTGGGTGTCATCAGGGCTGCATTTCTTCAGGAGACTCTAGGGAAGAATCCCTTTTCTTGCCTTTTCCAGCTTCTACAGGCTGTCCACATAGTTCCTGGCCCTCTTCCATCTTCAAGGTCAACAATGGCCAAGAGAGTCTTTTATATATCATATCATTCTGGCCCTGATGCTCCTGCTTCCCTTCCTATACATTTAAGGCCCCTGGGATCACATTGGGCTCATTTTGATAATCTAGGATTATCTCCCTATTTTACTTATTTATTTCAATAGGTTCTTGGAGAACAGGTGGTGTTGGTTACATGAATATGTTCTTTAGTGATGATTTCTGAGATTTTGGTGCACTATCACCCAAGCCATGTACACTGTACCCAATGTGTAGTCTTCTATTCTTCATCTCCCTTGTACCTTTTCTTCTGATTCCCGAAACTCCATGTATCATTCTTATGCCTTTACATCCTCATAACTTAGCTCCCACTTATGAATGAGAACATATGATATTTGGTTTTCTATTCCTGAGTTACTTCATTAGAATAATGATGTCCGATTCCATCCAGGTTGCTGCAAATGCCATTATTTCATTCCTTTTTATGGCCAAATAGTATTCCATGGTGTGTGTGTGTGTGTGTGTGTGTGTGTATATCACATGTTCTTTATCCACTTCTTGACTGATGGACATTTAGTCTGGTTCCATATTTTTGCAATTATGAATGTGCTGATATGAACATGCATGTACAAGTCTCTTTTTCATATAATGACTTCTTTTCCTCTGTAGATACCCAGAAGTGAGATTGCTGGATCAAATGGAAAATCTACTATTACTTCTTTAAGGAATCTCCACACTGTTTTCAGTAGTGGTTGTGATAGTTTGCATTCCCACCAACAGTGTAAAAGTATTCCCTTTTTACCACATCCACACCAACATCTATTATTTTTTGATTTTTTAATTATGATCATTCTTGCAGGAATAAGGTGGTATTGCATTGTGGTTTTGACTTGCATTTCCCTGATCATTAGTGATGTTCAGTGTTTTGTCATATGTTTGTTGGCCATTTGCATATCTTCTTTTGAGAATTGTCTAATCATGCCCTTAGCCCATTTCTTGATGGAATTGTTTGTTTTCTTTTTTGCTGATTTGTTGGAGTTCCTTGTAGATTCTGGATATTAGTCCTTTGTTGGATGTATAGATTGTGAAGATTTTCTCCCACTCTGTGGGTTGTCTGTTTACTCTGCAGATTATTTCTTTTGCTGTGCAGAAGCTTTTTAGTTTAAGTCTCATCTGTTTATCTTTGTTTTTGTTGATTTATTTTGAGTTCTTCATGAAGTCTTTGCCTAAGCCAATGTCTAGGAGTGTTTTCCCAATGTTATCTAGAATTTTTATGGCTTCAGGACTTAGATTTAGGTCTTTTATCCAGGTGGAGTTGATTTTGGATTAAGTGAGAGATTAAGATCCAGTTTCATTCTTCTACATGTGGCTTGGCAATTATCCCAGCACCATTTGTTGAATAGAGCATTTTTTCCCCACTTTATGTTTTTGTTTGAAGTCAGGTAGTGTGATGCCTCCAGAATTGTTCTTTTTGCTTACTCTTGCTTTGGCTATGCAGGCTCTTTTTTGGTTCCGTATCAATTTTAGGATTGTCTTTATCAAGTTCTGTGAAGCATGATGGTGATATTTTGATGGGAATTGCATAAAATTTGTAGATTGCTCCTGGCAGTATGATCATTTTCACAATATTGATCCTACCCATCCATGAACATGGGATGTGTTTCCATGTATTTATGTTGTCTATGATTTCTTTCAGCAGTGTTTCATAGTCTTTCTGTATTGCTTCTTAGGCCTATATGTGAGTTTACAATTATCTCAATAAAAATTTCACTTAAAGTGGTATGAATAATTATACAGTTAGAATGCTCTACAAATTAAGAGTTGAGAACTAATTCCTTTGTTTTGTGCAAATATCATAATCTGGGAATGCATACATATTCTGATTCAGCTATTTTATTCTAGACTCACACAGATTATTGATATCACATTATTCTACCAGCTGGTTTTGTTCAAGAATTAACATTCATTTTTTAACCCTTTGATGTTTGTATTCTATTGAATTATTTTAGCCATTGCATAGTTTTAACTGTCTAATAACAATTCATAGATCCTAATTTTAATTTCTATTTCTCAAATACTTTAAACTCCATTAGCAATGCATTCTCCTCATTTAACTTACACTAAGTTTATATTAAATGGTCCATCATTCTTGCTAATTTCAAAAAGTCCTGTGGCCATTGTACTTTTATTGTATCTTGAATTAATGAATCTAAGTGACATTTCTATGACTGCTTACAGACTGGATAAAAATCATTCAGGTCTCCATTTCCATTATGAAATCTTTATTATTAAACCTATTGGACGTGAAAATGAATTCAGCAAGTCCACTCAATTTCTCTAATCAACTTTATCTTTTTTCTCCAAAAATAGGTCAAACCCTCTCTTCCCTAGATTTACTAACCTTGGACTTACCATATGCTTTTTATTAATTGACCTAACTTCGTTGGTAACACAAAGGATAATGGACAGGAACAATCTCATGTTTATAAAACACCTACAAGTTGAACTGTGCTTAGGATTCTACTGTCTTTCTACCCATCTGATACAATTAGGAGAGTCACCTCATCCTATCAAAGGCAAATCTGTACACCTAAGCTTTCCTTTATTTTACTTAATCACTCACTACTACTAGTATTCCTTCTACACTTCTGCCCAAAGTGTCTTAGTCCTTTCTATCTTCTCTAACTCCTCTACTAGTACTTAATATGTTGATATTCTTCAGGGGTTGATCCTATGTGATTTTCTTTTCAATCCATATTCTTTCCTATAATGTTCTCAGTTACCAACTATATGCCAAAGACTTCCAAAGATGTATCTGTAAGCCGACCTCAAAAATTGTCTATGTGGAAATCTCTTGAAATTAAAACTCAGTATTTGTGAAACTCATGTCCACATTCCCACTCTATTGGTTCCAGTCTTTGCAAATAGCACACCAACCACTTAGTTGTTCAAAAAAGTCCTCCATACACAAACATAGCTAGGTCCAATTAAATCAATCTTTCCATTGTACAGTAGTCCTTCCTTGCCCACAGTTTCACTTCTCATGGTTTTAGTTACTCATAGTCAAACTCAGTCCAAAAATAGATGAGTACAGTACAAGTTATTTTGAGAAAGATACCATATTTATATAATTTAATTACAGTTTATTATAATTTTTAATTTCATTGTTAGTTACCATTGTTAATCTCTTACTGTGCCCAATTTATAAGTTAAACTTTATCATACACATACATGTATATAGGAAAGAATCATAGTATATATAGGGTCCAGTATTAGCGACAGTTTCAGGCATCCACTGGGGGTCTTGGAACATATACCTCACAAATAAGGTGAGATTTCTGACTTTAAATAATCACTACATTAGTGAGTCCTATAAATTGTAATACCAAAAATATGGAAAATGTAATTTCTTACCATCTCCAGTGCTACTAACTTCTAAGCTACTGTCATGTCTTACCTGGCTCATTTCTGTAATGTCACGGTTCTTTGCTCACATTACTTCACACTCTTCCAGCTTCTCATTTCCCATTGACTGGCCAGAGTGATCTTTTAATAATATATCAAATATTGTTTCCTTTAAAGTTTTCTTTCCTAGACTAAAATTAAGACTCCTGGATCATGACCTGTAGAAATTTACATGATCTAATTAAGAAATGAGAGAGATCACTTATCTTTTGTTTTTTTTCAGTCTCATTCTTTTTATGTCTCTATGCATGCTTTTCATTCACATAAACCCAGGTACTTTGGCTTTATTTTTATACAAGAATATACTAGAACATTCCTTAAAACCTATGTATTTGATATTCCCAATTCCTAGAAAATTCTTCTGATTTCTTATTAAGTCAAGATCTTAGAATTTTAATTAAAAATTTATTAGCACTTATTCAAAAAGTCTTTCTCGGACTTTACCCCAGAAATTACCCTCATGCCATGCTATTGCTCCTGATTCCATCATATTTTTTTATTTGTAGAAGTTAGAATTGACTGTCTTATTTTTAATTGATTACTGGCTGTTTTGGTGCTCTAGAATGTGACCTTCATGAATATGAACATTCTGTGTCATATTTATCTTTTTCTGTGATTATATAATAAGACCTGGAAAATAGAAGCACTCATTAATATTTTAAGAATATATATATATATATATATATATAATGTAAATATATATATATATAATGTAAATATATATATATATATATATATGTCCATAGCATGCTCCCCTCCAGTTTTTTATAATTTCTCATCTCAGATTTAAGTATAGGAGTATCTAAAGTCTGTTTTATTATATGTCCTCTTGGAACCTTCTAGTCCACCTGATATATAATAAATAGTAAAGTTTAAAAACATGATTCTAAATAAGGCAACTCACTGCTTAAATATTTCCATTGGCTCCCTGTCATTGTTAGGATAAAGACCAGACTGTTACCATTGTGACAATATCTTGAATGAAATGAACTTTGTCTTTCTTCTTCCTCCTCCTCCTTCACCATTCTTCCCGTTATGTTAACTTAAAAAAACAGCTAAGATTTTTCTTTCTTATTTCAAAGTTTCCATAGTGGATTAACCTTATAACAAAAATACTGTTATTTTATCATAAGAAAAATGTCAAATTATGAGAGTCATTTCAGCAAGAAGGTGAAATAGAAGACTTCAGACTTCACTGCCCTTGACAGAAATTTGAACTAGCAACTATTCACAGATTATGATCCCACCCCAGGCAGGGAGATGCTTGCCTTAATAATGGGCAGATCATCCAGACAGAACATTAATAAGAAAATATTAGACTTGAAAAATACTTTAGACCAAAGGGACCTAACAGACATATATAGAACAATCCACTGAACAGAATACATATCCTTCTCAAGTGCACTTGGAACATTCTCCAGTATAAATTCTACATTAGGCCATACACAAGTCTTAGCAAATTTAAGAAGATTTAAATCATATCAAGGATGTTTTTGTACCACAGTGGTTTGAAACTAGAAATCAATAACAGAATTTCATAAAATTCACAAATACGTAGAAATTAAATAATATGCTCCTCAATGGTCAATAAAGAAATTAAAAGGGAAATTTTAAAATATATTGAGAAAAATTAAAATGCAAACACAAAACCTTATAAGATGCAGCATAACCATTTTTCAGAGGAACGTTTATAGCAATAAATGCCTATAAGAAAAAAGAAAAAAGATATCAAATAAGATTATAACTTAAAAACAAAAAAGAACTAAGCCCAAGGTTAGCAGAAGGTAGGAAAAAATAAAGATCAGAGAAGAAATAAATGAAGTAGATACCAGAGAAATAGGAACACTTCTACACTGTTGGTGGGAGTGTAAATTAGTTCAACCATTGTGGAAGACAGTGTGGCGATTCCTCAAGGACCTAGAAACAGAAATTCCATTTGACCCAGCAATCCCATTACTGGGTATATATTCAAAGGATTATAAATTGTTCTATTATAAGACACATGCACACGTATGTTCATTGCAGCACTGTTTACAATAGCAAAGACCTGAAACCAACCCAAATGCCCATTGATGATACACTGGACAGGGATAATGTGACACTTATACACCATAGAATACTATGCAGCCATAAAACACAATGAGTTCGTGTTCTTTGTAGGGACACGTATGAATCTGGAAACCATCATTCTCAGCAAACTGACACAGGAACAGAAAATCAAACACTGCATGTTCTCACTCATAGGCAGGTGTTGAACAATGAGAACACATGGACACAGGGAGGGGAGCATCATACACTGGGGTCTGTTGGGAGGAACTAGGGGAGGGACAGTGAGGGTAGGGAGGTTGGGGAGGGATAACATGGGAAGAAATGCCAGATATAGGTGACAGGGGGATGGAGGCAGCAAACCACATTGCCGTGTATGTACCTATGCAGCAATTCTGCATGATCTGCACGTGTACCCCAGAATCTAAAGTTCAGTGTTTTATATATATATATATATATATATAAGAAAAGAAAGAGTTAATTTTATCAAGCAATAAAAATCATCTGTAATAATAAAGAAAAACAATATGAAAAGTTAAGAAAACTACTACAAGTTTGTGTTTTGAAAAGATAAACAAAATTGACAAACCTCTAGCAAGGAAAACTAAGAAAAAAGAGAGAAGACTGAAATAAAATTAGAAATGAAAGAGGAGACATTACAAATAATACCTCAAAAATGTAAAGGATTATAAGAGACTATCATGAATAATTATATGCCAATGATTTGAGAAATTGAGGAAATAAATTCTTAAACGTGTACAACCTATCAAGATTGAATTACAAAAAAATCCTCAACAAATCCTAGCAAATAGAATTCAACAGCACATAAAAAGGATTATTCATCATAATCAGGTGGGATTTATTCCTGGGATGCAAAAATGATACAACATACACAAATCAATAAGTGTAATATATTACATTAAGAGATTGAAGGACAAAACCCAATAGATTAATAAATGCAGAAATTAATTTGACAAAAGTCAACATCCTTTCATGACAAAAACTCTCAATACATTAGATATCAAAGGAATTACTTCAACACAATAAACACCATATCGGAAAATCCCACAAATGACAATCATACTCAATGGTGGATACTTGTAAGTTTTTATTCTAATACCTCAAACAACACAAAGATGCCTACTGTAACCACTTCTATTCAATATAATACTGGAAGTTCTAGTTGAAGCAATTAGGCAAAGGAAAGAAATAAAAGGCATCCATACTAGAATGGAAGAAGTGAATCTGTCACTGTTGAGAACATTCTTTTATATATAGAAAACACTAAAGACACCATTAAAACTGTTAGAATAAATAAATACAATAAAGTTGCTGGATATAAAAACCTACAAAAAACAATGGCATTTCTGTACACTGACCATGAACTATTTGAAAAAGAAATGAAAGTGACAGTGTTTTTCAATAGTTCTCAAAAAAGTAAAATACTTAGGAATAAATTTAGCCAAGAAGCTAAAATTCTTATACACTGAAAGCTATAAACTATTGATGAATAAAATTGAAAAAGACACAAATACATAGATATCTTATTTTCATGGATTGGGAGAATTAAAATTTCCATAATATCCAAAATGATCTACATATTTAATGCTATCCCTATAAAAATTTCAGCGTCACTTTTCAACAGAAATTTTTTTAAAATCCTAAAAATTTGTATGGAACCACAAAAAACTCCAAATAGCCAAAGCAATCATAAACAAAAAGCAAAGTTGGAGGCATGATGCTACCTGATTTCAAACAATACTATGAAGCTATAGTAACTAAAACAGCATGATACTGGCCAAAAATATACACATCAACAAATGGAACATAATAAGGAGCCCAGAAATGATATCATAATGTGTTATCAACTGATTTTAAGCAAAGCTGCCACAAATACACAATGGGAAAAGGAAGTCTCCTCAGTAAGTGATGCTGAAAAATCTGGATATCTGCATGCAGGAGAGTGAAATTGGACCATTATATCACACACCTCATACAATATACAAAAAAAAAAAAAAGTCAACTGGATTAAAGACTTAAAAATAAAACCTGAACCTGTAAAACTACTAGAAAAAAAAACAGGGGAAAAACTACATGCCACTGGTCTGGGCAGTAAGTTTTTGGATTTTACTGCAAAAGCTCAGGCAACAAAACTAAAAAAATAAATAGGATTACATCAAACTAAAAATCTGTGTGCAGCAAAAGAAACAAACAGTAGACTGAAGAAACAACCCATAGATTAGAAGACAATTATTTGCAAACTGCACATCTGATAAGGGACTAATATCCAAATTATATAAGGAACTGAAGCAATAACAGGAAGACAAATAATTTAAAAGTTGGCAAGGGACCTGAATAGACATTTCTCAAAGAAGATGTATGAATGGCCAACAGATATATAAAAAAATGGTATCATCACTGACCAGGGAAATGCAAATCAAAACTACAATGACATATCACCTCACTCCTATTAGAATGGCTATTATAAAAATAAAAAAAAAAAAGATAAGAGTCAGTGAGTATATAGAGAAAAGTAAACCCTTGTATAGGGTTGGTGGCGATGCAAATTAGTACAGCCATTATGGAAAACTGTGTGGCAGTTTCTCCAAAAATATAAAAACGTCACTATATAATCTAGCAATCCCACATCCTGGTATTTATCCAAAAGCTTTGAAATCAGTTTGTTGAACAAATATCTGCACTCCCATGTTTATTGCAGCACTAATCAAAATACCTAAAACATGGATGGAATTAGGGAACATTATTCTAAACAAAGTAAGCCAGGCACAGAAAGACAAATACTGCATGTTCTCACCTATCTATGGAATCTAAAACAATCATTTTCATAGAAGCAGAGAGCAGAATGGTTATTACCAGAGGCTGGGAGTTGTGGGGAAAGGGGAATGATGGTCAAAGGGTACAAAGTCTCAGACAAGAAGAATGACGTCTTTTTTGAAAAATACCTATTGCATGGCATGATGAATATACCATTTACCTGTGAATCAATTAAACAATAGTAATGGTTTCAATGAAATAACCAGATTTAGTTACAAAATTTTGTATGATATAATTTATATATAGCATATTCCTTATTTTTCCCTCTAGGATCTAGATGAGCCAAACATGTTCCACCTCCTGGGGCCCAATATTACAAAGAAAACATTTTAATGAAGTAAAACACACTCCAAAGTGAATTTTAAAATGTAACATGAGCCTTATTTTCTGGACTTACAATTGATGAAGATGTAGCAGGTGTTTTAAAAATTCAAATAGAAAGTAGAAAATTGTTGGAGTGCTGTTTGCAAATGAGTTTGATTAGCTGTAGCTACATAAAGGTTTGCTTAAGAGAGAAGATGGAGACGCAACTTAGCAAGAGTAAATTAATAGGGAAGCAGAATCTCAGCAGGTGAATCTTATCTGTGAGGGAGACACTCCAAAAAAGGAGAAGGAAAAACTGTGTAGACTTATTGCACTTCAATATAACAATGAGATACACTTAAGTCTGAATTATACAGCTCTCACTTAAAATTGGTCCACATTCTCCCATCCCTTACACATTAAATTTTTTGGAAATGGTATTTTTTTGTGTTACTGTGTTTTGTAATGATAAATGGTTCTTCCTTAGGCAAGAGACAGACTGTATAAAATATAGGGAATAAAGGACACAGTTGCCAGCTGCCCCCTAAGTACCCATATATATCAGAAACTATAATTGCAAACATAACTTCATGGCTTCATGCCTTTTTCCTCTAAAATATTTCTTATTTTTATATAGCAGTATTATATATATTTTTAAACCTGGTAGTAGTAATAGTACATTGTGGTTTTTAAAGTATTTTCCATGCCCTAAGCTTGGTTCTAAGCCAATTCCTCTATAAATTTATTTAATCTTTGTGAAATTGTTAAAGTGGTACCATCATTATGCCCATTTATAAAAGAACATACTATCCCCATTTATAAAAGAAGATACTGAGGGTCACATTACTAGTAAGCAATGGAGCCAAGTCACACCAGATACCCTACCAGTAAATGCAAGGGTACTATTTATAAGCTATTGTGTTGAAACTTATGAAGAGTGTAAGCATTTCACCTCTCTCAAAGTCCTCGTATAATACTCCCCTCATGCAGTCTATGTGAGTCTAGAAACATTGTCCCAAGACAAGGTAGCTCTAAAAACCCATGATTATAGTTTAAAAGAATTATCCTGAAATTCGAAGCCATATTATTTCAAATAAATATGTGTATGTTTGCTGAATGGGTATTGTTATAGGTACTAAAAGCATTCTTGAAAAATATGATTAAATTTCTCAACCCAATCCTATGTATTGCAGTGATAATTTTGAAAGCCTAGGAAACAGATGTGTCACTTGTATTTGCATCTTTGTTCTTCAAAATATCAGTGTTGCTTCATTCTTACCTATTCAAAATTAAATTTTGATTTTATTTTCGATGAATTTTAAAATCATATTCTCCACCAAATGAAGTAAAATGAACCCAAAAATATTTTTTAACTACTGTGTCCTTTCAAACTCTTTTGTATTTGCAGTTTCAGAATTCTAATTTCAGCATAAGAAATTCAATCTATCACTGCATGGTTCTATTTTATTATACGTGTTAGAATGATCCCAAGTAGTAACTTGCTTAGTCATGGTCCTTCTGTCGAATAAGTAACTGCTGAGAAATGTGGAAAGTACAAAGCTTTCTCATTAAGCAAAGGTGGCAGCTAATTAATGTGATTCCTAGAAAGATTATAATTAGTCACTTCATTCAGAAGCCATTCTGCATTGGTATCCACTGCTTCTAAAACTTTAGAATCAGAGAACATTTCTGAAATTAAAGCTACTTTAAAAAATTGCTATCATGCCAAGAACTGATAGTAAGCAGATTAGATGCCTAATGCAGATTAGAACTATTATCACTGAGATATATAGCTTTAATTTGTAGATATTTCAGTGAAATTCTAGATTAGCCAATTGCAGAGGAGCACTTACTAATATAAGAGAAGTAAATCTAATAGATTTTACCTGACATCTATATTAAGTTTGAAACTCAAACTGAGAGATAGTCATAACAAACTAAACTACCCCACATTATTTTTTCCTTCTCTCTTTTTTTATTCCCTCCCTCCTTCCCTCCTTCCTTCTTTCCTTTCTTCTTTTCCTTCCTTCCTTCCTTCCCTCCTTCCTTCCTTCCTTCATTCCCCTCCTTCCCTCATACAATTATTAGAAGTTGTCTGGGTCTTCTCAAAAGCAAAATACAGGAAATTGAATTCTTGCTTTCCCTCTCTTATTTGGGTTGGACAACTAAGATACTATGCTTTTATCGTTAAATACTTGATCAAATGCAGGCCTGGCAGAGCCAAGAAGGCACCAAAATGAAAGTAAAAGATTCTGCCCTTAGGAAGCATTTTGGAGGGAGATGTGAGTCAACCCTATACATTAAGAAACTTTTCTTCATGTTGTTCTTTTCACGTCCAAACAGACTCATTACTGAATTCAGCATAGAATCTGCTGCATCTTCTTCCTGTTTGCTAAAAATGCCGACTTCTTTCCTTCTCATATAGAAATCCCATCAGATATTAAGCATTCTTCAGGATTGCAAAGTACCTTTCAGTTTTGCCAATTTTTCTTCTCATCTTTAAGAATAAAAATATTGGGCCAGAGATGCTATGGCTCATGCCTGTAATCCCCTGACCTTGGAAGATTGAGGAAGAAGGATTGCTTGAGCCCAGGAGTTTGAGACCCACCTGGGAATATGGCAAGACCTTCGTTTTCATAAAAAAAATAACTAAATAAGTTACCTGAGCATGGTGGCATGCACCTGTAGTCCCAGCTACTCGGGAGACTGAGGTGAGAGCATAGCTTGAACCCAGGATGTCAGGGCTACAGTGAGCCATGTTCATGTCACTGTACTCCAGCCTGGGCAGCAGAGCAAGACTCTGTCTCAAAAAAAAAAAAAAAAAAGACTTGAAGACATGTTTTATTTCAGGAATTCCATGCCTAACCACTTAATCAAAAACAGTTAAGACGTTTAAAGTAGTTATTACTTCACATTATAGCTTGCTGTCAGCAAAGCTCAGGTGCAAATTTTTCATGGTCATTCTGTAGCTGTTTTTAAGGGAAGGGGAGACTCAGAATCCAAATATACACAAATACTGTTTTTTCCTCATTTTTCTTAATTTTATGGAAGTAAATTTGTGCACTTATATGTTTAAGAACACCACAGACTTCTTTCTCACAGATGGGAAAGAAATTGCTACAAATAAACTATTTTAAAAGAGGTTTTGACAACATTTAGAATAATTGTTAAAATACATTTATTTATTTAAATAGAAAACATGCTTTGACAGAGCAGGATTAAAATTTATTACTATAATTCCTAAGACTCAACTGTATTTATTGTTAGTTAAATGTATCAAGCCTTAGACAAAAGGTACATGTGATTTGGGGGACCCCAAAAGAGTTGTCTATCTCTGTAAATTACCATATTCTGCTTTTTCCAAGAATAAAGAGTATATGCCAAGATAATAGATAAATAATATTTTAGATACCAACTATTGGAATATATTTGGAATAGCTACTTAATAGATTCAGGCTACTCATTAATCCAGCATTTCTTAAACTCTGATGTGCAGAGAATTGAATAGACGTTTGGAATACACATAGACCATCATATTTAAGTAAATTAAGAAAAAAATTTATTATTGGAATAAAATAAAATATATAAAATTGTTAATAATAATAGTTTCTGATGAGTCAGGAATGATATTATGCTTGCACTAATATATCCAGCTGTAATGTAATGATAAATAGTATAATTGTAGTTTGTATACCCAGATAGTTTCTTTTCTTAAAAAGTATCAACTCATATGTCTTACACCTCACTAAAAATGGACTACACATATTCAGTGTCTTTGTGAAATAATTATATATATTAGGATGAAATGTAGAGTGAGATATTATGGAGAGATTTCTCTTTTAGGAAAACTTTCAACAGGTCAACAGAGAAGATAACACCAAAGGACTGTCCTAAGTTCCTGACTTGCTGCCCTGGCTCAGTAGTGCCATCCTTAACTGAAATTAAAAACAGAGAGAGATTGAGAGAGAGAAAAACCTGCCCTGTTCTTTTTAGTAGACCTCAGTGTGGATTGTAATGTATGCAAACTAATTTATGTGTCTGTTTATTCGATGGGTACATATTAGGAGAGCTGCTTTCCTTCTACCCCTACTGGCTGCTTCTGCTGAGTCAGCCCGCTGGCATTGTCTTTACTCACTATCTATTCTGACTTTATGTGTGATCACATCTAGTCCCACAGGCTCAAAATATACCATCTGGTTGCTACCTACTACCAAATTTAGATCTCTAATTCTAGCCTCATCCTTGGGTTCTAGACTCATATTTAACAATTCACCTTGCAAGTTGACTTGGTATCTCAAACTTAGCATTTTCAATACAAAACTATCAAGCCATTCTCCAACCAGATTTTTGTTCCCATCACAAGAAATTGTGAAATAATTCAGCTTATTTCTCTGGAAAAATTTTATAGTTAGCCTTGACTCCTCTATTTCTTCTCACAGCACACATTTGCTATATTAGATGATTCTTGTTTTTCTGTTTTGTGTTTGTTTTTGTTTTTACTTTCCTTGGCAGTCCTAATTTTATTTTATTTTAATTTTTTTTGTTGTACTCTAGGTTCTGGGGTACATGTGCAGATCTTTCAGGGTTGTTGCACAGGTATATACATGGCAAGGTGATATATTAGAAGATTGTATGTGATTTACTATTAGAATATATTCTGGAGCCATCTACATTTTTACCTCTTCCCTTGCTCCAAGCTATGGCATGTCTGTGCAGATCTTCTCCATCTAGATTATTGCTTACTCTCCTCACTTATCTCACTGCTTTCATTCTTGTGTTCTTATGGTCTTTCATTTATAAACAGTCTAAGGTATTGCCTTAAAAAATAAAAGCAAGAACTTGGTGCTCCTTATTCAAAACTATCCAGTGTTTCACATTGCACTTAATTTAAAATTCAGAATTCTTAACTATCTTTTAAAAAACTTTCTATGATCTGTGCCATCTCTACCCATCCCCTGCTCCCTCTAAACTTATACTCTGCTCCTTCTTGCTCCAGTCATAAAAACTGGCAGTTCTTTTTAGGGTCTTGCTCTAGGTGTTCCTACTGCCTAAAGCATTCTTTCTCCAAATATATATTTGGCTTCTCACTTTATTGTCAATCTTTTCAGAGTTTGCCTTAACAGAGAAGTCCACCAAAAATAAAATAACATTTTTCTCCCTATATTTCACTTTATTTTCTTTAAAACAGGTATTGCTACCTGACATTGTATTATATATGTATGTGTTTTTTCAATACCATATGCCCTCTCTTCCAGAATATAAGCTCTGTTAAGCTGAGATTTTTTAAAATTCACTTACCATTGTGTTCTTTACAGCTAGAGCCTGGCACATACCTGGCACCCAATAAATACTTAATAAAAGAACAAAGGGTTTAAGCAGGAAAATAGCAACATAAATTTGATTTGAAACAATTATTCTTTAACATGGAGAATGTTTTTGGAAGTGCAAGAGTGCCTATGAGGACAGAGTTAGGAAGTTATTGTAGTAACACAGGCCACTGAATTTTATAGCTTGAATTGTGGAGAAATAAATGGAGCTAAAGAAAAAACAAGAAATGTGAGAGTTATTTAATGGGTAATTGTAGAGCACCATGAAAAAACAGGTATTGGGGCTAGGGAAGAAGAGACAAGGGGCTGCTCCCTAGATTCTTCAGTAGCAGAGTAACATAGAGAGTCATTCTTTTTATTGTTACAAGACATAAAGGAAAAGGTTGTATTTGTGTGTGTGTTTGTGTGGTGGTGGTGGTGGGATGTTATGGATTGATTTTAAGATATGCAAAGTTTGAGTTGCCTTTGAACATCCAAATAGAAACTATAAGAGGATAGCAGATAGACAGTTCTAGATCCCTAAACATAGTCTGGTCTGGAGACACTTGTAAGTCATCTGTGTATAAATAGCATTTGAAGCTATAAGCTTGTGAAATATCTTAGGAAGATTATACAGAATGAAAGGGAAGATAACAAAGACTAAATCTTGATGAACTATAGAATCTAACAGTTGGGTGGAGAATAATGAGTTTTCAAAAATAAAGGCAGCACACAGCAAAAGATAAAGATGAAAAAGGATAATGGTATATCACAGAAGCCATGTTTTTAAAAAGTAATTTTCAAAAAAGGATAGAGTGATTAACAGTGGTGAATAATAGTGAGACCTATTTAGAGAATGTCAGGTTATTTGATCGTCTCCATTTAGGGAATGTCAGGTTACTTGATGGTCTCTTCAGAAAGAGCTAAAATTGATAAATTTAAACAAACTCAAAAAGCATTGAAATCTGACAAAATAGACATTATCTTGTGAAAATATTTTCAGAAAAAGTCAGATAAACAAAATTTGAGGAGGTAAAAAGTGGCTGAGTATTTACAAATGCTGTTGAGAAGTCAAATATAATAAGAACTGAAAAATTCCTGATGGGTTTAGAGGAATGCATGTAGAGATTGACTGATTTCGTAATGGCTATCAGATGACATGGGGTGGAAAGAGTTTATTTACTTTTCTAAGGATGCTCAAAAGCCCTACCTATACACGTATACACTTTTTTCTACTCATACAGTGGTATCATTTCTGATCCTCTTTCTGAATTCACTACACACTTTATAAAATTTAAAAACCTCTTTTTTATAATACATGTAAGTTCATTAATGAGTAGAATATGTTTCCTTCAAATATAGATGGCATATGCGTAGATACGTGCGTATAAACACATAGATATGTATTATATACATATATATTTGCATGTGTGTAGTATTTTACACACACACACATGCACATACACACACACACACACACATACACACACACACATACAGTCAGCCCTCCTTATCTGTGGGTTTCACCTCCATGGATTCACCCAACTGCAGATCAAAATATACAAAAAAAAAAAAGAATTCATGAAGTTTCAAAAAACAAAACTTGAGTTTGCCACCCACCAAGTGGAATATTGAATCCATGTAAATGAAGTGAAGTGTCAGCATTGTATTAGGTACTGTAAGCAATTTAGAAATGATTTAAGACAGCAGAAGGATGTATATAGGATTGTTATATGCAAGTGCTATACCATTTTATATAAGGACGTTGAGCATCCATTGATTTTGATATGGGGTGGACCTGGAATCAATCCCCCAGGGATACCAAGGGACAACTGTAGACACACACACACACACACACACACACACACACACACACACACGCCATACTGTGTACTTTACGGATATCAATCAAACACTAAAGTAAATATCAATGATATGGTCATGTAATTTTTTTTCACATTTATGCCGCTCATTTCATAAACTTGTCAGCATTGCACTTAAGTATGTTTTTCGATAACTACTTCTGTTTCTGAGTATATTATTTTTTAACTTCAAAATTGGTTTATATGTTTCTCAGAAAAATATATAAAAATCTGATTTTTAATAGCTATTTCTCCTAAGAAATAAAAATTTCTTAGGAAGAAATTATATGAAACCTCTGTAATTATGTTATCTTCTGCATTTTTAATAACTAATCATTTCATTATTCAATAAAAAGTAATGTGATCACAAAAACCTTAATAATATGATTCAGAATAACACTGTAAACATATATGATATATATGCCCTCTTGCAAATAGAAAATGTGCCACTCTACACACTAGAACATATCACATTATTTGATGTTTGTTGTGTAAATATCAATTGTATTCCAGAAAGGTCACTCAAGTTTAATGAAAAATGATGAAAAAAATCTCTAATGGTTTTATGTTATATTTTGAGAAAGATTTTTGAGAGACATTGAAATTATCCAATAAAATCCAGTTTTAAAATATTTATCCTTAAATATCCTATTTTCAGAAAATTATTTTTGATGCTTGCTTCTGTGAAATTCCAATTTTCCTAGCACACATTCTGCACATATATGTGCATTCAGGTCCTACATATATTAATGTAATTTTTACAATGCTTTGTTGCTATAACTTTAAGTTATTTGTAAGTCATTATTCTTAATTTAAGTTAGAAAAATAGCAATGAAATAAACAATACAAAGTAAATGATGTGAATAATTACTGAGGGGTTGTTTAATGAACGATAACGGACACAAACTCAACAACATGATTCTTGTAGTTCATGGGAAACCTTTAAGAATATGGATATTAAGAGTATAAGCAGATTGAATATGAATTTGAATAGATTATACATTTTACATTTCACTTTTGTGAAACATCAATGAACCGAATTGTTTCCTCTTTCCTCTCCCTCACCCCACCATAAACAGCAAGCATCTCCCATCTGCAGAGAACGTGATAGACCACAGAGAAGTGCGATGGTCCATTTACCACACTTTACAAACGCTGGCGCTAATGATGCTTTCCTTATCACTCTCCACCTATTAAGATGTGCAATAAACATATCTTTTTAAGTTTCACATTAGTGTGACTTCAAATACATTTTTTATGTGCAGTAATGATTTTCTAATGAACATGAATGCCTCAGTGTCTTCTAGGTATTGATTAGTATAAGCATGCTAATTTTAATTCCTAGCAACTTCCATTCATCAACAAGATCTTTATGAGTTTTCTACTGTATGCCAGCCTTAAAAGAAAGATTTGAGCCAGATATATAAACTTGTGCTTTATCTTATATAGGTGTTCCAAAGAAAGAGATAATGGTTAAATATGATGGTATTTAATTTATTTATGAGTAAATACTATTAAATTTAATTTAGAATACCCAATTGTGGCCGGGCGCGGTGGCTCACGCCTGTAATCCCAGCACTTTGGGAGGCCGAGGAGGCGGATCTCGAGGTCAGGAGTTCAAGACCAGACTGGCCAACATGGTGAAACCTTGTCTCTACTAAAAAATATAAAAATTAGCTGGACATGGTGGCGTGTGCCTGTAATCCCAGCTACTTGGGAGGCTGAGGTAGGAGAACTGCTTGAACCAGGATCCGGGAGGCAGAGGTTGCAGTGAGCCAAGATCACACCACTGCACTCCAGCCTGGGCTACAGAGCTAGACTCCAACTCAAAAAAAAAAAAAAAAAAAAATACGTAATTGTTTTTAAAATAGTATTTTGAATGAGAATGTTAAAATACTAATTTTTAAAAATTTGACACAATGATAGTTTGGTTCTACCACTACTGCTGCACTTACTTCCCAAAAGGTATAAACTGTGATGAAATTGTTTTAGCCCTGATCATATGTATTCAAAGCAGTATGATATATTCAATACATATCACATTCAATTCCTTTTGATATCTCTAATCAAATAACTGTTTTCTGTATTTATATATTAATCTATGTAACAAGTTATAAATATCAATTTAAACAAATTCAGTTCTATGCCTTTGAATGAAAGCTTTTTTTCTTCTTCATCTTTGTTATTACAACATCTCATGATATTCCTGTTAGCGGATGTATAACCTATCACTGCCTCATTAGACATAGTTTTCAATTTTGATATTATAGATATAATTTTAATATACTTTGCTGAGAATATAGTACCCTAGTTTTAGATCATTGTTTTTTTAAATTAAATTTCAAGAGGTGGTATTACCCAATTAGAGATTATAATTATATATTTTGATTTGGGATTGTGCACCATATTGTTTTCAAAAGATCGTACCTATACATAATACTGGATATCTTTGATAAAGACTTGAAGGTGTTATTTTCCTTTGCTGAAGTAGTCTTGAGATACTAGCTAGAAACTAAACCTTATGTGATATTTAAGCTGCTATTAAAATTTATTTCTCAATTCCTGTTACCTAAAATCTATCCAAGGTCTTCCCTCTTATTCTACCACCTTAGTATAAATTAAGAAATTTCACTGAGACTTCAGCAACATAGGAATACTCACACACTTGCCATTCTCAGATGTTAAATAAAACATACCTCTATGTAAAATTCTTCTAAAGGCAAAATTTAGAGCCAATTATAAAACTGACAAATGCTCAAACTTACTTTCCCTGAAGAATAGTGTAAGTTCATTACTTTGAAGAAGAATTGAACATACATAAATAAACTGCAGTTTTGAATATCAGTAAGAGAACCTGAAAACAAGTAACTCATCTTTTAAAGTAATATTCTTATGTGATTTTTGAAAGCTGATATTTTACATTTTGAAAACCACAAACCTATAGTGAATGTCATAAAAATGTTAAATAAGACTTCCTTAATTAGTTTTAGTGACAAAAATAAATTTAAGGTTTTTTCTTATTTATTTACTTAGGTTTAGAAAGTAATTGTTCCTTTAACTATTTGGACTGAGGAGACCATCTGGATGACTGAACTGTGGCAGTCTATCTAGAAATGTAAACTGCATTTTAGGAAATATATATGAACATTTTGGTCAATGGAAGATAATAACTGGTAACATCACATGTGTGTGAGAAGAACAGCAATTTAAACAGAATATATTAAACAGTAGAGTGCCCCAAATTGACCTACATTATAGAGAAATTCCAAGCTGATTGTATTCAATTCCTACTTGGAAATGTATTGGGACAATGTTTCTTCCACATTTTATCTTCATGCAGAATGTTTAAGATCACCAACACATCTTCAGATGAAATAAGTGGCTTGAACTTCTGAATGGCAGTGACCCACAGTCTGTGAATAGATGAGGATCCAGAATCGATGACCTTCTAAAACTTCTGTTGTTTCCATTTAAACGACTCTTGCTGCTCTGCTTCTTTCTTTAATTCTGCATCTCTTTTATTCCACCAGGTTTATTCCTTTTACCTCAGACATAAATTTATATTTGGAAGGAAAAACACTTGCTTTCCAAGTACGTTTTAGAATCTTTCTGTTTCTCACTTCTGCCAATGCTTTATCTAAATATTTATTTTTCATTTCTATGTATGATGAGAAAGAGGATGAAAAGAGCTTAGGGTTCCAATGAAATGTTCACAGAGATGAAGGACAATACACAGGACATACACAGGTTAATATGTGTATATTTAACCCTTTTACTCATGTTATTTCTTAGAAGATAGCTCCCAGTCCTAGTTTCCGTTTGTGATAGAGTTTGAAGCTCTGGGAATGTGAATTGTATTTACATAAAATGTAGGCAAAAAAGGACTTCAGTTTTTATATTACCTTTCATTCTTTCATGTAAGTAGAACCCAGATCAAGTATTTCCATTATTAACAGGACAGACACAGTTACTGATTCTCAGGCTAATATCTGTAAATTCCATTACGTTTAGTTATCTAAGAAAATCTCCGAATAATGTTCAAGATCCACGTTTAAACAAATAGCTGAAGTCCTTCAATTTGAAATACTCTTTTTAATAACACATATAAAACTGTGGATTTTAATTTAGCTATGGCATACTTAGAACTGAAAGAAGTTTGAAAGTTTTCTGCTTTTGATTTTTTGAAAGGCATTCTTTATTTTTTTCATGGAAAGCACAGAGCCTCTTCACAGGTTGACATACATAAAACTTGAGGCTTGCTTGTGAATGAATTTCATACATTCTGTATTTCATTAGTTTAAGGAAAACACATGCTTCTTCAGCTGAATCTTTTGGTAGTTATGAACAGCGTCTTTTCCTTTTGCTTTTCTTTTCACTGATTGTCACTCTTTAACTAAATGATTCTTTAGGTCTGTGCCCTGTCTCTTTTTTGTCTCCCCAGAGTGTCTTAATCATTTATAACATCCATAAATGACTTTGGAATTGCTCATTTATCTTTTTATAAACACACTTATTTTCCTAAGGTAGTTAACCTTAGAATATATATTCAATTAATATTCTTTGGATTAGCAAAGGTGGGCAGTATGCCTTGAACTCCACTTTTTCCATCACATACTTGTTGTTTATAGTAGTGCATTTAGTTGCATCAAATTCTTTTTTCTTCTTACTCCAAAGGTATTTTCATGTTACAAATAACTAATTAAAAGAAGATTAATATGCAAAATGAGAGATAAGCCATAGCTTACATTTAAAATATAATGTAGAGTGAAAATGAATTCTTGACAATATTGAGTTTACTTCATATGAACATTAGGATTAATTGCCCATCCTTTGTATAGTGTCCCGAAGTATAGGTTTATTTTTAAACACCTTATAGCTATTTTACATCTATGCAACCATTGTTTTCATTTATATATTAAAAAATAAACCTGCATTAACCAAATTCTACTCAGCAAGTTTTGTGTCAGGTTTTTCAGTCACAGTGCATTTCTTCCTAAGAAATTAAAATAGCTTTTTATTCAATGTAAAATGGAAAAATCTGCCTTTCCTAAACCTATGGGTTGATGTTTTTATGAACAACAAGGACAAAAATAAGATAAATTTCACACATGCCATATTATAGGCATTGGTATCTGTTAGTAAACCAGCTTCCTAACCTGTAGAATTAATGATTGCACATCTCTTAAAAGGCAAAATATATGATAATTGAACATTGTTTTTGACCTATATACCATTTATAATACCTAGTTATAAAAATAAACACTTTTTATAATTAAGAGAACTTTTTACATAAAAAGGCAAAACAGTAAGTCAAATAACATTATCATATTTTACTTCGACTTTCAGAATTTTAAAATAAAAATACTTGCAATAAAAATTAATCTTTCCTTTTTATAACTTTTTATAAACTCTGTTTATTCCAACTGCCTGTTGTTGAATTTGAGGTTTACCATTTACTAGAAATACAACCTTTGAGAATTTTTTACCCTTTCTAAGCCATAGTTTATTTGTAAAATTGCATTATACAGGTTTTAGATAAATTAAAAGATATTTTATACACACACACACACACACACACACACACACGACATATGGCTGACAAATTATAAGGACTCAATAAATATTATTGTTATTTTTATTCATATGGATTTAACTTTAATAGTTTGAAGATTTCTCTCTATAATTCCCTGCTGAAAACATATTTAAATAAATATCTTCTCAAGAACACTTATTCTTTCTTCCTCTGGGGGCATCCAGCTTTCTATGAGATAGAATCTTCTGTCCTTGGAGAAGTCCTTCAAGTAGTAGCTGAGTGTCAGTCAAATGGCAGTTATCCCACATCTATTATAGTTAATGCCTTTCAAGATATTACCCTCTCTCAAGCCCAAGGACTATAATTATTTGGAAATAGATTTCCACCTTAATATTGGTGTGCTTTAACCTGTTTGAAAGTGAGAGGTCAAGGAATATTTAAATTACAGTGTATGTTTCCTTCTGATTCAGAGTGTTCAAAAATTTTTAAATGAATATTTCAATTAAATAGGTCTTTTAAGGCTTTAAAAATAATAGGAAAAATTTATTGGGTTAATTTTTACCCAATCATGACTACCATCTGTCCATTCACCAAGGCTCTTTCAGAAGCACTGGCACAAGAAGGCTGGACGAGCACTTGGACTCTCATTATTCAGGTTGGTTTCTGGCTCTTTCGAATCACTCTTCCTTTTGTGCATTCTCACAGTGTAACACTGAGAAATAGTATTCGTGTAACTGCCAATACAGTGAAATTGAGTCCCCTACAAACATTACTATATACAATTTCTGCATCATTTTATTTCTATAAACAAATTGACAGTCTTTACTAACATATTAGTATCACCAAAAAGCACTGTGGAAAATTACTTTCTTCAAAGAGACACTGTTTAGAAAAAAAATAAAAATCAGTTATAAAGCCACAACCTCTACCAAGTTTATTATTATGGTAAATAGTTTGAAAATAAAATATTGAACTTACCTCTAACATTACATCATAGCATAGAGATGTGGACTCTCAGGAATTTAAAATAAGTAAGATAGATCTACTTAATGAAAAGACAGACCATGAGACAAACACACAATGATTACACACATTGTGCACAAATAGGAGTTTCACTGTTTCCCCAACCAAATAAACATCTTTGTATGTTCATAAGGCAGAAGGCAGGGGACAGGGGGAGGCTTGTTAGATATTGACTTTCATGGACTCACACATCTACATAATGAGTCAATAACTTTGCCTAACACAAAGGACATGGGCAGTGTTATACTGTTTAGATCGCCAAAGGAAGTATAAAAGTACAAAAGAAGCTGAAGCCTGCCAAAGCCATTCCATATGGATAGAATAAAGCAGCAGGAGTTCAAAGTACTGTCAGCAAAATATTGAGTCATAGGCCTCTTACCAAATATATGCCATAGTAAAATATTTTTAAATTTGTAGACTTATTAGGAGAAACTTGTCCAATCCTCTTATTTTAAATCTTCATCTAGTTTTCATTATCACAGAGAATATGTATCACAGAGAATACCTGATCTTCTTTTTATCTCTGACTTAATTCTGAGATATCTTTTGCTTGCTTAGCTATAAATAGTTTAAGAAGAAAACAAAATTGTTGAATGTCTACTATGAATTAAAACAAGAGGCATAGCAGTGGGTAAAAAACATCAAGACCTCAGCTTTTGTAGAGTTTAGTAGGAAAATACAGCTATGATCAAATAAATATTTATTATGTTACGCATATACATTCTTTCATACGTTAACTTTATTATATTTATAAAATATAAATATTGATTTCACTGTTGACTGTAAGATTTCATATTTGATTCTGCCATTCTTGGGATTCTTTGCTGATAGAGTACATTCTTCCCTTTTTCCTTTCTCTTTTTTTTCATTTCCTGCCTTGCCTTTTATTTCCTTTCTTATAAATTATTTTAACTTAAAAACACATATTTCTGCTTTATTTTCCATGACTCCATTATATTCCATTAATGTATCTAAATAACTGATTTTAAATATTTCCAAAATAATGAATATTTTTGACATTTTTATTATTTGTAGTAAGGTTCCAATGAGCACAAAATATATGTTATGGGAGTGTGTGATCCTAGTACATCGTATGGATATCTTCACAGGATAAATTTCTAGAAATAAAATTGCAGGCTCATAAAGTATGCTTATTTTAAATTTGGTTATGTTAAAATGCTCCACCATGAAAAAAGTTTATTCCAATTATACACCAATACTGGAGTATGAGAATACCTGTCTACTTTAATATTTTCTTCATTAATTCATTCAATCATTTATTTGATATAATTACTGAACACTCACAATATGCCACAATACGCCTGTTTTAGCTAATAGGATGTCACTGTGAACTAGGAAGGAAAATCTGCTTCCATAACAGAAGCTTATATTCTAACAAATAATTAACGAAACTTGCCCCAACAACATTTGATTTTTATGATAGTCTTCTGGCCTGAAGAAAAAAAAGTAGATTGAATTTTGAAGAAAAAGTCCTCTGAGTTTTGCCATGGTGTTCAAACGAATATTTTATCCTGGTGAGAAGTGGAAATATGTAAGATTTATTTATAAATTAGGAATCTATTTAATTACTGGAAGTCATCATAATTATCTCACTCTCTTATTTTTGTAAAACATCAAGAGGTCAGTGAGAAAATTATACTCTGCTTGGGGCCACAGTTTAGCACTGTAGCAGCAGAATGCAATTCTAGATCATTATATCCTCAAATATTCTCTAATGATGATTCTATTTGCTTCTTTGTCTTCACATCACACAGTATGATTTTGCATTGTTACTTTAATCATTCCTGTATTTCACAATAATAACTCACATTCTATAAAACTTTACTGATAGAAATTTGAGTGGGTGGTTTAGTTTTAAATTTCTTATACTAACTTTTAATTGGTAATTCATACACATAGTTTATAAATCACATTTCATGAAAATATATAGTGTAAATTAAGTGTTCTTTCTCCAGAGCATAGCCATCCTGGAGAGGCTACCATTATTATATTTCTTGTGCATACTTCAAGAAATATTCTAGGGCCACCTAAATATAAGGTATACGTATGATACCTTGATAAATTACCAGCTGAGCTAAGACACTTTTGAGAGTGAAAAGATATGCAAGTAGTAATTATGCCGGGAGAACTGGTAAAAATCAGAAATATCCTGGGGAAACTGAAACACATAGTCATTCTAACTATATACCTTATGTTTATGTAAACATGTCTTTTAATATGATTAATATGACAGCATAGTTCACATTCTTTTGTACCTTCACTTGTCACATACAAATATATCTGGATGCATTTCCAGATCATTATACATAAAATTGTTTTATAATGTCTACATGGTTATATCATTAGTTTCCCTGTTGACATTTAGATTATTTCCATTCTTCTACTATTACAAGTAATTTTGTACTGAATATCTTTAGGCCATTTTGCTTATATGTAAGTATATTTGTGTGATAAAATGTTAGAGTTCAGGTTAAAAGCTAGGTATTTTTTTAAAAATTGGGTGGACATTGCCAAGCTATCATTTTGAAAAGTTATATCAGCATTATATACATTTGCTTATGATTTCCAGTACAGTGGTTATCACAATTTGTTACACATGTTAAATTTGTTAATATTTTTAAAGTGATAAGTTGTTAGTTTTCATTTGCATTTTTATGCAACATTCATTCAAGAGCCATTAGAACTTCCTCTTGCTCATGTTTTCTATGAAATCATTAACCTTTACCTTATTCATGTATAGGAGCTAAGGAAAACATTGGAATTTTGCATCAATATGACTTCTCTTCCATTTCAATTGCATTCTTATTTTGGCACTATTCATTTTTTACCAAAGGAAATGCTCGTTAGTTAAATCATTTAGTTCCTTAAGTTACCCGAGGACTCATGTAGTTATCAGACACAAAATAAAAATATAATGGGGCTTTTTGCAAACGAGATGTTTGATGAATGACTAGATACCTTTTATTCCTTCACTCTTCCGTCTATTAAGTATTTATTTTGTAGAAACTTTGTAGCAGGCACTGTGCCAGGTGCTATAAGTAAATTCATAGGAAAGATGCCCCTCAGGTGGTTATTAGTTATTTGCCATTAGGATAAATTTGGCAATAGCCTCAAATCTTGGTAACTTGAAACAACAGTGGTTTATTTTTTGCTCATGTGATATTAAAGCTGTAGCAGCTGCAGTTTAGCTGTGGCCCCACTGTATCTTGGTTGTCTTCTGTGGGTGTTTTTCATTCCAGCAAATTGGCAACATCCTAGGAGTGCACTGGTGTGGGAGCCAAGGAGGAAAGCTCCCATTGGCCCTGTGAAGATATGCTGAAAAATCAATTTGCAAAAGCAGATTAATTGGAAAAAAAGACACACACATTTATTTAATGTATATGCATGAGAGCTTTCAGAATAAACAGCCAAAGATATAGGGAACATTATCCATTTTTATCTTTACGTTCAACAAAATATAGACAACCATGTAGAGATATAATTGGACAAAAAATATGTTCTAATGCTAATAGGCTGAGTGAGAAAACCCAGGAAGGTCTGTTCATTTAGATTCTTCTTAGCCTCTCTGAGCATGAATTCTTTTCTTCTGAGTATGGAGTGGGACCCTGTCTGTCATGGGGGTTATATGACCTACAGTCAAATAAGGTAGGTCAGATAATTTGTTTATGGCCAGTTTTCACACAGAAAGGCAGAAAGAAAGTGATATGTTTTTAGGGTTTATGGCTGGCTTTGCAGAAAAGGAGTTCTGGTTTCTATGACTCACCTTAGGGAAAAGAGATTCTAGTTTCTATGGCTAGCCGTGGGGGAGAACAGACCTGAAAGACGTATCAGAAGAAAAGTCGGAGAAAAATTTGCTTTTGAGGCCTTCATTTTGGGGTAGTGCTTTCTGAGAGTCAATACTGTTCTCATGGCAGAAGGGAAAGTAGAGAAATGCTAACTATACCGTAGCTCTTAAAGCATCTTCTCAGTTTTGGTATATGCAATATTCTGCACACATTCCATTGACCAGAGCAAGTGACATTGTAAAACCAGAATTCAATGAGGTGAGGAAATAAACTCCTCCCTTCAGGAGGCATTGCACCAAACATGGTGCTGGACATAGTTATACAATGCTCATACAAAAGGAGCAGCAATGAAAACAATGTCATAATCAATCATAGGCAAGGCCATTGGCCACAAATATTCACTTTCCACTCTTCTACAGCATCAGACTCTATGTCTAGGATCTTGACATAGACTTGCATTGGTTCCACTTAGTCTTTGTGACTCATCTAAGTCTGAAAAAGCCAAGTTGTCTGCATACACACTTAAAACATACACTGTTCAATGGTAAAATAAGGACCACATAATCACATAAATATTCCCTTTTAGGTAGCAGAAATGGAGACAAAAAACAGTTTTTGTTCTATAGCAATCCTAAATTTGGGAGATAGAGAATATTCCTTGATTAACCCTTCCCTTTTCTGCTCTCTGAAGGTAGCTACAAAGTTCATTGTACTACATGGCCCTTAGTATTGCTCTCTAGGAGTTTCTTCTTCTCCATTTTTCTCTTGCACTATATCAAAAGACACCATTGAAGACTAAGCTCCCCTCAGCCTGTTTTCCTCTTGTGGAATATTGAGTACTTGGCATTTTAGGAATACATTAAGTCTTTCTCTTATGACCCAGGGTGCAGGGCTCCCTGAGTGAACTGCATGTTTTTTCTGCTTGCTTCTGGTGAACTCCATTTGCCTATGGTCAAACCTACAATTCTTTCCAAGACAGATCTCACTCAGTCTCTTTCTTTTACTCTCTTTCACTTTTTCTGCATATTTATATTTGTGAAGTCATACTGCCCATTAAAGTGAAGACACTAAATGTTCCTGTAACTCCCAAAGAGTTACTTGTTCTCTATGGGTGTGGTGGGGCAGTGATGGGGCAGTGATCGGTTGGATAGGATTGAGTGGAATCAGAATTCTCTGGAACAGTTTCTTCAAACAACAGATAATTCTTATATCAAACCCATACACTCAATCATCACTAGAGACTCAGAGTTTGCCTTTGGAAAATAGGCTGAATTCCAAATACATGTCAGAATAAACAATGACAAAAAAAAAAAAAAAATAGTAGCAGCTGAAAATCTAGCAGCTGAAAGCTACATTTGATGGTTCTAGGAAGAAATTTCAGGAAATATTATTTAGAAATCCAAAATTTAAGAGAGGTATAAAATATTGATTTCCTTATTTCTTTTTATTTTCTAGTACTTGGAGACATTGTGTTAGGTTTTCTTGTAACACCAGTTCTTAGACAGTTAGTTACTAGTTATTCATTGACTCCGCCAAAATGAGGGAGAGGAAATAAACAGATCCACAGCCAGAGACATTTTCTTTTGCAATATTATACCTACCAAAAGAAAATTTAAAGAGACACTATCATATATCAATGCCTGGTCATATTACACAATTGAGAAAAAAAATTTACACTGCAAATCAAGGTGAAATTATTTAGATATTTCCTAGTGTCATTTATTTTCCCTTATTTAATTAAAATCACTTTACATCTTTCTTTTTCCTCTATAAATATTTATTGAGTGGCTTACTTTTTGGTAGGAGCTATGTTATGCAGTTCAGATGAGGAATACAAAATACAAAATTCCTTACACTTTGTGGAATAAAAGATGCATGACAAAACAAGCAGTGCCAAAGCCACAGGGAACAAATTAATCAGAAAGAAGCAGGGTGCTGAGTGAGAAGGCAAAGAGATCCTCTTGAGGTATCTGGGATTACTTTACAGAGAAGAAACCTAAATTCTTAACCTAGGTTCTCAAAGAATGAAAAGTAAGCAGGTAGATACTGCAAATGGAGGTGACACCAATGAAAACACAATGAACATGAGAAAATAAGGGCACTGCAAACACAATTACATACCCAAAGCCTAATTTTCAACTAAAGAAACTTGAGTCCCAGTCTGCCCAGCATTTTAAAAGGTACTAAGAGATTTAGGTTTTATTCTTTGGCAGAAAAAATGCACTGACTTTTTTTTTTTTAATTGAAGAGGGGTGTGATTCCATAAGGGATTTAAAAGAATAAATCTGTTAGTGAGGGACTTCTCTTCCCGGGTCTGCGAAGGGCCTGGTTTCAAAGGCAGGAGTTTCCTGGCTCCACACCTCCATCCTGGAACCAGAGGGGTTTCAAATGTAAAGTTCTTTGTCTGGGTTTCCCACGTGGGCTAGGTAGGGAAAGTTAGGTGGGCTTCTTTATCCAAAAAGCTGCAGAAAGCTCTGGGAGGAGGGGACTCTGTAACTCAGAGTTGTGGACCGAGTAGCCAATCCAGTATTAGAGTCAAAGATCAATCACTCCCAAGGGAAGTTTGAAAGAAATCCTCTCATTGGATGAGAACATGAATGGGGAGGGAATAACTCAAGGGTTAAAATTCAGCTGCTCTTTACCCTAAGGGATTTCTTCACTGGGTCCCTTACCATGACAGCGTGGTAGCTGTTTCTCCCTCTCTCTCTAATAAATCACTTTTCCACAAAACTCTGGGTTCATGATATTTATTCCAACGGCAAACTCACTGCACCTCTGGGGCCCTTTCCCCATTCTTCCAGGTTAGCAAGGCTAAGAATCTCTTTGGAAAGGAGAGCTGGGGACGCTGATGCTCCTGGGCTACATTAGGACTGAGAGATGGATTGGCTTGGGAAGATGATAGCGGGGAGACCAGGTTATTAAAAGAGTAGGGGACACGCACTCAGATCTGATCTGAGACCATGACCATTTTCTTTCAAAAAATGTTGTTGGAAATATTTTATATTTATTACTTTTAAATAAAAAGAGCTCCTACTCTTGATTTTACTACAAATGTTAAAATATTATTTTCTTTTTCTGGTATTGTTGGGAATCCATGAGCCCTACATGTTGGTGTGCCAGAATGTAGGGATCCGTGAGCCCCACATTGGGAACCAGAATGTAGGGAGCCAGCCCTACATCACCCATGGGTACCCGAGTTAGGTGGTGACAAAGGAATGAGAAAAAGACAGATTAAGAGAAAAAGTGGAACCAGGGGGCCATCACTTTATTACTCTGGAGGTGATAGTGAAGGCCTCAAGCTCTCATCATCCACACTATTTATTGATTACAATCACTTTGATCTATAGGGTAGGGGTGGAGTGATGGTGGAGTGAATCAGTGAGCCAGAACTGGTGTATCATTCTAAGGATTGATAACAGTGGCAGTTTGGGAGTTTCACAAAATGAGAACATGTGGTTATCTTTAGCCTGTTATCTCTGTACAGCTGATGGAACTCTGGCCTTAAAAGGAGCCTACAAGTCTGGCTACCTCAATAGCGCTAAAAGGGGTTTTACGTCCTTGAGCATGATGTTTATGGTAACAGAGCCTTAGGTCACTCTGCACTGGAACACAAGGCATGAAGAGGCTTTCCCTCCTCAGAGGCCTCCTGTGGCCTTCTGCAGTTTGTTGCTCCTTGTTTATATGCTACTGATAACCAATTTATGTAGGCACTCTGTAAGTCCTTTATCCTATTCTGTTTTTCCCTACAGGTATGACTCATAAGACAAAACCATAAGCTAATGTATAATGCTTGTAATAGAGCATACTTGGTAGATACAAATGCACAGCTGCTTTAATTAATTTCTATGAGGAAAAATAAAATACTTTGAATACTTCGTGCAAAGTATAATAAGCTTATAGGCTTTTACATTATCAAATTCACACTGCCATTCCTATCTAAGAAGGACACACAATAATATAGAATAAAACTTGCTTTAAAATATTTATTTTAAGCAGGGACCTAATGCAGTGATTTTATTCTCCTAATATATATAACCTCACATAAGGGCTGTCACTATATGCTGTAATAGGCACCAAGTTTGAGCCAAACTAATTAGCAATAAATCTGTCAAAACCCACTCAAAATATTCTCCTAATTAATCAGAAAAGAAATAGATGAATTGAAAAATGTTATTATCCCGTGAAAGAAATTTTATCATCAATTTCTATGATTACTTAACTGATTCATCTGTCTTCATCCTGGCACACCCATTAGTCTTTGCTTTATAAGTCAGTTAAAAATTTTCTGATCACCTGGGATGAAGGGATCATAAAAAGCTAGAAGTACAAAATAATTGTGATTTTTAGCTGAATTATATTTATCTGTTTGAACACACTTGACTCCACTAATAAAATGTTTTTTTCTTTATTTCATAGACTAAAATAGTTACCTCTGCATTTTTTTTTAATCTTCAGATGATTTTTGTTCTTTTAAAACCCTCATTTATTTTTTACTATTTTGGTTCTTTTGTGTAATAATTTCTTTTCATCTCTTCCTCAACAATTTCCATTGAATGTTTTCAGAATACTTTTCATCCAAATTTTAAATGTCCCTGGAGTATAGCTAATTAAGCTTCATTAAAGCACAACAATCTAAATCTTAACACCAATAATGAGCACTTAATAAAACAAAGACAACCTTCCATTTGAAGATTTACAAATTGGCTCTATATGTTCTTTTCCAGGCTAAGGAAGCAACAGTCTGCCATTTGATATAAATTTTAACTTAATATTTGTATCTTTATTGCTTTTCTCTGTGCTTTTAAATGGTTAGAACATCACAGACTTTTTCCAAAATTTCTGAAGGAAAAATATTTTTAAGTTCTCATTAGTCTTCAAAAGTATAAAGTATGGAAAGGTATGAAGGGTAGGGGAAAATGTGACTTTACAATAGAGAAACATGCCAAACAGTACCTCAACTTCATGGTAAAAAATAACATCATCAGTGAAAATCATTTCAATTGTGTTTATCTTTGATATTATGTGATAAGAATACTTATCTTTGTATTCTTTATCCCCAAAGCCCCATACCTCCAATCTAACCATGAAAACAAAAAATCAGACAAATCCAAATTAATGTTCTACAAAATATCTGACCAGCACTCCTGAAATATGTGAAAGTCATCACATACTTTGATGACTTTCACATATTTCTTACACTGAGAAACTTTGTAAAGGAAGCTAGTATATATGACAATTAATGTAATGAGGTATCCTGGATGGGATCCTGGAACAGAAAAAAAAAAAATTAGGTAAGTTCAAGTAAAATATGGAGTTTAGTTAATGGCAATGTTACCAACATTGGTTTTTTAGTTTTACAAATGCACCATGGCAATTTAAGATGTTAACTGGATGAAAGTTACTCGGGAATATTCCGTACCATCTCTGCAAATATTCTGGAAACCTAAAACAATTCTATCTTTTGAAAGTTTATTCACAAATAATTTCATAAGAACATATAATCAATATCACAGTGTAATTGTGAAAACAGGCAAAACAGTCTTATGTATATTCTTATAAATTATGCACTGATTATTAATAGAACTTCCACATGCATTTTATGCTATGAAATATTTTGTACAGTGGATTTATACCTCATGAGTTAAGTTGTAATCAAATGGCAAGGGGAATATTTTGTCAAAATTTCTCTTGACAGTGCATTAAACTACCCATAAAATATGGAACACATTGTCTTATATATACAACATTGTACAGAGTTCTTGTAAGTCCTTCATGGTGTTTTTCCATGGTATCTTTCCTAATAAATATAATCCTTCAATGTAATTTTCAAATGGTATAAAGGAAGTTTCCATCTTCCAACCACTTGCACAAACAATGTGATTCATTTCTTTCTAAATGATCTGGAAACTCTTTGGAGAATGTCTGTTCTCTTTCCAACGGCATCAAAATATGGACTTATTACTAAGATTCCATTGAACTTACTCTCAGAGGCACATGCTCATTGAGAAAAGGCTGAATCATCACCTCTAACTTATTATTATGGTTCTTTATTTCCAGAGATTCAGTTGCTTTCTAACAGGCATACATGTGACTCCACTGTATTTCAAAGTGGTGGATAAATATCTTAGTAATATTTACATTTGTCATGTACAAAAATTTTGTGTAGATAGGATGGAGATATATGTTCTTATACTTAATTGGAATAAAATCAGTGAACTATGTTTAAAAAAAAACCTTACGTAAATATTGAGACTAGTAAAACATATATGATTAGCCAATGAATATTTTTAAAAATTAACCTTTGAAGCAATTAAGTCTAATTTTTGTGCTGCTGCTGTGCCATTTAAAGAGATACCCCTATTTTTATGAATGATGGTGGTTATTTTTTATATTGATACTGAATTGAAAATCTCAAATTGATTTTTAAAAGTTATTAAAAATCATTGATCAAGTAATTAAAAATTAACTGGAAAAATTTCAATATTTGATAAATGAATTATACAATTTTAGAAATTGTATAATTAAATACAAAATTATAAATTAACAATTTTGATAAATGAAAACATAATTGGAAAGTTTAACAATCATTAAAGATGTCTGCATTACATGAAGTAAACTAAAAATGCATCAGTTAAAATGGGAAAACTTAAGTGTTGCTCACTGAGTGTTTCTGGCTCTTGACCTTTCAGGCACATCATAGTATGCATTTTCTTGCTCTTTTTTATTATGTGGGGTCAAGTGAGGCATTCTAATAAGCAAATTATGTATATAAATTAGTTGTGATATTTCTAGACCAAATATTTAATTGGTTGTGCAAATCTCCAGGGCTTTATTTTTCCTCTGGAAAAGTGACCAACATTATTCCAAATAGTATTTGCCCCATCAAGTCAGGCCCTCCAGTGACTCTGAAGTTCCAATGAATAGAGTTGCTTTGTTGACTAAGTTCTGTTTTTGCATAGCAAATAACCAAAGAAATAACAATTTAAAGCCAGAAAACAGCTTTGTTGTTGTAAGTTACTGAGACTTGAGAGTTGCTGGCTAACAGATCATGTTTGCTGATACAGTTATGATGCTACCCGTTTTTAGTACTAGCATTACTCTAGTTTTTACATTTTTTAAAATTTCATTTGTAATTGGAAAATAATTATATATAGGAATATATATGTATTATGTATATATATATATGGGGTATAATGTGATGTTCTGCTACATATTTACAATGCAGAGTAATCAATTTAGGTTAATTAACAAATCTATCACTTCACGTAACTTGCTCATTTTGTTGTGAAAACATTTAAAATCTGCTCTTTTGGCAATTTGGAAATACATAATGCATTTTTGTTTATTACAGTCATCATTCTGTGCAATAGATCACTAAAGCTTATTCCTCCTGTCCACCTGAATCTTTGTACCCTTTTGTCAACATCTCCCCTTTTCTCATCTCCTTCCCTCCCTCCCCCAGCCTCTAGCAGCCATCATGCTACTTTCTACTTCTAGGAGTTCTACTTATTTAGAGTCCACATATGAGATAATGCAGTATTTCTCTTTTTGTGCCTGGCATATTCACTTAGCATAATGTCCTTCATGGTCATCCATGTTTTCCAGATAACAGGAATCCCCTCTTTTAAGGCTGAATAGTATTCTATTGTGTATATATATAAAACACATTTTTGTTATATATTCAACGATTGATAAATACCTATATTGCCTTCATATCTTGAATATTTTGAATAATACTGCAATGAACTTGAGAGTGCAGATATCTTTTTGGCATGCTGATTTTAATACCTTTGGATATATACCCAGGAGTGGGATTAATTAATTATATGGTGATATAGTTTTGATGTGCCCCCCCTTCCCCCCCAAATCCCACATTGAAATGTAATCCTCAGTGTTGGAGGTAGGGCGTGATGGAAACAGACTGGATCATGGGGATGGATTTCTCATGAATGGTTTAGCATTATCTCCCTAGTGCTGTTCTCACAATAGTGAGTAACTGCTCCAGAAATCTGGCTGCTTAAAAGTGTGGCACCTTGCTATCTCTCTCTCCTTTGCTCCTGCTTTCACCATGTGATGTGCCTGCCCCTTCTTTATCTTCTTCCATGATTGGAAGCTTCCTCATTCCTCCCCCAGAAGCAGATGCCACTATGCTTTCTGTATAGCTTGCAGAACTATGAATCAGTTAAGCCTCTTATAAATTGCCCAGTCTCAGATATTTCTTTATAGCAGTGCAAAAATGGCCTAATATATATGGTAATTCAGGGGTTAGCTTTCTGAGGAATCTCCATATTGTGTTCCATAATAGCTATATTAGCTTACATTTCCATTAACAGTACACAGGTATTTCCTTTTCTCAACACCCTCACCTATACCTTTTTTTTTTTTTTTTAACAATAGCCATTCAACAAGTGTGAGGTGATATTTTATTGCAATTTTAATTTTCATTTCCCTGATAATCAATGATGATGGATATGTTTTAACCTATCAGTTGGCCAATTGTATATCTGCAATATACAGATTGAGAAAAGTATCATTTTAGGTCTTTGCCCATTTTTTAATTGAGCTATTTATTTTCTTGCTATTCAGTTGTTTGAGTTTCTTATATATTTTGGATATTAGTTCCTTATCAAATGTATGGCTTGCAAACATTTTCTTCCAATCTGCAGATTGTCTGTTTATTAATTGTTTGGCCACTGGGTGAAAACCAGGAGTCCTAACCACTAGGCCACTACAGAAGTGGTATAGCTGCAACCAGAACTTAGGCTCTTGACCTTCCTAACCCCAAAGAATGGGGAAAAGGGCCCAGAAGGCACGGTGAGCTTTACAGCTGAAATAGAACTCGTGGACCAAAAGAGTGTGTGAAAGTGCAGTTTATTAGGCAGAGTGAAAGGACAGCTCCCACGCTTCTGTGGGAGAGGATCCAGAGAGGATTCCAGCCCAGGCTAGGGTGGGCAGCTAGAGTTTTTACCCTTGAGTTATTCCCTCCCTATTTATGTTCTCATCCAGTCAGAGGAGTTCTTTCATACTTCCTCTGGATTGATTGATCTTTGACTCCATTACTGGATTGGGTACTTGTTTTATAACCCTGAGTCACAGAGCCCCCATCTCCAAGAGCCAGAGGTGGGAAAATCAGAGACAAAGGCCCACCCTGGCTTGCCAGCCATGGGAAAGGGAAACAAAGGGCCCCTACCTGGCTTGCCAGACACGGGAAAATCAGAGACAAAGGGCCCCTACCTAGACTGCCAGAGGTGGGAAAACCAAGAGAATTCCTGCACTGGAAACAATGCCCCCAGCTGACCCCAGGAAGTCCCTCTAATATAGTCCCTCAAACACAGTCCCTCATATCCAAGAAGTCTTTGCCCAGACCAGTGCCATGACATGTTTTCCAACATTTTCTACTAATAGTTTTCAGTATAAGGTTTTATGTTGGTCTCTAATCCATTTTCAGTTGATTTTTGCATATAGTAAAAGATAAAGATCCATTTTCATTCTTTTTCATGTAGATAATTCAGTTTTCCCAACACCATTTAATAAAACACTGGCTTCTCTTTATTATGCGTTCTTGGCACTTTCATCAAAAATCAATTAATCATATATTCTGGGGATTATTTTGAGGCTCTTTATCCTGTTCCATTGATCAACATGTTTGTATTTATGACACTACTATGCCATTTTTATTTTTATGTGTTTGTAATAGATTTTGAAGTCAGATTGTGTGATGCCTCCAGGTTTGTTCTCTTAGCTCTAGATTATATGGTCTATTTGAGGTGTTGTTTATGGTTCCAGAAAAATTTTAAGATTGTTTTTTCTATTTTCATGAAAAATGATGTTAATATTTTGATAGTGATTGCATTCATTCTGTAGACCACTTTAAGATGTATGGACAATTTAACAATATTAATTCTTCCAATTTTTGACAACAGATATCTTTCCATTTATTTGTGTCATCTATAATTTCTTTCATCAATGTTTTAGTTTTCTTTATGTATATCTTGTACTTTCTTGGTTCAACTTACCTCTAAGTATATTTTTATGCTACTGTGAGCAGAGTAAATTTATTTTCTTTTTCAGATAGTTCACTGCTGGTGTAAAAAAAGCTGTTGAATATTGCATGCCAATTTTGTATCCTGAAATTTTATTGAATTCATTTATCAGATCTAACATTTCTTTAGCGAATTCTGTAGGTTTTCTGTGTATAAGTTCAGGTCATCAGAAAATAGAGACCATTTTACTTCTTCCTTTTTGATATAGATGTCTTTTATTTCTTTAACTACTCTGACCAAAACTTCTAGTACTATATTGAATAGATCTGGTTAGAATAGGCATCCTGTTTTGTTCCTGATCACAGAGGAAAAACTTTCAACTTTTCACAGTTGAGTATTATGTTACCTGTGGGCTTTTCAGATATGGCCTTTTATTGTATTGAGGTGCATTCCTTTTATACCTAATTTATTGACAGTTTTTGTTATGGAAGAATGTTGAAATTTGTCACATTTGTTTTCTGTATTGAGATGATCACATGGGTTTTATTCTTCAGTTAGTTAATATGGTGTATCATACTTATTGATTTTTGTATGTGGAATCCATTTTACATCCCACAGATAAATCCCACTTGATCATGATGAATGATTCTTTTCATGTGTTGTTTAATTCAGTTTGCTAGTGTTTTGTTAAGGATTATTGTGTGTATACTCATCAGGGATGTTATCCTGTAATTTTCATTTATTGTGGTGTTCTTGTCTTGTTTTAGTATCATGTAATAATGGCCTTGTAAAAAAAAAATTTGAAATATCTCTACACTTTGATTTTTTTGGAAGAGTTTTAGACAAAATTAGTATTTTTTTTTAAATGTTTGGTAGAATTCTACCATGAAGCTCTGTGGTTCTGGGCTTTCCTTTCATGGGAGAATTTTTATTACTGATTTCATTATCATCATCTTTCTCATTGACATGTTCAGATTTTGTATTTCTTCTTGATTCAGCCTTGGTAGGTTGTTTGCTTCTATAAATTTATTCATCCTTCTAAGTTTTCCAATTTGTTGGCATATATTGGTTCATAGTGGCCTCTTATAATCCATTGTATTTCTGTGGTATCTGTTATAATATCTCCCCTTTAGTTTCTGGTTTTATTTATGAGTCCTCTTTTTTTCTTAGTTTGTCTTGCTAGAGGTTTGTCAATTTTATCTTTCGAAAGAACCAACTATTCATTGTATTAATCTTTTCTATTATCTTACTATTCTCTAATTTGACTATTTCTTCTGTGATTGTTATTATTTCCTTCTTTCTACTAATTTTGGGTTTTTTATCCTTCTTTATCTAGTTCCTTGAAGTATAACATTATTTTTTGAGATCTTTCTTCCTTTTTGATGTAGATATTTATTGCCATAAACTTTCCTCTTAGCTGACATTTGCTGTGTAATTTTTGGGTGTTGTGTTTCCATTTTCGTATATCTCTTGATACTTTTTAAGTTTTCTTCTTAATTTCTTTATTAGTCAGCTTTTCAAGAGCATGCTATGTAATTTTCATGTATATGTGAATTTTCCAAAATTCTTCTCTTACTTATGTTTAGTGTTATTCCATCGCTGTCAGGAGAGGTACTTGATATGATTTCAATATTCTTAAATATTTTAAGACTCATTTTGTGACCTAACTTTGTCTATTATGCAGAGTGTCCTGTTTATGCTCCAGAGGAATGAGTACTTTGCCTCTGTTGGATGAAACGTTTTGTATATGTCTGTTAGGTCTATTTGGTCCGAAGTGTTCACATTCAAATCATCATTTCCCTATTGTTTTTCTGTCTGAATGACCTGTCTATTGTTGAAAGTGAAGTATTAATGTTCCCTATGTTACTGTGTTACAACCTAGGTCTTCCTTCAGGTTTATTGGTATTTGCATTATATATTTAAATGCTCCATTGTCAGGTGCATATATAAAAAAATTCTGTTATTCTCTTAAAGAGTTGATCCTTTTATCCTAATAAAATGGCCTTATTTGTCTCTTTATAGTTTTGGCCTAAAGTCTATTTGTTAGAAGTATAGCCAACCGTGTCTTTTTTGGTTGTCATTTGACTGGAATATCTCTTTCCATCTGTTCACTCTCATTCTATGTGTGCCTATGGCTAAGGTGAATCTTTTGTAAGTGGCATATTTCATCTTGATTTGGTTTTAAATTCATTCATCCACTTTGTCTTTTGATTGAATAATTGAATCCATTTATGTTTAAAGAAAGTGTTGATAGATAAGGACTTGCTACTGGCATTTTGTTCTTTTTTACTCACTGTTTTGCAGTTATTGTATTCTTCTATTCCAATCTTGCTGTCTCTTTTGGTTATTTGTTGTGTTTTTGTAATGATGTGCTTTGATTCTTTCCATTTCCTTTTATCTTTTGTGTATCTACAACAGCTTGTTTCTTTGTGTGTGTGGTTACAATGAGGCTTACATTAAACATCTTGTAGTTTTTTTAGTGTCTATATTTTTTATTATGTCAAGAGGACTCTTCCCTTACATTTTGTCTTTTTTAATACTTTAAAGTTTAGGGATACATTTGCCAGTTTGTTACATAGAAAAACATGTGTCATGTGTCATGGGAGTTTGTTGTACAGATAATTTCATCACGAACATATGAAGCCTACTAGCCATTATTTTTCCTGGCCTTCTCCCTCTCCCACCCTTCACTCCCAAGTACACCCCAGTATGTGTTGTTTTCCTCTATGTGTCCAGGCATTCTCATAATTTAGCTCCCACTTAGAAGAGAACATGTGGTATTTGGTTTTCTCTTCCTGAGTTAGTTTGCTGAGGATAATGGCCTCCAGCTCCTTCTATGTCTCTGCAAAGGGCATTATCTTGTTCTTTTTTATGGTTGCATAGCATTTTGTGATGTATATAGTCCACATTTTCTTTATTCAGTCTATCGTTAATGAGCATTTAGGTTTATTCTATAACTTAGCTATTGTAAATAGTGCTGCAATGAACATGTGTACATGTCTCTTTATAATAGAATGATTTATATTCCTTTGGGTATATACCCAGTAATGGGATTGCTGGGTCAAATGGTATTTCTGTCTCTAGGTCTCTGAGAAATTGTTACACTGTATTCCACGATGGTTGAATGAAATTGGTCCCACCAACAGTGCATAAGTGTTTGTTGAGGATGGCACAAATGCCGGGGAACTCTTGGCCAGCAAGAGGGTCCCAATACCTGGAAGAGAGAGTGCACGGAAAAAAGATAGACAGCGGGGTCTGGAGGACTGAATTAGGCAATGCCTAAACAGCAATTTTATTTGTGCATAGGGTCCCAGTATATACTGTCAGCTTTCAATGGCTGACATCAATCTACATTGTTTCAATTTAAACAATAAAGGGAACAGAAAGTTACAACACTACAAATCTGGCAAGGAAGATAAAATTTTGGTTAAGAAAAGAGCACATAACTGAGAGTCATAAAGTAACCACAAGTGATGCAAAACTACAATTGATCTTCCTTTATCTATTGTGTAAGAATTTTATATTTAACAGAATGACATTCTTTACAGGTTAAACCCACCATAAATCCTAGAGACAACAATCTTCAAAAATCATATGAATAATCACAGGGTTCAAGCAGTATCGGTAAACAGAGCCATAAAGCTAGTCCAGTACAGAAACCAAGATAAGACACAATGCCTTAGTAAAACCACACAGCCATCACCGAGCCATTATGTCAGTGCCAAGGAGTCTAAAATAACCTTTTACAAAATCATTCATCCCTCAGTTCCTACTTTCCCATAGCTCGACTGCCTCCAGGAGGAGGAAAATGCTTCTGGTCTCAAGGTCACATTATGGCGGAGACACTCTTAGGGGTCTCTACACTGTGGTGAACCCACAAGTGTTCCCTTTTCTCCACAACCTCACCAGCATCTTTCATTTTTTCACTTTTTAATAATATCCATTAGGACTGGTATGACATAATATCTCATTATGGTTTTGGTTTGCTTTTAAATAATGATCAGTGACATTGAGCATCTTTTCATATACTTGTTGGCCACATATATGTCTTCTTTTGAAAAGTGTTATCCTTTGTTCTTCTTTTAATGGAGTTGTTTGTTTGTTTGTTTGTTTGTTTTGTAAATGTCTTAAAGTTCCTTATAGTTGTGGGATTTTAGACTTTTGTCAGATTGATAGATTGCAAAAATTTTCTCCCATTCTGTAGGTTGTCTGTTAACTCCATTGATAATTTCTTTTGCTGTGCAGAAGCTCTTAAGGTGTTTGTTGTTGTTTGTTTTATCTTTAACTTTTAAGTTCAGGGGTACTTGTGCAGAATGTTGCATAGGTAAACATGTGCCATGGTTGTTTGCTACACAGGTCATACTATTGTGCTAAGCTACCCTGTGTTAGCCAGACAGACTCCATTTTGCTGAGAGCCAGATAGACTCCATCTTGACCTCCGCCTCAGCCTTTCTGCCACTCCTCCCTTAAGTGCATACCTGGGTTTTGCTATTGTGCTGGATCATGCTGTACTTAGAACTATAGAAACATATGACCTTTTTAAACATAGCCTGCTTGGCAAGCCCACTTGCCATTGTGAATGCTCCCCCCTTGATTGATTATATGACAAGAATTGAATACCCCCTTTGGTAACCAGCAATCATGGGAACCACTTGTATATACCGTCCTTAAACAATCAACAATCATGAGAACCTCCTGCCTCCTAGTTACCAGCTCCCTTATCTAACTTGCTTGTTCTGCTTCTGTAAACGCTGCTCCCCCTCCCCTACCTAAATCAAGGTATAAAAGATAATCAAGCCCCTTCCTCGGGGCCCAGAGAATTTTGATCATTAGCTGTCTCTCGGTTGCTGGCTAAAAATAAAGGACTCATAATTTGAAATTCAGAGCTGGGCGCTGTTCCATCTAACTCGCCTGGGTATAACACTATCACCTAGGTATTAAGACCAGCATCCATTAGCTATTCATTCTGATGCTCTGCCTCTCCCACTCCTAACCCCCAATAGGCCCCAGGGTGTGTTGTTCCCCTCCTGTGTCCATGTGTTCTCAGCATTCAGCTCCCCCTTATAAGTGAGAATATGTGCTGTTTGGTTTTCTGTTCCTGTGTTAGTTTGCTGAGGTTAATGGCATCCAGCTCCATCCATGTCCCTGCAAATGACATAATCTTATTCCTTTTAATGGCTGCATATTATTCCATGAAATATGTGTACCACATTTTCTTTATCCAGTCTATCACTGAGGGGCATTTAGGCTGATTCCGTGTCTTTGCTATTGTGAATAGTGCCGTAGTGAACATATACATGCATGTATCCTTATAATAGCATGATTCATATTCCTTTAGGGTATATACCCAGTAATGGGATTGCTGAGTCAAATGGTATTTCTGCCTCTACAGTTCTGAGCAATTGCCACACTGTCTTCCACAATAGTTGAATTAATTTACATTCCTACCAACAATGTAAATGTTCCTTTTTCTCCACAACCTCACCAGCATCTGTTGTATTTTGACTTTTTAGTAATCACCCATTCTGAATGGTGTGAGATGGTGTCTCATTGTGGTTCTGATTTGTGCAGTATGTCCATTTTAACTATATTTATCCGTCCTATCCATGAGTCTTAAATGTTTTTCCATTTTTTTGTGTATCATCTCTGATTTCTTTGAGGAGTGGTTTGTAGTTCTTTTAGAGATCTTTGACCTCCATAGTTGGCTGTATTCCTAGATATTCTGTTTGTTATGATTGTGAATGGGTATTTGTTCATGATTAGGCTCTCGGCTTGACTGTTGTTGGTGTATAGGAATGCTAGCAATTTTTGCATATTAATTTTGTGTCCTGAGATTTCGCTGAAAGTACTTATCAGCTTAAGAAACTTTTAGGTTGAGATCCAAGATGGCCGATTAGGTGCAGCTGAGGATTGCAGCTCCCAGTGAAAGCGCGGAGGGTGAGTGGACGCCGCATTGCCAGACAGATTTTTATTGCCCACAGACCAGGAGATTCCCAGGGGGAGGAGCCCCCACGGGTCGCCAGTGCGGCTGGTTTGGCCGGCGCAGCAGTTTTTGCCAGCGCCACTGTTTTCGCCAGCGCTGCTGTTTTGGGCAGCCTCCCCGGCGCAGCGGTTCCCCATACAAAATACGTGGGTCCGGGTGCCGTTTTAGCTGGCAATTGGAGCTCCGGGAAGGCAGAGCCGCCCATTCATCTGATTAAAAAAGGGGACTGAAACAGGCAGCCAGGCCGGGAGATTTCCCGGGCAAAAAAAAACGCCATGAATCTCCGCGCCCACGGTTTCAGCCAGCGCAGTGGGTCACCGCAAGGGAAATCACACAGATCCCGGCGCCTTTTCAACAGGCGGCTGGAACACCTGGGAGACTCTGAGGCAGGGAGCCCGGTGATCAGGCTCGGCTGGTCCCACCCCCCACAAAAAACAGCCATCGGAAACGCTCTGGATCCAGAGTTTCACAGCAAGCACAGCTGAGCCCGGGACGGCCCAGCTCTGTGGGGGAGGGGCGTCCGCCATTACTGAGGCAGTCTGCCACTACAGAGGTAGTTTGCCATTGCCGAGGCAGTTCTCACTACACCGGTATAAACAGAACTGCAGGGAAGTTCATACGGCAGCTGGGTGGAGCCCACAGCAGCTCAGCAAAGCCTCTGTAGGCAAACAGTGACTAGGCTGCCTCATCGCTGGGCAAGGCAGCCCTGAGAAAAAGGCAGCAGCACCAGGGAAACTCATAAATAAAGCCCTAACTCCCCCGGGACAGAGCACCTGGGGAAAAAAGGGGTTTATGAGTTCTGCTGCAGCAGACTTAAACGTACCTGCCCAGCAACTCTGAATGAACAACGGAGCTCACAGCTCAGCACTTGAGCTCCTATAAAGGAAACTCTGTCTCCTCAAGCAGCTCCCTGATTCCCGCATATCCAATGAGTCACCTCACAAAGGAGTGCTCAGACGGACATCTGGTGGGTATTCTTCTGGGACAAAGATAGCAGAAGAGACTGGCAGCAACCGTTACTGTTCTGCAGCTGCTGCAAGTGATCACCCAGGCAAGCATGGCCGGGCGTGGACCTCAGCAGCCCTACAGCAAAGGGGTCGAGACTGGTAGAAGGAAAACTTAGAAACAGAAATAAATAACTTCATCATCAACAAACGGGACGTCCACTGAGAGACCCCATCTGAAAATCACCAACCACAAAGACCACACATAGATAAATCCACAAAGATGGGAAGAAACCAGTGCAAAAAGGAGGTAAACACCCAAAACCAGAACGCCTCTCCTCCTACAAGGGATCACAACTCCTCACCAGCAAGGGAACAAGGCTGGATGGACAATGAGTGTGATGAAATGACTGAATCAAGCTTCAGAAGGTGGGTAGTAAGAAACTTCTGTGAGCTAAAAGAACATGTTCTAACCCAATGCAAACAAACTAACAACCTTGAAAAAAGATTTGACGAAATACTAATGAGAATAACCAACTTAGAGAGGAATGTAAGTGAATTGATGGAGCTGAAAAACACAACACAAGAACTTTGCGAAGCATACGCAAGTTTCAACAGCCGAATGGACCAAGCAGAAGAAAGGATATCAGAGGTCGAAGATCAACTCAATGAAATAAAACGAGAAGGAAAGAGTAGAGAAAAAAGGGTAAAAAGGAATGAACAAAGTCTCCAAGAAATATGGGACTATGTGAAAAGACCTAATCTACGTTTGATAGGTGTACCTGAATGTGAAGGAGAGAATGAATCCAAGCTGGAAAATACTCTTCAGGATATTATCCAGGAGAACTTCCCCAACATAGGAAGGCAGGCCAATATTCAAGTCCAGGAAATACAGAGAACACCACAAAGATATTCCTCAAGAAGAGCAACCCCAAGGCACATAATCGTCAGATTCACCAGGGTTGAAATGAAGGAGAAAATGCTAAGGGCAGCCAGAGAGAAAGGTCGGGTTACCCACAAAGGGAAGCCCATCAGACTCACAGCAGATCTCTCAGCAGAAACCCTACAAGCCAGAAGAGAGTGGGGGCCAATATTCAACATCCTTAAAGAAAAGAACTTCCAACCCAGAATTTCATATCCAGCCAAACTGAGCTTCATAAGTGAAGGAAAAATAAAATCCTTTGCGAACAAGCAAGAACTCAGAGATTTCATCACCACCAGGCCTGCTTTATAAGAGCTCCTGAAAGAGGCACTAAACATAGAAAGGAACAACCAGTACCAGCCACTCCAAAAACATACCAAACAGTAAAGACCATCAACACAATGAAGAAACTGCATCAACTAACGGGCAAAACAGCCACCTAGCATCAAAATGGCAGGATCAAATTCACACATAACAATATTAACCCTAAATGTAAATGGGCTAAATGCCCCAATTAAAAGACATAGACTGGCAAACTGGATAAAAAGCCAAAACCCGTCTGTGTGCTGTATCCAGGAAACCCATCTCACATGCAGAGATACATAAATGCTCAAAATAAAGGGATGGGGGAAGGTTTACCAAGCAAATGGAGAGCAAAAAAAGCAGGAGTTGCAATTCTCATCTCTGATAAAATAGACTTTAAACCAACAAAGATCAAAAGAGACAAAGAAGGACATTACATAATGGTAAAAGGATCAATGCAACAAGAAGAGCTAACGATCCTAAATATATACGCACCCAATACAGGAGCACCCAGATACATAAGGCAAGTTCTCAATGACTTACAAAGAGACTTAGATTCCCACACAATAATAGTGGGAGACTTGAACACCCCGTTGTCAATGTTAGACAGATCAACGAGACAGAAAATTAACAAGGATATCCAGGACTTGAACTCACACCTGGATCAAGCAAACCTAATAAACATTTACAGAACTCTCCACTCCAAATCCACAGAATATACATTCTTCTCAGCACCACATCGCACCTACTCTAAAATTGACCACATAATTGGAAGTAAATCACTCCTCAGCAAATGCAAAAGAACAGAAATCATAACAAACAGTCTCTCAGACCACAGTGCAATCAAGTTAGAACTCAGAATTCAGAAACTGACTCAGAAACACACAGCTTCATGGAAACTGAACAACTGGCTCTTGAATGTTGACTGGATAAACAATGAAATGAAGGCAGAAATAAAGATGTTCTTTGAAACCAACGAGAACGAAGACACAACATACCAGAATCTCTGGGACACATTTAAAGCAGTCTCTAGGGGAAAGTATATAGCAATAAATGCCCACATGAGAAGCAAGGAGAGATCTAAAATTGACACCCTATCATCAAAATTGAAAGAGCTAGAGGAGCAAGATCAAAAAACTCAAAACCTAGCAGAAGACAAGAAATAACTAAGATCAGAGCAGAACTGAAGGAGATAGAGACACGAAAAACTCTTCAAAAAATCAACAAATCCAGGAGCTGGTTTTTTGAAAAGGTCAACAAAATAGACAGACCACTAGCCAGATTAATAAAAAAGAAAACAGAAAATAATCAAATAAATGCAATAAAAAACGATAAAGGGGATATCACCACAGATTCCACAGAAATTCAAACCATCATCAGAGATTATTACAAACAACTCTATGCACATAAACTAGTAAACCTGGAAGAAATGGATAAATTCCTGGACACATGCATCCTCCCAAGCCTAAACCAGGAAGAAGTCGAAACCCTAATAGACCAATAACAAGGTCTGAAGTTGAGGCAGCAATTAAGAGCCTACCACCCAAAAAAAGCCCAGGTCCAGATGGGTTCACAGCCGAATTCTACCAGACATACAAAGAGGAGCTGGTACCATTCCTTCTGAAACTATTCCAAACAATCCAAAGAGAGGGAATCCTTCCTAAATCATTTTATGAGACCAACATCATCCTGATACCAAAACCTGGCAGAGACTCAGCAAGAAAAAGAAAACTTCAGGCCAATATCCATGATGAACATAGATGCAAAAATCTTCTATAAAATACTGGCAAACCGATTGCAACAGCACATCAAAAAGCTTATCCACCATGATCAAGTAGGCTTCATCCCGGGGATGCAAGGCTGGTTCAACATACGCAAATCTATAAACATAATCCACCACATAAACAGAACCAAAGACAAAAACCACATGATTATCTCAATTGATGCAGAGAAGGCCTTTGACAAAATTCAACAGCCCTTTATGCTAAAAACTCTCAATAAACTAGGTATTGATGGAACGTATCTCAAAACGATAAAAGCTATTTACGACAAACCAACAGCCAATATCATACTGAATGGGCAAAAACTAGAAGCATTCCCTTTGAAATCTGGCACTAGACAAGGATGTCCTCTCTCACCACTCTTATTCAATATAGTACTGGAAGTTCTAGCCAGAGCAATCAGGCAAGAAAAAGAAATAAAGGGTATTCAAATAGGAAAGGAGGAAGTCAAATTGTCTTTATTTGCAGACGATATGATTGTATATCTTGAAGACCCCATCGTCTCAGCCCAAAATCTCCTGAAACTCATAAGCAACTTCAGCAAAGTCTCAGGATATAAAATCAATGTGCAAAAATCACAAGCATTCCTATACACCAATAAGAGACTTAAAGACAGCCAAATCAAGAACCAACTGCCATTCACAATTGCTACAAAGAGAATAAAATACCTAGGAATACAACTAACATGGAACGTAAAGGACCTCTTCAAGGAGAACTACAAACCACTGCTCAATGAAATAAGAGAGGACACAAACAGATGGAGAAATATTCCATGTTCATGGCTAGGAAGAATCAATATTGTCAAAATGGCCATACTGCCCAAAGTAATTTACAGATTCAACGCTATCCCTATCAAGCTACCAATGACCTTCTTTGAAGAACTGGAAAAAACCACCTTAAACTTCATATGGAACCAAAAGAGAGCCCGCATAGCCAAGTCAATTCTAAGCAAAAAGAACAAAGCTGGAGGCATCACACTCCCGGACTTCAAATTATACTACAAAGCTACAGTAATCAAAACAGCATGGTACTGGTACCAAAACAGAGATATAGACCAATGGAACAGGACAGAGACCTCCGACGCAACACAACACATCTACAACCACCTGATCTTTGACAAACCTGACAAAAGCAAACAATGTGGAAGCGAGTCCCTGTTTAATAAATGGTGTTGGGAAAACTGGCTCGTCTTGTGCAGAAAGCAGAAGCTGGACCCCTTCCTGACACCTTACACTAAAATTAACTCCAGATGGATTAAAGACTTAAACATAAGACCTAACACCATAAAAACCCTAGAAAAAAAATCTAGGCAAAACCATTCAGGACATAGGTGTAGGCAAGGACTTCATGACCAAAACACCAAAAGCAGTGGCAACAAAAGCCAAAATAGACAAAATGGGACCTAATCAAACTCCATAGCTTCTGCACAGCAAAAGAAACAGTCATTAGAGTGAATCGGCAACCAACAGAATGGGAAAAAATTTTTGCAGTCTACCCATCTGACAAAGGGCTGATAACCAGAATCTACAAAGAACTGAAACACATTTACAAGAAAAAACAAACAAGCCCATTCAAAAGTGGGCGAAGGATATGAACAGACACTTTACAAAAGAAGACATACATGAAGCCAACAAACATATGAAAAAATGCTCATCATCACTGGTCATTAGAGCAATGCAAATCAAAACTACATTGAGATACCATCTCACGCCAGTTAGAATGGCGATCATTAAAAAATCTGGAGACAACAGATGCTGGAGAGGATGTGGAGAAATAGGAACGCTTTTACACTGTTGGTGGGAATGTAAATTAGTTCAACCATTGTGGAAGACGGTGTGGCGATCCTCAAGGACCTAGAAATAGAAATTCCATTTGATCCAGCAATCCCATTACTGGGTATATATCCAAAAGACTATAAATCGTTCTACTATAAGGACACATGCACACGAATGTTCATTGCAGCACAGTTTACAATAGCAAAGACCTGGAACCAACCCAAATGCCCATCGATGATACACTGGACAGGGAAAATGTGGCACATATACACCATGGAATATTATGCAGCCATCAAAAACGATGAGTTCGTGTCCTTTGTAGGGACATGGATGAACCTGGAAACCATCATTCTCAGCAAACTGACACAAGAACAGAAAATCAAACACCGCATGTTCTCACTCATAGGCGGGTGTTGAACAATGGGAACACATGGACACAGGGAGGGGAGTATCACACACTGGGGTCTGTCGGGGAAAAAGGGGAGGGATAGTGGGGGGTGGGGAGTTGGGGAGGGATAGCATGGGGAGAAATGCCAGATATAGGTGATGGGGAGGAAGGCAGCAAATCACACTGCCATGTGTGTACCTATGCAACAATCTTCCATGTTCTTCACATGTACCCCCAAACCTAAAATGCAATAAAAAAAAAATAATATTCCATTGCAGAATAAAAAAAAAAAAAAAAAAGAAACTTTTAGGTTAGGTCAAGATGATGAGTTTTCTAGATATAGAATCATGTCATCTGTAAACAGGGATAGTTTGATTTCCCTCTCTTCCTATTTGAATTTCCATTATATCTTTCTCTTGCCCTGATTGTCCTAACCAGAATTTCCAGTATGATCTTGAGTAGGGGTGGTGAGAGAGGGCATCCTTTTCTTGTGCCAGTTTTCCAGGGGAATGCTTCCAGCTGTTTTTCATATGCTGGCTGGCTGCATGTATGTCCTCTTTTGAAAAGTGTCTGTTCACGTCCTTTACCTACTTTTTAATGAGGTTGTTTCTTTGTTGTAAGTTTGTTTAAGTTCCTTGTAGATACTGGGTTTGTCGTATATGGCTCTTATTATTTTGGGATATATTCGTTCAATACCTAGTTTATTGAGAGTATTTAAGATGAAGGAATATTTTTATTGAAAACTTTTTCTGCATCTGTTGAGATAATTGTATGGTTTTTGTCTTTAGTTCTGTTTATGTAATGAATCATTTATTGACTTGCGTATGTTGAACTAACCTTGCATCCGAGGGATGAGCCTACTTGGTCATGGTGGGTAAGTTTTTTATGTACTGCTGGATTTGGTTTGCACATATTTTGTTGAGAATTTTTGCATCGATGTTCATCAAGGATATTGACCTGAAGGTTTCTTGTTTTGTTGTACCAATGCCAGGTTTTGGTATCAGGATGATGCTGACCTCATAGAATGACTTAGGGAGGAGTTTTTGTCAATTTTTTGGAATAATTTCAGTAGAAATGGTACCAGATCTTCTTTGTACATCTAGTAGAATTTAGCTGTGAATCTTTCTGGTCCTGGCTGTCTTTTGGTTTATAGTCTATTTATTACTGCCTCAATTTCAGAACTCAGTTTTGATCTGTTCAGGGATTCAATTTCTTCCTAGTTCAATCTTGGGAGGGCATATGTGTCCAGAATGTTATCAATATCTTCTAAAATGTCTAATTTATAATATTCTCTGATGGTGTTTGTATTTCTGTGGAGATAGATTGTGTTTATTTGAATCTTCTCTCTTTCCTTCTTTGTTAGTCTAGCTAGCGGTCTATTATATTAATTTTATTGAAAAATCAGCTCCTGGATTCATTAATCTTTCCAATTTGTTTTTGTGTTTCTATCTCCTTCAGTTCAGCTCTGATTTTGGTTATTTCTTGTCTCCTGCTAGGTTTGAGACTGGTTTGCTCCTGGTTCTCTATTTATTTTAGTTGTGAACGTCTTATAGTATTAATGTCCTAATTTAAGCTAATAGTACCTTAACTTCAACCACATACAAAAACTCTACAATTCTACTTTTCATTCAACACATTTTATGCTATTGATGTTGTACTTTATACCTATTTATGTCATGTATTATTAAGCAATTGTTTATAGCTATAGTTGCTTTTGCTTTTTAATATTTTTTATTGGTACATCATAGATGTACATAATTTGAAAGTGCATGTAATAATTTGATATATTCATATAGTCTAATTAGGGTATTTGGGATATTCATAACCTTAAATATTTATATTTTATGCTAAGAACATCTGAATTGTTCTATCTAGCTATTTTGAAATGTTCAATATTTTCATATTAACTATTGACACCTTACTAATTTATCAAACACCAGGTCTTATTTCTTCTGTATAACTCTATAGTTGTTTTTAATACATCTATTTTTAACTCTTCTATTGAGTTAACAGTGATTTCCACTCTACTTTTACAGTAGTAGAGTATTCTGAATTTGATTACCTCTATCAGTGAGTTTTATGCTTTCATATATATTTCTATTGTTACTTATCTTTTTGTTTCAGCTTCAAGAAATTCCTTTAGCATTTCTTGTAATGTTGGTCTTATAATGAACTCCCTCAGGTTTTGTTTGTCTTGTAGTATCTTCATCTTTTCTTTATTGCTGATGGGCAGTTTTCAGCATATAGTATGCTTGATTGGTGATTTCCTTTCAGAACTTTGAATATGTCATTCCACTCCCTCCTGTCTTCCAAAATTTCTGTTGAGAAGTCTGCTGACAATTTTATGGAAGATACTTTATATGTATGAATTTCTTCTCTCTGTTACTTTCAAGATTCTCTCTTTCCTTTTGGATCTCAACAATTTGATTACATTTTATCTCACAGTATCTTTTCTTTAATTGATTTTGTTTGGCATCCCATGAGGTTCCTGAATCTGTATATCCATATACCTCCCAAGATTTGGGAAGTTTGCTGAGGAAAACGGCTTCCAGTAAACCACCTTCACACACATTTAACTATGTAACAAACCTGCACAACCTGCACATAGAAACCGGAACTTAAAAAAAATTTTTTTTTAAATATTTTAAGATTTGGGCCAGGTGCAGTGGCTCACACCTGTAATCCCATCAGTTTGGGAAGCCAAGGCAGGCAGATCACTTGAGGTCAGGAGTTTGAGACCAGCCTGGCCAACATGGAGAAGCTCCATCTCTACTAAAAATACATAAATTAGCCAGGCATGGTGGCACACACCTGTAATCTCAGCTACTCGGGAGGCTGAGGTGGGAGAATTGCTTGAACCCAGGAGTGGGGGGTGGAGGTTGCGGTGAGCTGAGATTGCACCATTGCACTCCAGCCTGGGAAAAGGAACAAGACTGTCTAAAAAGAAAAAAAAAGGTTTTGGAAGTTTTCACAAAGTATTTCTTTGAATAAGAATTTTGCCATTTTGTCTCTTTCTTCTCCTTCAGGTACTACCATAATTGTATATTTAATGATGTCCGATAGATCCCTTGTGCTGTTTTACTCTTTTTTAAAAAAAATTTGTCCCTCTTATTTGCTAGTTTCAAATGCCCTGTCTTTGAGTTTACTGGTTTTTCTTCTACATAATTGAGTCTGTTATTGGCAGTTTCTATTGAAATTTTTTGTTATGCCATATTATTTGGCTCTAGGATTTCTTTTTTATTACTTCTGTTTCTTTATTAAACTTCTCTTTGTGATCATGCATTGTTTTCCTAATTTCATGTAGTTTTCTCTCTTCATTTTCTTGCATCTCATTGAGCTTAAGATGATTTTCTTGAATTCTTTTTCAGGCAATCTATATATCTCCATTTCCTTGAGGTCAGTTATTAAGGTTTTATTAGTTTCTTTTGGTAGTGTCATGTTTGCCTTAATCTTTGTTATCCATGTAGCCTTGCATTGATACCTGTGTATTTGAAGAATCAAACTTCTCTTAGAGACCTATAGACTAGTTTCAACAAATTAAATTATTTCCCTGCAAGGTCTCTGGGCTGATGAAATTGACTCTAGGATTGTAGTTGAACGGAGTTAAATCCAGCTATTGTGGCTGATGCTAGGTCCACAATGGAGACCACAGTTGGTTGTCCTATACCTAGAGGCCCTAGTGAGTGTGGATCCTACCTTGCTGCTGGGTAGGCTATACTGTCTTCAGGACCTTGGTCTCTGGGGTTTGCACTAGGACGAGTGTCCTCTTCAGATTTCAGACATTAGGCCTCTTACCAGATATGCCTATGAGTAAATTGGCTTTTTATGAGTCTATGAGAGGGCTTCCACTGAATAATTGATTGAATTCCTGAGTTGTCCATACTACTCCAGTCCATGGCTGAGATGAGTTAGAATTAAGACACAGGGTTGTTTCAGGCCCACAACTGACACTGAGATTTTTCAGGCCTGTCTTCAGGGAATAGGTATGTCTTCCAGTGGGTCCCCTGGGTAGACAGGCCTCTTTTAGACTGTAGTCTAAGTGCAGTCCTATAAATGCAAGCAACTTATAGGACTGTTTCAACATCCACAGTGTTACTGAGGTCAGAGTGTCAGCCTGCAAGGGCACTAGTGAGCGTGCTTTTTCCAGGTCTCTAAAAGGTCAAACTAATCTTAGTTCTCAGAAAAGAAAGCCAGTGCCAAGATCCAGCAGTGCTTAATGAATTGCTGAGGGACAGATTTGGCAAGACTGCCACAGAGACTCAGATAGGTTCATCTCCCGACAGGGCAATGGCTGGGCAGAACTGCTTCCAGACCACAGCTTCAAGGGGCTGAAACCAAGCTTCAGAAATAAATCAGAATCTGCCATGGGACTCATGTTGGCAAGCCATCTCTGTGGCAACTGCCAATGAGATACCCAGCAGTTCCCTGTGTGCGCAGAATTGTTCCAACATCACAAATGAGAAAGGCTGGAGCTGACAGTCAGGGCCTTTTCCAAAATTTCTGTGGTACAGAAGCCAGCAATACTGTCCTGATGTGTCTTCCAGGAGTTCCCTGTGCATGCAAGGTAACTCTGGGGTGGCAGCAAAGGGATGCTGGAGCTGAGACAGGTCTCCTTTAGGATGTGCTGTGGGATGAAGGTTACCAAGCCTGTCCAGTTGGTACAGATACGCATGTCTCCCCAGAAGTTCCCTCTGCTTTTATGATAGCTCGCTGACTAGCAAGAGGGCTCTGGAGCTGAAACTAGGCCCCTTCAGGATCTGCTGTGGGACAGAGGCTGGCAAGCCTGTCCTATTGGCACAGATGGGTCCTTATATAAGCAATACTAAGCTGAGACTGCCTCAAAGTGGGGGCAAGAGTCTAGTTACAAAAATAATTTTCAAGTCAACTGCCAAGACCAATATGGATGAACAGATGAGCCTTTCTGCTGAGGCACTATTGTATGACTCCTTTAGGACCCCTTGGTAACATTTGGTAGCAGGCTCAAGGCCAAACTAGACTCTAGCCAAGCCCTTCAGGGAATGGAGGTGTTTCCAGGTTTGAATCCAGAAACACAGTTAATGAATCTATCACCTGGGTGTGGGTCCTCACTCTCAGAACGGACCCCATAGGTCTTCGCCTCCATGAGGGTTTCACAACCTCCTGCCTAAATACTAAAGCTTCCACAGAGAGACTTGTTCTGTGGAAGAATGCAGAATTCTTGTTGTCATGCATTAATATAAGCAGCTGATCTCCAATTCTGCCACCTTGCTAACATCATTACAACAATGCCACTTAAAAAAAAAAAGACAAAAAATATATAATTCTAACCCCACAGCATTTGCTACTTTAATTAACCAGACATTTTGAATAAAAGTAATTAAATATTTACCAGAAAATTTCCTTCACATGGATTAAATGCACATAAGGAAATGTTTAAAGCAATTGTCTTAAGCATGAAAAATAGATATTTAGACATTTAATGCATCTATTTGACAGACCTGGAGCAGTTACTGTGTGCTGCTAAGGTTTCCACCTCTAGATGCAAGAAAGGGTACCCTTGTGCTTTCTGTTTGTCTAGTTGTGGCAAGACCGAATAGAAGAATACAAGGAGAAAACATGGAAAGAGAATTTCTGCAACTCAGAAATAGCCTTGTAAACCGTGAAGAGCCTGTTTACTCCAAAAAGGAACCTAAGATTTGAGTTTATGTGAGAAGTGTTGGAAAATATCCACTACCACCTCACCTGGTAGATTATACCAAAACTAATTAAAAGCAAGCCAGGGAAGGAAGGGAAAAAGGAAGGAGGGAGGGAGGGAATAGGTGGGAGGGATGGAGACAGAAAGAAAAGAAAAGAAAAAGAAGGAGACTTCCAATATTAAGGTATTACATTAGAGCTAATATGTCAATTACAGTATTAAGCCACATACAACAGACAAAAAAATTGATCTAACACCAGTATTTCTCAATTTTAAATGATTTAAAAACTAGGACTCATGCAAATGCCGTAAGTGTCAAGCTTAGTGTTTGCTTTGAAAAAAAATTCAACAAATGTTTTTCCTGTTCCAAAATCTCCCTTATTTTATCTTTATCCATCCGTCGTGTTTATCCATATTGAAGTTTTTTGACAGTAGAGATCTTAGTCATCTTTAAGAAGAACACACCTATCACCTTATGTTTGTTGCTCACAGACTACTTTTTGAACTCCTGTTCTACTCACAAGATATATTAAAATGTTAATGTATATTATCCACTACTATTTAATTATCACTTTATCAATGATTATCTGTGGCAATCTCATCTTATTAAACATATTGGATAGCATGATAGAAATCTTGGAATTTTTTTCCCTAAGCTTACGATTTCTAACTACTTCAAAGGAGATATTTCATGGATTTCATGGCTAGTGGTCAATGAAATTATTTTACCAGCAGATTCAAATCCGTCTTAAAATGCATGTTTTCTATGAAAACATCACAAACTAGCTTTAATAAACTTATGTAAGCCTGTTACTCAAAATCATTAATATTTTTATTCATTAAGTTGATGGAATATCAGTTCTAGTTTATTAACATGCTCTCTGAGACCAACTAGTTTTATTCACCCTAGGTATTGTAATTTCTTTTTTGGTACTACACTGAATTTACTAAACCTTATAAAATGCTCTGAGCCTCTTAAAAGAAGCCTTAACTACAAATTACATAGCTGTAAACCAGCAAATTATAATTACATTTGAAAGACAATTTTAGCTTTGTGTTAATTAAATATGCTTTATAAATATTTTTTTAAAGAAAGCATTATAGAAAAGAGGAAATCAAAATCTCTCAAAACATAAAAAAAAGTTCTACTCATTTAGTAATCCAAGATATGCAAATTAAAACTCAATTAGATTCCATTTAAAAATTACCAGATTAACATTTAAACGAATCAGAAAATACCAATTGTAGGTGAAAACATAGATAAAATATGTACAAACTAGTACATTAGGTAGAACATTTTAAGTTATGTTTATTCTATAATGCATCAATTCCATTGTACACATATGTAATCTAGCATTTGCTCATGTGTACCAGAAGTCATATACAAACATATTCTTAGCAGTTTTTTTTTTCCAAATTAGTCTAAAACTGGTTATGTTCACCAAGCTTGGGATGAGTACATTTTCTTATAGTCAAGCAATGTAAAAATGTAGATTTTTAAGACAAATTTTGGTATTCAACAATATTAAATTACCTTACAATGTATAGCACAAGAAGCAAGGTACATAATTATGCATGGTATGGGTTAAAACCAAGCAAACCAAAGCAGTGTTTTGAAATGATGTACACATATTAAAATAAAAAATATAAGGGAAATACTATCACAGTGCTGAGAGTGATTATTTCTGCAGAAAGAAATAATTTGGGAGAGAGACATACAGAAGATTCAAGAGCATTAGAAATGTTCTCTGTTTTAACAAGGTGATAGTTACATGGATTCTCATCAATACTTAATTAAGCTACATATATATTTTATTTATTCTTGTGTACATATAATACTTCTCAGAATAGTAAAAATCAACCTAACTCCCAGTTTACATAATGCAATATAGAACAAAAAGAGGCAGGGGAGATTGAAATAAAACTGAAACAAAATTAAGAATATAGAGAAAAAAAATTGTTGGTTTGTTTTCCCAGGATCTCAATAAAACATCTATTAGCTAAATATTCTTTGGCTTATTTCAAATTTACAAAAGGCTTAACAAATGAGATTGACTTCTATAATAAAGAGACAAGATACCTGAATAGCCACAGGACAGACAGTTTAATTGGGTTTCATTAAGATTTTGATTATACTGGCATTTATAGTTATGTAATGTGGCATGTGACACTCAGACTATCAGGCTAGTAAATGACTTCAGTATTGACTGTGGCTTTTGGAAATTAGGTGATTAGCGATTTAAAATAAAATGGAAATAAAAGAAAATGGAAAAGAAGTAAAGGAGAATTTGGAAAATTCCTGTGCAGTCATTGTAAGATATTAATCTTTCCCAATTTTTTTCTGTCACTTAGGTTATGTTCTAATTTTTTAAATGAGTTTAAACATTGTAGAGATGTTCAAATACTCTATTATACTATCCATGAAAGACTTTTAAAAATATTATTATTTCTAGAGCTCAAATTATAGGTAATCTTCTCTTTATATTAGTTTAATAGGTGTTCCATATATAATCGTGCCTACCAACCAAACAAAGCCTTCTTTAGAAATCCATAAAGGATTCATTCCTAAATGAAGAAACAATTTATCTTTGAAATACTATAAATAAAATTCCAAAGTGACATTTAAGTCAATTATTCTTTTATACTTGTTTAAGTCACTGTAATTTGTAAATTTCCTGTGGAATAACTACACCTAAAGGAAGAAGTCATTATACTTTAAACCTTTTGCAAAGCATAAATTGAGAGAAAGTGTGTCCTTCATGTAGTACATATAATCCAATTCCTACATAAACTCAGAGTAAATAATACATGTTAGTATATATAAGCTGTGGTAATTTTTTTTCTATAAGTTAAATCCATGCTAGCTCTCTTAATTAGAAAAATGTTCTATTACACACATGAATACACACACACAGAAAGATATCTTTCAACTATATGGTGGAATGAATAATGTAAATAGCCTGATTTAAAAGACATAAATGCCAAATAAAAGCATTATAAATATCCTCTTAATTGCATGAGTGAGCTCACAAGAGAGTAACAAAAATCTCCAGGGTTCAAAAATAAAGAAGCTAAAAATTAAAGTGATTAGTTGAAAGTGAACTTGTGTATAAGCTGGGAATTTGCATGAAATGTTGTAATCTAGAATTTTGATCTTGATGATTGCATGGATATAGAAATTGGGGGCTTGGTGGAGGTGGAGGATGAGGATTCCATAAAAAAGTTGAAAATCAGAACTGAAACGGAAATGCCAGAATAATGCCAGAAGAGGGATATCACAAGAAAAAAAAATATGCCTATTCTGAGCTCTAGGTGGAGAATATCTACCCATGCAATTACAACCACAGATCTGCTTTTTAATGAGTTTATTGTTTAAATTTATACTTTGAAGATACTTGGGATGTCAAGCAGGAACAAAGGCAACTTAGCAGTAAAATGATCATGATTATACAAAATTCCTACATATAAAGTATATCAAATGTTGATACACAGTATAAAGTTAGTCCAAGCAAAAGTAAATATGCTACAACAAAGGAAAGTGAGAATACTTAGTCACCCAGCATCTTTGGATAATGGAATCTTTGGATATAGACTATAAAATATATATCTAAAAATCTAGTGGAATAAAGGTAAAAATAAAAATGTAAAAAGGAAGAAAAGATCAGAAACAAGCTTCTCAAATAGGCATATTATTTAAATTGTCAAAAAGAACCTCTGGAAATTAAAAACAGGATTATTCAAATAATACATGCAATAGATAGATTAAATAGCTTAGACAGAGATAAAGGAAATATTAGTAAACTCAAACATGCATCAGAAGAGAGTACCTGGATTGGCACAGATAGAAGAAATTTGAAAATTTTCAAAAAGTGAAAATAAAAATCATAGAATATAGGCAGAGAAAATAAAGAAAGAAATTACATCCAAATATGAAAAGAGTAAGTCAAAGTATTTCTGTTTGCAGATGGCATGATTCTATATCGAGAAAAACCTCAGAGTCTTGGACGAAAGCTCTGTCAGTTGATAAATAACAACAGCAAAGTTTCAGGATACAAAATCAATGCACAAAAATCACTGACTTTCCTATACACCAACCACAGCCAAGCCAAGAGCCAAATCAAAAAGGTAATCCCATTTGCAATTGCCACAAAAAAAATAAACTACCTATGATTACAGCTAACCATGGAAGTGAAAGATCTTTGCACTGAGAATTACAAAACACTTCTCAAAGAAATCAGAGAAACAAATGGAAAACATCCCATGCTCATGGATAGGAAGAATCAATATAATTAAAATAGTCATACTGCCCAAAGCAATGTACAGATTCAATGCTATTTCCATAAAATTAACAATGCCATTTTTCACAGAACTACAAATATATATATGTGTGTGTGTGTGTGTGATGTGTGTGTATATGTAAATTTTCATATGGAACCAAAAAAAAGAGCCCAAATAGCCAAGACAATCCTAAGAAAAATAAATAAATAAAAATAAAAACAATGAAGTATTACATTACCTGACTTCAAACTACACACACCTACCACCATCTGGTGATCTACAAAACTGACAAAAACAAGCAATGGAGAAGACTCCTTATTCAATAACTGATGCTGCGATAACTGGCCAATTATATAGAAAATTGTAGATGGGTCCCTTCCTTATACCATACACAAAAATAAAGATGGATTAAAAAGTTAGATATAAATTTCAAAACTATAAAAATCCCGGAAGACAGCCTAGGCAATACCATCCTGGGCATGAAAAAGATTTCTTGACAAGGACACCAAAAGCAAGTGCAACAAAAGCAAAAATTGACAAATGGGATCTGATTAAACTATCAAAAGAGTAAACAGACAACCCATAGAATGAGAAAATTTTTGCGAACTCTGCATCTAACAAAGGTCTAATATCCAGCATCTATAAGAAACTTAAACAAATTTCAAAAAAAAAAGAAAAATTAAAATATGAGCAAAGGACATGAACACTTTTCAAAAGAAGACACACATGCAGCCAATAAGTGTAGGAAGAAAAAGTTCAATATCACTGATCATTAGAGAAAGGCAAGTCAAAACTACAATGAGATACCATATCACACCAGTTTGAATGGCTGTTATTTAAAAGTTAAAAAATAGCAGATGCTGGTGAGATTGTACAGAAAAGGGAACACTTAATGCACTGTTGCTAGGAGTGTAAATTAGCCTAACCATTGTGGAAAGCAGTATGATGAGTCCTCAAAGAGCTAAAAAGGGAAATCTATTCAACCCAGCAATCCCATTACTGTGTATTTACCCAGAGAAATACAAAGTACTCTACCATAAAGACATATGCATGGGTATGTTCATTGCAGCCCTATTGACAATAGCAAAGACATGGAATCAACCTACATGCCCATCAATGGGAGACTGGATAAAGAAAATGTGGTACATGTACACTATGAAATACTATACATTCATAAAGAAGAATGAGATCATGTATTTTTCAGGAATGTAGATGGAGCTGGAAGGTATTATCTTTAGCAAATTAAGGCAAGAACAGAAAACCAAATACTGCATATTCTCACTTATAAGTGGGAGCTAAATGATGAGAACTTATGAAGACAAAAAAGGAAACAACAGACACTGGCATCTATTTCAGGGTGAAGGGTGGGAGGAGGGGAGAGGAGCAGAAAAGATAACTATTGGGTATTGGACTTGATTGTAGGGAGACCTACACATTGGGTACCAGAATGTAGGGAACCACACACGTTGGGGTGCCAGAATGTAGGGAACCAGCCCCCATATTACCGATGAGTACCCCAAGTTCAGTGGTGACAAAAGTTTGAGAAAAAGGCAGATTAAGAGTGAAAGTGGGACCAGGGGGCCATCAGTTATTACCGGAGGCAGTGAAGGCCCTGAGCTCTGATCTCTCACACTATTTATTGGTTACAATCACTTTCATCTTTAGAGTAGGTGTGGAGTGATGGTGGGGAGAGGGTGAGGTGGTGGTGGCGTGAATCAGTGACCCAGAACTGAATCAGTAAGCCGGAACTGGTGTGTCATTCAAAACATTGATAACAGTGGCAGTTTGGGAGTTTCACAAAACAAGAATATGTGGTTATCTTTTGCCTATTGTCTATGTGAAACTGATGGAATCCTGGCTTGCATGGAAATAAATTTTCAAAGAAGTACCAAAAACAAAACCAAGATTTTAAATCAGCCATAAAAGTAGTTTAAACAGAAATGTGTGATGATTAGATTGTCAGAAGACTACCAATAACAAAAATAGACAATAACAAGAATAGTGGAAAAAATTCTTAAAAATACAGAGACTATAACTGCCCATTGAAGAATTTGATACCCATTTAATTTTCTTTTAAGAATAAAAAGCTAAATTGTAGTAATTCAGACAAAGTAATTAAAAGAGTTTACCACTAATTAACCCTCACTAAATAAATGTTTAAAGTATTTGCTTCGTAAGAAATGTAAAATAAAAGAAGAATCAAAATATGAAAAGGATGGTGAGGAAAATAATTGGTAAATATATTTTTTTCTAGGTTTTTTTTTATGGTGTTAGATCTTATGTTTAAGTCTTTGATCCATCTGGAATTAATTTTAGTGTAAGGTGTCAGGAAGGGGTCCAGTTTCTGCTTTCTGCACATGGCTAGCAAGTTTTTCCAACACAATTTATTAAACAGGGAATCGTTTCCCCATTGCTTGTTTTTGTCAAGTTTGTCAAAGAGCAGATGGTTGTAGATGTGTGATGTCACCTCCAAGGCCTCTGTTCTGTTCCATTGGTCCATATGTCTGTTTTGGTACCAGTACAATGCTGTTTTGCTTACTGTAGCCTTGTAGCATAGTTTGAAATCAGGTAGTGTGATGCCTCTGGCTTTGTTCTTTTTGTTTAGGATTGTCTTGGCTATGCGGGCTCTCTTTTGGTTCCATATAAAGTTTAACATGTTTTTTTCCAGTTCTGTGAAGAAGGTCATTGGGAGCTCGATGGGAATAGCGTTGACTCTATAAATTACTTTGGGCAGTATGGCCATTTTCACGACATTGTTTCTTCCTAACCATGAGCATGGAAAGTTTTTCCATCTGTTTGTGTCCTCTCTTATTTCCTTGAGCAGTGGTTTGTAGTTCTCCTTGAAGAGGTCCTTTACATCCTTTGTTGGTTGTATTCCTAGGTATTTTATTCTCTTTGTAGCAATTGTGAATGGGAGTTTGCTCTTGATATGGCTCTCTTTAAGTCTGTTATTGGTGTATAGGAATGCTTGTGATTTCTACACATTGATTTTGTATCCTGAGACTTTGCTGAAGTTGGTTATCAGTTTCAGGAGATTTTGGGCTGAGACAATGGGGTCTTCTAAATATACAATTATGTGGTCTGCAAATAGAGACAATTTGACTTCCTCCTTTCCTAATTGAATGCCCTTTATTTCCTTTTATTGCCTAATTGCTCTGGCTGGAACTTCCAATACAATATTGAATAGGAGTGGTGAGAGAGAGCATCCTTGCCTAGTGCCAGATTTCAAAGGGAATGCTTCCAGTTTATGCCCATTCAGTATGATATTGGCTGTGGGTTTGTCATCAATAGCTTTCATTATCTTGAGATATGTTCCATCAATACCTAGTTTATTGAGAGTTTTTACTATAAAGGGCTGTTGAATTTTGTTGAAGACCTTCTCTGCATCTATTGAGATAATCATGTTGTTTTTGTCTTTGGTTCTGTTTGTGTGGTGAATCACGTTTATAAACTTGCATATGTTGAACCACCCTTGCATCCCCAGGATGAAGCCTACTTGATCATGATGGATAAGCTTTATTATATGCTGTTGCAATTGGTTTGCCAGTATTTTGTTGAAGATTTTTGCATCTATGTTCATCATGGATATTGACCTGAAGTTTTATTTTTTAGTTGTTCCTCTGCCTGCTTTTAGTATCAGGATGATGGTCTCATAAAATGATTTGTGAAGGATTCTCTCTTTTGTATTGTTTGGAATAGTTTCAGAAAGAGTGGTACCAGCTCTTCTTTGTATATCTGGTGGAATTAGGCTGTGAACCTCTCTGGTCCTGGACTTTAGGCAAAACCATTCAGGACATAGGCATAGGCAAGGAATTCATGACTAAAACACCAAAAGCATTGTCAACAAAAGCCAAAATAGATAAATGGGATCTAATTAAACTCCAGAGCTTCTGTACAGCAAAAGAAACAATCATTAGAGCTAACTGGCAACCAACAGAATGGGAAAAACTCTTTGCAATCTACCCATCTGACAAAGGGCTAATATCCAGAATCTACAAAGAACTAAAACAGACTTACAAGAAAAAACAAACAAACAAAAGCATTCAAAAGTGGGCAAAGGATATGAACAGACACTTTTCAGAAGAAGTCATTTATGAGGTAACAAACATATGAAAAAATGCTCGTCATCACTGGTCATTAGAGAAATGCAAATCAAAACCACATTGAGATACCATCTCACCCCAGTTAGAATGGCAATCATCAAAAAATCTAGAGACAACAGATCCTGGAGAGGATGTGAAGAAATAGGAACACTTTTACACTGTTGGTTCTAGTGTAAATTGGTTCAACCATTGTGGAAGACAGTGTGGCGATTCCTGAAGGACCTAGAAATAGAAATTCCATCTGACCCAGCAATCCCATTACTGGGTATATACCCAAAGGATTATAAATTGTTCTACTATAAAGACATATGCACACGTATGTTCATTGCAGCACTGTTTACAATAGCAAAGACTTGGAACCAACCCAAATGCCCAGTGATTATACACTGGCCAAGGAAAATGTGGCACATATACACCATGGAATACTATGCAGCCATAAAAAATGATGAGTTCATGACCTTTGTAGGGACATGGAAGAATCTGGAAACACCATTCTCAGCAAACTCAGAACAGAAAATCAAACACCGCATGTTCTCACTCATAGGTTGGTACAGAAAAATTAGAACGCATGGACACAAGTAGGGGAACATCTCACACTGGTGTCTATTGGCGAGGATCTGGGGGGGGGACAGTGGAAAGTGGGGGAGGTTGGGGGAGGGATAACATGGGTAGAAATGCCATATATAGGTGACGGGAGATTTCGGCAGCAAACCACCTTGCCATGTAAGTACCTATGCAACAACCCTGCACCATCTGCACATGTACCCCAGAACCTAAAATCCAAAAAAAAAAAAAAATTGGTAAATATGAAATCCATCTAAAAATATTAAATAAAATGCAAACAATATACAAACATGTTTGTATGTAATAAGTAAAATATTAGAGAAAACATGTAAGAAAGAAAGAGTTCTTAGAAATTCCAATGTTCAGGTTCAGTGTGGTGGCTCATGCCTGTAATCCTGGCACTTTGGAAGGCCAAGGCAGATGGATCATTTGAGGTTAGGAGTTTGAGACCAGCCTGGCCAACATGGCAAAACCTCATCTCTACTAAAATTACTAAAATCAGCTAGGTATGATGGTGCACACCTGTAATCCCAGCTACTCCGGAGACTGAGGCAGGAGAAGCACTTGAACCCTGGAGGCATAGGTGGCAGTCAGCCAAGATCCTGACACTGCACTACAGCCTAGGCAACAGTGTGACAGTCCATCTCAAAGAAAGAAAGAGAGAGAGAGAAAGGAAGGAAGGAAGGGAGAGAGGGAGGCAGGGAGGGAGGGAGGGAAAGGAAAGAAGAGAAAGAAATTCCAGTGTTCCAGGGCCTCAAGCATAAATACCTACAATTTTTAAAAATTGAACACATAGTTTAAATACCATTAGAGGAGAGAGAAAAGAATACAAAATCATTAAAACCAAAGAAGGCTAAAGGATATTAAGAACAATAACAGGGTCGCAGAATGCTACCAAATGAAGTTGATTCATTTTTTCCTTTTTTTGGTTGGAAACAGGATCTCAGCTTGTTGTCCAGGCTGGAGTGCATGGCACCATCTCAGCTCACTGCAACCTCCCCCTCTGGCTCAATGGATCCTTCCACCTCAGCCTCCCAAGTAGATGGGACCACAGAAGTGTGCCACCACACCCAGCTAATTTTTAGTATTTTTGTAGAGAGGGGGATTCTCCATTTTGCCCTGGCTGGTCTTAAACTTCTGAGATCAACAGATCCACCTGCCTCAGCCTCCCAAAATGCTGGGATTACAGGCATGAGCCACTGTGCTTAGCCCAAAATAAAGTTTTGATAATACATTAAAATGATTCATAATTGTGATGAATGTAAATGGTTTACAGTTGCTAGTTAAAAGGCAGAAATCATAGAATTAAAAAAAAAAGAAATCAGCAGTTTGCTATATATAAACATCAATCAAAATGTCAAAGACTGACTGAAATTAAATAGACAAAAGAAAATTATGTAACTAATGGAGTTTCAAAGTACATGAAGAGAAAATAGACATAATTCAGTAAGATATTGACATATTAGACATCAAATAAATAAATACAATTGACCACATACTAAAAATTAAAACAAGACTCAGTAATTATGAAAGACTTGTTTTACAGACCACATTTTGTTATCAAAATTCCATTAAGTTAAAAATATATAACAAGATAACTGGGAAAAATATTTTCAAAAGCAAACATAAGAATAATAGAATAATTTGTGGCTCAAAAGTAAAATAATGTAATTAGAGAATTCAGCACATGATTTTAATTATTATAAAACAAAAGAAACTGTTAGCAAACTAGGAATATATGTGAGTTTTACAAATTTAATTGCATATATCTTCCAAAAATTCATCAGCAAGCAGTCATGACATGATTAAAGTGTTCTTTTAAAATCAGAACTTTTTTGACTGATAAAAAAATCTTTTTCAAGTACTTAAGTGATTCATATATATCCAATCAATTAATCTTAAAAATATGTTATTTTTTGGTTATTTTAAATTTCTAGTATTACATTTATAGTTTGAAATATTTCCACTTAAAATCATAAATGTAAGTCAATTACTTAAATTATATGTGTTAAATAAGTACTACATGTCTAATATGTTTCTCTAATAGATCATATTCTTTTAAACACTATGAAGACTTACGATATTAAACATACAGATTCCTTTATACACAAAAACTAATACAATGTGCTTGATTTTCTTAATCATTTCTATACTTAATTGTAATCCTACCTAGGTTTAAAATACTTATTGCTTTAAGCTGGGTGTGGGGCCTCATGCCTGTAATCCCAGCGCTTTGGGACATTGAGGCAGGATCACCTGAGGTCAGGAGACCTCTCTACTAATGTTTTTGTAATATAATACAAAAATTAGCCCATCATGATGTGGGTGCCTGTAATCCCAGCTACTCAGTAGGGGCTGAGGCAGGAGAATCACTTGAACCCAAGAGGCAGAGCTTGCAGTGAGCTCAGATCGTGCCACTACACTCCAGCCTGGGTGACAGAGGGAGATCTATCTGAAAAAATAAATAAATGAAATAAAATACTTATTGCATTACAAAAAACAAAAATCAAGAATGAAAAGACATGATTGGATGTTTTCGTTACTATTATTCAATATTTTATTTGAGGACCTAACTAGTACAAAAGGACAAGAAAAAGGAATAAAAATAATAAGAAATTGTAGAAAAGAAAACTTCTCAGTATTTACAGATATTTTTAGAAAAAAATACACTCTATGGACAAATTATTGGAATTCATTAGATCAATATGTAACAAATTATATCATAGTTATGCAAATAAATTATTGTTTAATAAACCAGAAGCAAAAATAGAAGCAATATAATAGAAGAAAAATAGCATTTAGAAAAGAAGTGCAAATTTTAAATTTTTATGAATATCTGAAGTACATATGCAAGATATTTTTGAAGAACAATATCTTTTATGGAAAGACATTACAGAAAACCAAGAAGAAGAAAGAAGAAAGAAGGAGGAGAAAGAGAGGTTTTCTGTGTCATGGATGTGAACACCCAATATTATATATAAATCTTTTCCTCCAAATTAATCCATAAAATTAGTGTAGTTTTATTCATAATATCCACTGGTTTGACTGATGAAACTTGAAAAACTCATGGTAAACTATATGTGGAATACATAAGAAATGATATTTGGAACTACAAAAGTTGAGATTTGTTATTTAACAAATAATTATAATGTTTACACTTAGGACTTGCTGTGTGCCACCATTATTTCAAAATGTTTATGCTTAAAATATTCTTCAATTTTCACAACAATTATGTCAGTAATATAAACCCCAGTTTGCAAATGAAGAAGCAGAAGAATACAGAAGTTAGGCAGTTTGCCCAATTTCACACAGTGGTAGAGATTAAATTTGAACCTGGGATGTTTGACTCCAGAGTCTTGTTCATAATTATTACTTTACTCAATGTCAAGACATTACTGAATTTAAGTTATTAGGAGAGTGTTGTATTACACAAGGGCAAATAAAATTATAATGACCAAAATAAAAAGCCTAGATTTTGGCTCACAAATATATGAATACTTGCTATGTAACAAAGGTGATTTTGGAGTGAGGTTTGAACAATGTAATAAATTGTGCTTAGTTAGCTATATGAAGAACCAAGTTATTTAGTTTAGTTGTAGGTAAATTCAAGGCTTGAATAAAGCAAAATTTAAAGTTCGTGTATAGGTTTTTTATTTCTTGTTTTAGGAAAGATTTTAAAAAGCAGACTCCCATGTAAAAAGGAGAAAACAACTGATAAATATGACTATCTTGAAATCTAACTTTCTATGTTTCTATAAATAGCAAATGAAGAAAAAATAAGAAACTAGGAGAAGATATTTGCACAAACATAAAAACTTTTGGTATTCAAAATATCATTTTTTAAAAAAATAGTCTAGTAATAATACATAAGTATCCCAAATAAAATATAGCAAGTGGTGTATTTAATAAAAACAGATGTACTTCTTCCACAGCATAGCAATTATTTTCCTACCTATATGCCCAAAAGAAAGATCTCCTTATAGGCTGAAGTAGATGTGTATAGAAATATTATAGCAACATTGTTTACAAGACTGAAAGAAATGGGAGAAAATTAAAATGTCCAATGGCAGAAAAATTTTGAGAGAAATGTGATGTAATAGTATTATGAAATAGAAATAATTAATAAAAATTATGAACTTAGCTATCAACAAAGATGAAAGTAATAAAGTTATTAATAGAAATAATAAATTATTTAAAACAATTATTATAACTGTTTTGTACCTCTTTACAATCGTATTTAACTTTAAAACCTATAATATAAAATTAGAAATGTTTATAGATATGTACATGCGGTTTAAAAATTTTTAAATCTATGAAAATGATAGATTTAATGATAATCTTTGTGCAGGAAAGAATAAGAAGGAAAGAAAGGAGATAGGGTGTATTAAAAGAGTTTCAATATTTTAGGTGCTTTATATCTTAAGCTGGTTGGTAGAAGATGAATGTGTATAATTTTTGCATACTCTGACATTTCTTTGAAAAAGTAATATAAAATAGTAAAATGTTTATTAATTTAAAAATCATTAATTAATGTCCACTTAGGAAGAAATGCGATCTTAAATAAATCACAAATTACAACATTTATTTACAGTATAATACAATTCTAGGATGTGTCTAATAGAATGAAGAGCTTGATGTCTGCCTCTGTAGTCTCTTTGCTGTCAAATTGTAGTGATGACAACTGAATATTGCCCAGTATCTGAACCATAATGAGAATGATTTTCCATTTGAAAAGGTAACAATATGGGTTTGTAAAAATAATTACTGGTGATTATAATATGTTTCAAATCAAGATTAAATTTAAATAGGGATATTTCTTTAGAATCAATGTATTTCCAACCAAGTGTTTACTCTTTAACTCTGGGCTTGTCCAATATTCAATTTAATAAAGTACATCCACTACTCATATTGAATCAGAGATAATCTTTACCCACTGTATGCTTTATGTGTATCTTCCCAGTGGGTATTATCTCTGAGCAATTCTTTTGATTTATGGGGAAAACAGAATATTATACACTGTTGTTTTCAGTAAAGCTAAATCTTGCACAGAGCAAATGTCTTAGCAGAAAATACTGCTACCACTAAAAATAAGTGTAGTTGCCTCAAGTTTTTTTATCATTTGCCCAAGGTGTCATTTTTTATGTTTTGCAGTACCACCACCACTGTCATCCCAACAATCCACTCCAACCCTTACCCCCTCCACACACACATTCACTTCAGGCTTGACACTTTCCTGCGGTCTGTATCCCAAGTTCTAAACTACCCATCTATAATTTCCTTTTCCACAAGAATGCCTAACCAGTTCTCAAGTCCATCATCTCGCTATCTACAAGGACCACCCTCTCCATTAATTCCCAATCTCAATTGCAATGATTACTTTATTTGTTATCCTTACTACATCTTTTACTATCTTATTGGGAACTGAAGACCAACAAATGATTCTGTTTTTTTATTCTCTTCCTCTCTTCACAGAAGAGAAGAGAAACCTATTTTAAAAATAAGTTTTATATATTTATCTCCCATTTATTCTGTTTAATTCTACCAGCACCTTCCTATCAAACCTAATTCTGAAACTTTACTGGAAATGTTCTCATAAATATAATCAATCAAAATCATGTCACCAAATCCAATGAATGTTTTTCATTCTTTGTATTCCTGTATTCAAAATTATAAACAACTTTTATGTAAATGTATAGCTCTGTGACAATTTTAATGGTACCATACATTTTTGTATATCACTTTGTCTCAGAATGCTATTTCCTGGTTTTGTCCACTAAATTGCATCTCTCACGATCATCTCTGCTATACCATTTTTCCAGATATTAGATTGGTGCCAAAGTAATTGCCATTTTTGGCATTGAAAGTAATAGCAAAATCCACAATTACTTTGGAACCAACCTAATATTGTAACCAGATTAGATGCAACCAGATTTTCTGGAATTTGGGTTCTTGGCCTCTCCAACCCCACTGAATGGGGAAGGGGGCCTTGATGTTGTGGTGTTACAGCTCACATAGAACTCATGGACCCAAAGAGTGTGCAGTAGTGTGGTTTATTAGGCAGAGCAAAAGGACAGCTTCCACACCATGGAAGAGGACGTGGAAGGGGTGCCATTGCAGGCTTGGGTGGATGGTTGTACCATGAGTTATTCCCTGCCCTTTCCTGTTCTCATCCAATGAGAGGGTTTGTTTTTGTTTTTGTTTTTGTTTTTCCAGATGGATCAGTTGATCTTGGAATCTTTTACTGGATTGGTTACTGTTTTAAAACCCTGAGTCACTGAGCCTCTGCCTTTAGGACCCAGAGAAGGGAAAATCCCGGCACTGAGAACAAAGCCTTTAGCAGGCCAGAGGTGGGAAAATTTCTGCACTGGGAACAAAGCCCCTAGCCGGCCCTGGAAGTTCCTCTAACGCAGTCCCTCAGTCCCCCCTCCTGAACATGAAAGTCCAACTGCTATTGGGACACAGGCAGTGACCACTCTAACTACTTCCTGCTGAACTGGGGCATAGAAAGGGGCCCTGCAGTTGAGATTTCCTCTAGAGGGGGAGTCTTCTGGGGTTGCAGGTCAATCCAGTGGTCCATGACAGAAATGAGCCAAGGACACTTGGGGTTCCATTTGCAGGACCATTTGTAGCTTCATGGCCTCAATTCTGGAAGAAACAAATTAGGCAAGAAAGTTAAAGATGTGAGGCTCAAAGGCAAGCAATAATAGGATGGTTATTAAGGGGCCCAGAAAATGGGAGAGCCAGGGTAGCCAGTTGTTAAGCAAGCTCCATGATCCTCTTTCTTGGAGGTCCTTAGTCCTGCATTCTGTTCAGTCCCTGAGTTCTTTAACCTTGTTTGGGATGATACCTGATTGGTTTACAAAGTAACAACATTCTCCTAAAAAGAGACAAGTTTCTCTTTCTCTGCTATTAACAGATCCAGGGCCCTTCAATTTTGAAGAGCCACAGCATCTAAATAGTTAAGCTGCTTTTGTAGAGTTATGAGAGAATCAGCAAACTTTTTCATGTCATTTTAATTCCTGGAATAGTTTATAGTAAAACTGAATGGAGGTAGTAATTCCTCCAATACCAGTACTAAGTCCACCTATATTCCAGCCCCCATGATGAATTGAAGAATTGGCGTTTGAGTATGATGTGACCTGGGCAAAAGAAGGCTCTACAATTGAGAATTAGTGTAAATAGTCATGTGGGAGGGCACTAGGAAGGAGAGGAGGCATGTTTCTTCCAGGGTATTGTTTAGACAGCAGTAGGCAGAGGAGCCACAGACAAAGAATAAGCCTGGTGCTAGGCAGTTGAGGCCTGTTGGTAAGGTAACCCAATTTCGGCATAGAGAAGCATTGGAGTTGTTAGTAAAGTTCACGCAAGTGAAGTTGGAGGCAGATGGGATTTGTAGATTGGTGACCAAGGGACCTATAAGCCCCGTGTGATTTGAGGGTGGGTTAGTTGTGTTACATAAGTATTTAATGGAACTGGGATATATGATTTGAAGCATAGTGGGAGGGACATCCAACAGTCAGTTGGGTTGTCGGAGGAGGCCTCATGCATTCCTGTGAGTGTGGTGGTAATTAACTTGAGCAGACGGCATTGTGTGCGTAAGGTCTCAAGTAGCTTAGAAAGGTCCAGGCCTTTTTAAGGACTGGTGGTACTTCATGGTTTGCCTAAGCTAGAGATTACTTTTTGGAGATACTGTTTCTGTGCCGGATCTTGAACTCAGCCCCCATCTGAAGTCCCACCATGGGTAAAATATGTCAGGCAGGCCATGGTTCCCTTGGCAGCTGGACAATTAGGGCCAGTTATTGTTCCTGTCCAATATGTGTGTGAGTTGTATGTGCACAGGGAAGCAGATGTATAGCAATTTTTGTGCATATAAGTATAGGATGTAAAGGAGGCCTGTAGACCTGATCCCCAAGACCAACCAGAGAGTGAACTTATTCCCTGACCAATATTAGTTGTAACCCTTTTGGGTGTATTTGCAGGTAGGATGGGAGTGAAGCAGAGGAGAGGCAGCAAAGAGGATAATGAAATGATGAGGGCCACAAAAGAGATCATAGTAAGAGAGTGATAATATCAGAGGGAGAGGAGGAGAGCTATTAGAGGTATAATTAGGCAGAAAGCCATAGATATGGAGAGTCTATGGAATGTGAGCCAAGTCTTAGCGATGACCACATAGAGTTCGGTTGCAAATAGTAAAGTTAAGAATTATATTCCTGTCAATGCCAGAATGTAAGTTAGACTTATGAGTTCATTAAGTTCCTGAGGGTCTCATCAGATGAGCAACCGCAAATCCTCTAATGGCTTGCAGGTGTATGAAGGGTGGCTTCCTGGAACCTCAGATGATAGAGAAGAGGGCCCTGGTCTTCTTGAGGAGGAGTCCAAGGTTTCAGCCGAGTGTGATGGATCCACAACTCAATTCCCACCACCTTAACTGCTGTTGGGGTAGACAGAATGACTGAAAATTTTCCTTCCCAAGATGGACCTAGAGAGGGAGAGTCAGAGGGTAGAGACTTGACAAGTACTAAATCTCCAGGGCAGAATAACTCTTTCTCTTTTTTCTAGGGTGTCCTTCAGGTAAGGTATTAAGTGCCTGTTGGTACTTAGCCAAGAAGGTTATATCTTTTATTAGATTTGCTGTTTATTTGTCTAATAAGAGATCATTGGGAAGAAAGGGTGGTCCATATAGCATCTTATAGGGACTGAGTCCTATTTTTGAG